>JARQOD010000007.1:16503507-16760353 GCA_033576555.1 Oophaga sylvatica
TTGTTGGCCATTATTGCCGCCTTCAAAGAATGGAGACACCTTCTTCAAGGAGCTGCACAGCAAATAGTCGTTCTGACAGACCATCGTAATCTTGAGTTTATCAGGTCGGCTAAGTGCCTGACTCCTCGCCAGGCTCGCTGGAATCTTTTCTTAAACCAATTTAATTTTATTATTTCTTATAGACCAGGATCGCGCAATGGAAAGGCTGATGCACTCTCTAGGATTTACTCAGCAGAGACACGTCCAATTACTCCTCCTAAGACTATTCTTCCTGACTCTAGATTCCTAGGAGTGATTCATCATCAAGACCTAATTAAAGACATCAAGGAAGCATACCATGCGGATTCCTTTTTGGCTCAACCCCCAAGGGACGTAAGCCTTGTCTTTAAGAATGGTGTGTGGATTCAGGGACAACGCCTGTATATTCCTGAAACAGTCAGATTGAGAGTATTGCAACTCATTCACGATTCCAAGATAGCTGGGCATAGAGGAATTCTAAAGACACAGGAATTTCTCTCTCGTTTCTTTTGGTGGCCCACTTGCAGGAAGGATGTTTTAAACTATGTCACTTCATGTGAAGTCTGTGCAAGATGCAAAACACCTCGCTCCTCACCAACTGGTCTGTTACAGCCTCTTCCCACCCCGTCCCGCCCGTGGGGATCCATTTCTATGGACTTCATTGTGGAGTTACCAACCTCTCAAGGGAAGAACACCATTCTAGTGGTGGTTGACCGTCTAACAAAGGCAGCTCATTTTATCCCTTGTGTCAGCTTACCCACTGCAAAACAGACATCAGATTTGATGATTAAAGATGTGTTTCGCTTACATGGAGTACCGGATGAGGTTATTTCGGATCGAGGGGTGCAATTCACTTCTAGGTTTTGGCAAAATTTCTGTGCAGCATTGGACATTAAAGTAAACCTTTCTTCTGCTTTTCATCTCCAGACTAATGGACAAACCGAACGAACCAATCAAACCCTGGAGCAGTATCTCCGCTGCTTTATCTGCCACCTACAGGATGATTGGGTGGATCTACTTCCATTGGCTGAGTTCTCTTACAACAACTCTCAGAGTGCCTCCACTAAACAGTCTCCTTTTTACTCTAATCTAGGTTATCATCCTAACATTCTACCACGATTTCCCATAGAGACACCTTTGCCAGCAGTGGCTGAAAGAGTCACGACTTTACAGAAGAATATGGATCTTCTAAAGGAGAATCTGGAATCGGCTCAGGAAAGGTACAAGAAGGCAGCAGATAAATTTCGTAAACCTGCACCAGCTTTTAAGGTAGGAGACCTGGTCTGGCTGTCAACCAGAAATCTTAAGTTAAGGATTCCATCGTCTAAGTTGGGACATAAGTACATTGGACCCTATAAAATCAGTAAAATTATAAGTGCCGTTGCTTGTCGTCTTCAATTGCCCAGAACTATGAGAATCCACCCTGTCTTTCATGTATCCCTACTAAAGGCTGCGACACCCAATACGTTTCCTGGACGTTCTTCTCCTTGCCCTGACCCAGTGCTAGTCGATGGTCAGGAGGAATTTGTGGTGGAAAGGATTTTAGATTCCAGGTTGTATAGAAATCAGTTACAATATCTGATTAAATGGCAGGGCTACCCAGTGGAGGACAACTCATGGGAGCCAGTCAATAACGTTAATGCTCCTCGCTTGCTCCGTCAGTTTCATCAGAGGTACCCACACAAGCCTGGTCTGAGGTCATCCGGAGGTTGTCCCTAAGGGGGGAGTAATGTAAGGTTCTGTGTATCTGTTTCTGAAACTCAGTTTGTTCGTCGGCCATTTTGCTTTCTGTTTTGCTGCAGCTATCTTGCCCTCAGTCAAAATGGAGTTTTCCAGCTTGCATGTTCCCGCCCTGATTCTCTCCGTTTGCTTCTTAAACAGCCACAGCTGAGCAATCAGTGCTTCAGAATCTAGCCTGCAGTGAACCTGTGTTCTGACTCCTGAAGCCTTGGACCTTGTACTCCAGCCATTCCTACTGAGGAACTCTGAAGCACTTGTGGACTCTGAACTCTGCTCTTGAGAGCCTCACGTTTGCATGGACTTGCGGTAACAGAGAAGAAGATCTGAATCTGTTGTGGAGAGTTATTGCTGAGCTTAGATTACTCTGGCCTGCTGTGTCTCCTGCTTCTGTGTTTGCAACCTGTGTGTTTATTTTTGCCAATTTGTATGAAGCAATACAAGACTTTCTTTATCAACCTGTGTCTCAAGTATTTTCATCGCACCCAAGCACAAGACGCTATATGAACTGTACCACATACATTACAGGGTTAGCTTGGCTAAAGGCTTTCTGCTTCCCTTGTTAATTTACCTGGGCAGTGTGTGCATATTGCCAGAACCTCTCTGGACACGGGTTTACAGCCTGTTCTTCCAGCTGTTATGGGGGAATAGGCTCAACCTAATCAAGAGGGAGGTCACGTACTGTCATGGGTGCATCGCCATGAAGATCGTCGCGATTGCACATTCTGACTTCTCACAGCTGAGCTGCTGTTTCTTTGTTTTTTGGTAATGAGAGAGTTAATTTTTCCTAGCTCTTTGCTAAGGCTAGGTGCAGCCTCGCCCGGCTGCTTTTGATTATGTTCTAATTAGTTTCCTTTATATTTCTGCCAGTCTGGGTGTTAGACGCCGGTGAAAGCATTCATGTAGTTTAGCAGACTGGATTGGTTCTGAGAATATTTAAGCTAAGAGCTCCTTAGTTGTTTTTACTCTTACAGCTTATAGTTTTTTCTCTGAGACCTTAGGTGTTCCTACTGTGTGTGAGTATTGTATGTAAGACTTTATTTACTTTATGTCTTGTCTTTGTTGTATGTCTTTCTGTTCATTAACCGTTACCTGTTCATTCCCTTTGGTGGTATTCAGGGTCCTTCTTAGGACTAGAATACAGTTGGCAGGGATTGATAGGAGACAGGGTTTACGCTGGTGGCCTGGACCTCTGTACCTTTAACAGTACCTCCAGGTTGAGGGATTAGTTAGGACCCCAGTTTAGGGTCAGCTTAGACCCCGGTCACCCTCAAGCCGGAGACAACGTATAACGGATTCCGTTTTGACCCTCTGGACATTCTGTCAGGTAAATCTATGTTATCATATATCTATGCGCATGTTATATAGTATGTTGCCCTTTTGATATAGATTACTGACATCACATATATATATCTGCTATACAGCGTGACATTTTCACCGGCCCAACTAAAGATTCTCCCCAGCTGTCATGGATCCAGTAGCCCAGCTGGCCCGGCAGTTGCAGGGGTTGTCCATGGAATTTGCAGACATTAAGTCCAAGGTTTTGTCCCTCCCGGAGCAAACCAGATCTGAACCTAAGGTTGCTCTCCCGGACAGGTTCACTGGTGGGCGGGACAAATTTTTTACTTTCCGGGAGGCATGTAAATTGTACTTTCGGCTGCGGCCTCGGTCATCTGGGAGTGAAGAGCAGAGGGTGGGAATTGTTATCTCGCTCTTACAAGGGGACCCTCAATCTTGGGCGTTCTCTATTCCTCCAGGCTCCCCAGATCTCCAGTCAGTGGATCGATTTTTTACTGCCCTGGGTCTGGTATATGATGATCCGGATCGAGTCTCCCTTGCTGAAACAAGGTTACGTAAAATACGGCAAGGAAATCGTCCAGCGGAGGAATATTCTTCTGAGTTCCGTAGATGGGCAACAGATACTCAGTGGAATGACCCAGCTCTTAGGAGCCAGTTTTGTCAAGGGTTGTCTGACAAATTAAAAGATGTGTTGGCTCAGTATGATTCTCCTCCATCACTGGAGGCTGCTATGGCCCTCGCTATTCGCATTGATAGACGACTTCGGGGAAGACGCGAGGTAACTCCGCCCCCCATGATGACTCCACCTACTACTAAAGTCCCTTATACTGAGGTTCCCCTGGTCTGTTCTGAGGAACCCATGCAGTTGGGAGGGACATCATTTTGTAGGAGGGAATCGGCGGTGCGCTGCAAGACTAGAAGGTGTTTCTTTTGCGGGAGAGAGGGACATTTTGTTGGGGGGTGTCCATCCCGGACCTCTTTGAGCCAAGGAGTTAACCTGGGAGTGTGTATTTCGTCCCCAAATCCCTCTCAGTTTCTCGTGCCTGCGGAGGTGGTGATTGGTACTAGAACTGAGAGGATTTCTGTTTTTCTTGATAGTGGGTCCGGGGCTAATTTGGTGGACGCTCGGTTTGCCCAGGTGCATGGTATGCAACTGAGTGTATTGGCCAAACCGGTCCCTATACTCTCTATTGATTCTAGACCTCTTGGTCAAGGTAGCTTGGTACAAGCTGTTCATAACATAGATCTTCGAGTAGGGGCAAGACATAAAGAGCAATTGTCTTGTTATGTGTTGGAGGGTCTACCTACTCCTATTGTGTTGGGACTTCCTTGGTTGGCTAAACATAACCCAGTGATTGATTGGCAATCCAGAAAGATAAGCCAGTGGGGTGAATTTTGCAAGAATAACTGCATGAGCACGGTCATCGGTGCGGTTGTGCCTAGGACTTTGCCTCCTTTTCTGGAGGACTTTGGGGAGATGTTCTCAGAGGAGGGGTGTAAAGAGTTTCCTCCTCATCGCGCATATGACTGCTCAATAAAGTTGCTTCCTGATGCCTTATCTCATACTTTCCCAAGGGCCGGGAAGACGGATGATCCGGTTCCTATTCCTCAGGAGGGAGTTGTAGTGTCAGCTGTATGCTCTGAGCTTGAGGGGGAGGTATTGGGGGCTCAGGGGGACGCCCTGTGGGACTTCCAGGGAGACTGATAGTTCCAGATCGCTTAAGACTGAAGGTTACGGGGAACCGTTACAAACGGATGGCTGATAGGAGGAGAGTTTCTGGTCTAGATCTGAAGGTGAACGATCTGGTTTGGTTGTCTACCAGGAATATAAAACGTAAAGTTTCCTCCTGGAGGTTGGGTCCCAGATTCATCGGGCCGTACAGGATCAGTTCCATAATTAATCCTGTGGCATTTCGTCTGGACCTCCCTCCTACGTTTAAAAATCATAATGTGTTTCACAAGTCATTACTTAAAAAGTATGTGGCACCAGTCATACCGTCACCTCTACCTCCTTCAGTGGTGGTCAATGATAACGTGGAAATTCATGGGTCGAAAATCATTGACTCACGTCTCAGTCGCCGATCCCTTCAGTACTTAGTTCAGTGGAGGGGGTATGGTCCTGAGGAGGGGACGTGGGTCCCTGCGTCTGATGTTAACGCAGATCGATTGGTTCGGACCTTTCACACAACTCACCCGGACAGACCTGGTCATGAGGGTCCGGAGGCCCCTCGTAGAAGGGGGGGTACTGTCATGGGTGCATCGCCATGAAGATCGTCGCGATTGCACATTCTGACTTCTCACAGCTGAGCTGCTGTTTCTTTGTTTTTTGGTAATGAGAGAGTTAATTTTTCCTAGCTCTTTGCTAAGGCTAGGTGCAGCCTCGCCCGGCTGCTTTTGATTATGTTCTAATTAGTTTCCTTTATATTTCTGCCAGTCTGGGTGTTAGACGCCGGTGAAAGCATTCATGTAGTTTAGCAGACTGGATTGGTTCTGAGAATATTTAAGCTAAGAGCTCCTTAGTTGTTTTTACTCTTACAGCTTATAGTTTTTTCTCTGAGACCTTAGGTGTTCCTACTGTGTGTGAGTATTGTATGTAAGACTTTATTTACTTTATGTCTTGTCTTTGTTGTATGTCTTTCTGTTCATTAACCGTTACCTGTTCATTCCCTTTGGTGGTATTCAGGGTCCTTCTTAGGACTAGAATACAGTTGGCAGGGATTGATAGGAGACAGGGTTTACGCTGGTGGCCTGGACCTCTGTACCTTTAACAGTACCTCCAGGTTGAGGGATTAGTTAGGACCCCAGTTTAGGGTCAGCTTAGACCCCGGTCACCCTCAAGCCGGAGACAGCGTATAACGGATTCCGTTTTGACCCTCTGGACATTCTGTCAGGTAAATCTATGTTATCATATATCTATGCGCATGTTATATAGTATGTTGCCCTTTTGATATAGATTACTGACATCACATATATATATCTGCTATACAGCGTGACACGTACCGTACGAGGAGACTAGGTGGGTTAGGTATGGTCAACCCAGTAGTGTTCTAAGTGAACACCTTTCTTAAAGCCAATATTTCCAACCTCTGGCTGAGAGGGCTCCTCCGTGGGTATTCTCCTGCAGGGGTTGGTTTCATCCCTTCTTCCAGGAATGGGCGACAGGAGGGCAAGTGAAGGACCTCCGTACACCTCACGGACATCTCCCGGCTTACGCTACCCGGTTCTGAAGGTAATCTGCCGGTGGGGTCTGGGAATGAGGGAAATCAGGACCATGTCGAGGCAATGCCTTGACAGAAGGGTTCTGTTGACCCATTTCCAGAAGCCCCTGGTCCTCAGGGATTGCCCAGGCCGGGATTTGGAGGTGGGGCTCGGGCTTTTAAATTCAAAGCGGATCCCCACGAAGTTTAGAGACTTGGCCTGGCGCTGCTTTCATGGGAGACTGTATGTAAGGGACAACCTGAAGTACAGGAACTCCGATGATCGGGGTTGTCCGCGTGAGGAGTGTGGCGACGTGCTGGAAAGCATGGAGCACTTCCTCCTTCGGTGTCCTTTAATGTCCCTTTAATGCAGAGGTTTACAACAGGGTGGGTGCTTCCATACGTTGGCCGTGGCTGGCGTCCCTTTCCTACGTCGAGTGGGTCTATGGGGCCTTCAGATTCCTGGGTGGCCGAGAATGGAGCACTTTATTTCTAGTTAGCGTAGTGGTCAGGTTTTACACGTGGAATGCACGGTGTTTAGTTTCGACGCAACAGATAGCCTCCCCCGGGATGAGGTGGTTAGTAACATCTTGGGTGACCTGGGGAAGGTGCGTTCTTTGGAGTTCGAGAGGCTGGGTGTGAGGAGAGCCTCTTGGCTTTCTAGGGGCTTCTCCTTTTAAAAACACACTCAAGGGAGAGCTGGTCTGCGCGTGAATGGTGGTAGGGATAGCATAAGGTGGTGTGGGTGTTGAGGGAGAGAAGTAGGGGCAGATAGGGTCAGGGAGGGTCAGTGTGAGGGACAGATAGAGAGTTAAGGGTATGCCACACTAAGCGAGATCGCTAACGAGATCGCTAAAACGTCACTATTTAGCGATCTCGTTAGCGACGTCGTTGTGTGTGGCATGTAGCAACGATGTGGCCCCATGCTGTGATGTCGCTGATCGTTCACTAGCGTTCTGGACCGTTTTTTGATCGTTGGCGTCCCGCTGGTGAGCCTATATCGCTGTGTTTGGCACCTTTTGCGAACGACGAGCGACCTCGTTTGTGACGCATATGACAGCGGCGCAGGCGGGGACTAGGGTTTTTTAGCGTCACGGAGTGGATCGCAATATCTGTAGGTTCTTTTTTGCGTCACAGAGAGGATCGCAGAAGTTGCAAAGCAGGCTAGCAGGACGCAGAGAGCGGGAGCGATGCTGGAAATTCCTATGAATCAGAAGCGCTCAGTACACTGACAGCTGATGTGTCGTTTATGAGATCTCCTGTTTGGCAGCTACTAGCGACCTAAAAGCGATCACACCAACGATCTCGTTAGCTTGCGTCGTTATCGTGATCGCTAACGAGATCGCTAAGTGTGGCAGTACCTTTAGTTAAGTTAAGGTAGGTAGACTAGGGATAGATAGGGATAGTTTTGTTAGGGACAGAAGTAGGGACAGTTTTAGTTAAGGGACAGGGTGAATGTGTTGTTGGTAAGGGATAGGGCCTCTTAGGGTTCCAGTCTCCTGGTGGAGGGATATTGCATGTCACGGTGTAGCTTTTTGTTTTGAAATAAAAGATAATGGATATTGAGGCTTGCAGGTACCGATCTTGGGCCTTGCGGGTAAGGTGATTATGTATAGGTTGATAATGTTGTTTGTTATGTTATGTATTATTGTATGTTGTTATAGGCTAGTTTATGTACAATTGTGTTATGTATATAGTGTATATATTAAGTATGTCGTGTATAAGTATATATGAGGATTTTTTGTGTATATAGTTAGAATAAGGGGAGGGGAGTAGTTAGGTTGGGTGGGGGTTGTTTAAGGGGGGTGCTGGGCTTTGGGCATGAAACTTATTAATGGACCCATGGACCCGTAGTGGGTGGAGGAATTTTTCAAAAGACGGGCAGAACTTTATGGACCGATACTAGATGTGATAGGGCATGAACTACTGGACCTGTGGTGAGGTGGGGGGTAAAGGAAAAAAAAAAATATATATATATATATATATATTTCTGAGGTTAAGTATTGTATTAGGTGGCCAGAATGGCCTTTTTGTGTTTTGCGTTGGGGCAGTGGGCCAAATCCTTTTGTTGTTATATTTTTCCTGTAAATATGTAAATACGGTGAATAAGTGCTGTGTGAATGTGTATGTAGGTGAAAGAGTGAATATGGGTTGTTTCTTTTGTTTTCCCCTTTTGGTTTTCCCTTTTCTCTTTGGAAGGTTTCCTGCTGGGGGTCCCTGTAGAGCTGTGAAGTTCTGCGAGCGGACTCATGTGGAGGAGGAAGGAAAAGGGATTTCGGGCAATGATGACAAGAACTTGAGGGACCGTGTGTCTGGTTATTTCTTTCGGTATCGTTTTTCATTTTGGATTGGTGTTTTGGTTTTATGTATATGCTGTATGTGTTTTATACTTTATTAATAAAAAAAGAGTTCCCAGGAAGTGGAAGGGCATGTGGCTGGAGGAGGAAGCAGAGAGCAAGGCTGCTTGGAGCTGAGTGCCTGGGAAGGAGGATTTTTTTTTCTCTACCTGGACTGATACCTGCCCCTTCCCAGGCAGAGAGACCTTCCCTGGGACTGAGCATCGGGGCTGTGCCCCTGGCTCCCACCCTCCGGCAGGCTAGCTGGGGGTCCTCACACTCCATCTTGAGGCCCAAGCTACATCGAGCCAGTCCCAGGGATGGGCAAGAAGAAAACCCAGGGGGGCAGCAATGCTCAAGGATCCGGGACCCCTGAAGCCGGGACCATGGCAGCTTCTTCTCCCAGAGGGGAGGCTGCTAGCAGAGGTGCGGCAGGAGCCCCCCTAACATCTGGGGCTCCAAGGCTGCTGGAGAGCCGGCTACCATCTACGCCTCCCGCATCCATGCCCACCTTTGTGAATATGAGGAGGCAGCTAAGCAGCTGAGGAGACTCTGGGAGGAGTTGAGGGGAGCCCGAGTAATGTCTAAGAACTGGCTCCCAGCCTCAAAGATAGCGGAGGTATCTGCTACGGTCGAAAGGCAGAAGGGGGCGATAAAAGTGCTGGAGGAGAGGAGGAAGACCATCCTGGAGGGGAGCGGCCCCTTCGGGGAGAAGCTCCAGAATGACGACTGGTTTAGAGCCCTGACCGGTGGGTCTCCTGGGGGGTCAGGAGGCCCCAGCCAGGTGGAGGACAAGGAGGAGGAAGATGGCAGACCATCTGAGCCAGCTCCACCTGAGGACCTGGTGGGTAAGAGCGCCCAGGTATCGCGCAGCGGGATGGCCCCTGAACAAGTGGCTCTCCCACCGGACTCCAGTGACATGGAGGAAAGTGGGAGTGAGGGGGAGGATGGAGGGAGCTGGTGTAATATCGAGGGGGGCTGCCTCATCCTACAGCAAGTGAGGCAGATTGAGTCCCAGCACGGTTTGGCACACTGTTGTTTGGGGACGAGGTCTGCCTCGAGGATGAGGCAACCGGGAAGAGTAGGAGGAGGCGTAAGGCAAAGCAAGCGGTGGAGGAGAAGCTTGTTTTTGTCCCTCTTTCCGGGGCCCCCCAGTCCCGTTGTGCGGAACCCGCTTCCCACCCCGGCCCGGGCCCTGTGGTGGGTCCGCAGCAAGGGAGCGGGGAGAATATGGTCTGCCGGGATCTTACTGTTACATCTGGTGGTGGCAGTTCAGATTCAGATATGGAGGTCGGTGCCGGTATTGGTGTTAATGTTGGTGGTGGTGCTTGGGCTCAGTCTCCTGTGGCAGGGGGGGATGGCCCAGCACCAAGTACAAGTAGAGCCGGGGCTGCACCTCCGGCGGTGAGAGCTGCTTCTGGGCCACTCACGCACGGGTCCGTTAAGTCTGGATCGCTTATGGGGGTCCAGGAGCATCGTAAGGGTGCAGATGCTGCTGTAAAGCAACAATTAAAGACCTCCAGGTTGTTGGTCGCTCCCCTGGAGGCGGCCGTGGTGAAGCCGGGGCATTCGGCACGTAGACTCCAAAAGGGGTCCGTGCGGGGGGCCCCGCCACCGCTGGATGCCGAAGGGGAGTGGCCAGCCTTGCCTTCAGCAGGTGGTGGGTGCACAGAGGCGGTGAAGGCCCGTGAGGGGGGCGTGGCTTCCCTGAATGTTGCCCTGCCTGCAAAGGCAGAGGCATGCAGGGGGGGCGTGCCCTCCTCGGCCGCAGTCCCGCCCGCTGTGCTCGCATCATCTGGGGTGGGTGTGGCCTCGTAAGGGGCTGCTGCCCAGCCTGGAGTGACTGTGGCCGGCGGGGGGCATGGCCTCGGCTGTCGTGGCTCCGCCCACTGTGCCTGTGTTATCTGGGGTGGGCGTGGCCTTGAAAGGGGCTGCTGCCCAGCCTAGAGTGATTGCGGCCGGCGGGGGCGTTTCACTGCCCTCTGTCCCGCCCACCCATACCATCGGTTCTGCACTGGTATTCCTCAGGTAATTTGCAGACCCCAGCTGCAGCTCTTTGGTGGACACTGCTACTTATCATCCAGTACTGACTTGGACTATTGTTTTCTTATGATACCTACAGGCTATTATATTACCAAGGAACTCCTTATCTCCCATACGGATGTCTCTCTATACTGGGTGACTGGCCATATTTGTTTGCTCTGTATTTTAATTTATTGGCACCATATACTGATATAATATCTTGTTATTTTAGCCATACTGTGGTACCGTACTGGCCATATTGGTTCCTACTATATACAGTTATATTTGGCACTGGACTCTAAAGGTAATTATTAGTATGCCTATTTACCCCCTAGTCTCATATTATTGTGACATATATAATTATCACTATTACTATATTTACCTACTACTTTGCCCCATTTTGCTTGAGATATGCATAATAGAATACTTGATGACATAGATACTATCCTGTATATTTTTGTATATATTATTTTTCTTATGTACATTTCGGAGTTTTTTTCATGTTTACATGCACTGTATATTTATTTGACACTATTTTGTTGTTTATTTGTTTATTTATTTTTACCTCTGTCTTTACAGTGACGTTTTTGATAAAGGCTCTGGTTGAGCCGAAACGTTAAGCATTCCGCTTTGTTTCTCTAGTCCTGAAATGTTGCCTAATTGTATATAATAAACATAATTCTTTCTTTTGCATCATATATTGCCCTATAGAGTGCGGTGTATTTATTTATAATTTCTGGATAGAGAGGCATGGTTTGGCCGCCTTCCAAGAGAGAAGAGAGGGAGGGACTGTTTGGTCTCTCCCGATAGCCGGGCAAGGGCCGGTGAGGAGGAATGTGGTCCGTCTTCGGTGGGGGGGCAGTGAAGCTTGCCCACCCAGGAGCAAGGTGGTGGAGCTCCTCCTGAAGATGGGCTTCAGGGCAACTGACATCTTCGCCCTGATCCATCCCTCGGCGGCCCGGTTCTTCGACATCAGCTTTGTTCGGCCAGAGGGGCTTGAGCTATTCTGGTCAAATTATGAGCTGGTGAAGGGGAGCCCGGATGGCGAGGCTTCGTCATGCAGGCGGTGTCTCGCCAAAATTCCATCAAGAGAGTGACCGTGATGACCTGTAACAAGTCACTCTCAGGCGTGGACATAATGGCGTGGCTTTCCAGTTATGGGGAAGTCACCGAGGTCCCAAGAAAGAACAGGGACGAGTTTGGTATTTGGTTGGTGGGCTGGACCTTCATGGTTAAATTGAAGGTTTCAGGCGATACGGTCACCCACATCCTTTCCTCGGCGTTCCTGGGAAGGGATAGGATCCTGGTCTTCTACCAGGGGCAACCGAAGGTCTGCCACAAGTGCGGCGATCCCCGCCACTTCAGTGCAAGCTGCAAGGTACAGAAATGTGCCTTGTGTGGCAGGGTGGGTCATCTTGCCGCCTCGTGTAAGGACATTCGGTGCCACCTGTGTGGTGAACTCGGACACCCATATAGCCGCTGCCCTCGCTCCTTCTCCAATGCCGCTGCAGGTCCGGTGGGGGGAGACCGTGGGGGGAAACCTCCAGCGGGACTTCCTCTGTCGCCGCAGGTGGTTGTGGCGGGAGGGGGCCAGTGAGGAAAGGAAAAGTCACCAGAGGCCCCTCATATCAGCAGAGGCAGGCGGCTCGCCAGGGGGGCAAGGAGCAGGTGGAGCCTCGGGTAACCAGGGTGATTCCTGCTCCTCCCTCTAGGCCAGTGGCGAAAGCCTCTGAGGCCCTGGGGGAGGAAGCGGTATGTGAGGAGATCAGGAGGATGGAGAGGGAGGATAAAGTGGCTGATTCAGACACCTCCTCTCAATATGAAAGTGTTGATGAGGAAGTCGCAGAGCAGCCTACAACATCAATGGGTGGGAAAAAGCGTACCAACAGGAGGGGGAGGAGGAGGCTGAACAAGTCTTCCAAATCCCGCCCACCCCCGACCGTGAATGGACCAACGGATGGGCCCACCGTCCCCCCTCTGATCACACTCTCCAACCGGTTCCAAGCCCTTGGAGACTCTGCTGAGGAGTCACAGGAAAAGGGCAAGGGACCAGGGGCGGCATCGGGGGGTTCTTCAGTGGACGGCGGAGTCCAACCCTCAGGGGACGTTGTATCTCCTGGGGGGGACAGACCTGGAGTCCGGAGGTGAGGACACCAGGGGAGGAGGAATGGACACCTCAACTACCTTAAAGAAGAAGGGTTCTGACTCCTCCCCAGAGAGTGGTGGACGGGGGTGGGTAAGAAGAAGGCCATCGAACTTGATCACTCATGATGGCTGAACTCGCCCCGTTGACGCTGGCGTCCATTAATGTTGCCAGCATTAAGTCAGATGCGGCTAGATTTGCGGCCTTTGATTTTTTCACCCGAATTGAGGCTGAAATTTACTCGGAGGCGTCCGGGTCCATGATCAACCGGGAAAAGTGTGAGAGTCTCTGGCTGGGAGGGGGAGATCCTAGTTTTGATCTCCTGGGCACCCTTCCAGAACCCCAGGCCTCCGCCAAAATTTTAGGCTTCGAATTTGGCCCCGGGGACTACCCCCAGCAAAATTGGGAAGGCAGACTCAAGATTGCCGCCGAAAAGGTGGACCAATGGAAGGGTTGGTCTTTAACCCTGAGGGAAAGGGTTAGCTTGGCTAAAGGCTTTCTGCTTCCCTTGTTAATTTACCTGGGCAGTGTGTGCATCTTGCCAGAACCTCTCTGGACACGGGTTTACAGCCTGTTCTTCCAGCTGTAATGGTTGAATAGGCTTAACCTAATTAAGAGGGAGGTCACGTACCGTACGAGGAGACTAGTGAACATCTTTCTTAAAGCCAATATTTCCAACCTCTGGCTAGAGAGGGCTCCTCCGTGGGTGTTCTCCTGCAGGGGTTGGTTTTGGCCTTTCTTCCAGGAATGGGAGACAGAAGGGCAAGTGAAGGACCTCCATACACCTCACGGACATCTCCCTGCTTACGCTACCCCGGTTCTGAAGGTAATCCGCCGGTGGGGTCTGGGAATGTGGGAAATCAGGACCATGTGGAGGCAATGACTTGACAGAAGGGTTCTGTTGACCTATTTCCAGAAGCCCTTGGTCCTCAGGGATTGCCCAGACCGGGATCTGGCGGTGAGGCTCGGGCTTTTAAATTCAAAGCGGATCCCATGAAGTTTTGGGACTTGGCCTGGTGCTGCTTTCACGGGAGACTGTATGTAAGGGACAACATGAAGTACAGGAACTCCGATGATCGGGGTTGTCCCCGTGAGGAGTGTGGCAACGCGCTGGATAGCATGGAGCACTTCCTCTTTCAGTGTCCCTTTAATGCAGAGGTTTACAACAGGGTGGGTGCTTCCATAAGTTGTCCGCGGCTGGCGTCCCTTTCCTACGCTGAGTGGGTTTATGAGGCGTTCAGATTCCTGGGTGGCTGAGAGCGGGGCAGTTTATTCTTAGTTAGCGTAGTGGTCAGGTTTTACACGTGGAATGCACGGTGTTTAGTTTCGACGCAACAGAAAGCCCTCTCCTGGGATGAGGTGGTTAGTAACATCTTGGGTGACCTGAGGAAGGTGCGTTATTTGGAGTTCGAGAGGCTGGGTGTGAGGAGAGCCTCTTGGCTTTGGAGGGTTTTCTCCTTTTAAAAACACACTCAAGGGAGAGCTGGTCTGCGTGTGAATGGTGGTAGGTATAGCATAAGGTGGTTTGGGTGTTGAGGGAGAGAAGTAGGGACAGATAGGGACAGGGAGGGACAGTTGTAGGGACAGATAGAGAGTTAGTTAAGCTAAGTTAGCTAGAGTAGGGATAGACAGGGATAGATAGGGACAGTTTTATTAGGGACAGAAGTAAGGACAGTGTTAGTTGATAAGGAACAGGGTGAATGTGTAGTTGGTAAGGGACAGGGCCTCTTAGGGCTCCAGTCTCCTGGTGGTGGGCTATTTGCATGTCACAGTAGCTTTTTGTTTTGGAAAAAATAAAAGAATTAATGGATATTGAGGCTCGCAGGCACCAATCTTGGGTCTTGTGGGTAAGGCGATTATGTAAAAGTTGATAATGTTGTGAAGCTATGTTATGTATTATTGTGTATTTTGTTATAGGCTTGGTTATGTACTATTGTGTATGTATATAATGTATATATTAAGTATGTTGTTTATAAGTATATATGTGGATTTTTTTGCGTATGTAGTTAGAATACGGGGAGGGGTATAGTTAGGTTGGGTGGGGGTTGTTTAAGGGGGGTGTGAGGAACTAAGCCTACCGCCACACGGTAGCCCGGGTATCACAGCTTCTGATCCCACCGTTGCCACCAATTGTGAGGGACGACCCCTTTCCTCCCACGTCACCAATGGGACGTAACTCCACAGGTACAGCTCTCCGGCGCCCCCTTTGTCTCTCAGGTCAGTAAGGGAACTGCAGCTAGAGCAAATGGCCGCCGGGGAGGGTGTCCTGTTACCCACTGGGTATTCTAAGATTCGTAATCAGAGTAAAAGCATCAGCCCAAGATTAATTTTATGGTTTAATTGCCTTAAGGGCGCACTATATAATTACAGAAATATACAGTAAAGCTATACAACGTAATCACAATGGATTTGCAGTCAGAGAGAAAATACAACGATAATGTACAAGGCTTAAAGGTATAAGCTATAGATCAATATTACCGGGTAGTATGGTCATGGGAAGGCAGGGGGCTCTGCCGTCCCCAGGTAACAGTCTTCAGTTGCTGGATAGTCCCAAAAGCATGTGTTGCTGCACCCTTGGCAAGGCAAATCAAATCTGTGTCTTGTGCTTATTGCTGCTGTGAGAAAATGGATTGACCAGCCTGTTAATGGCTACAGTTCTTAAACCTGCTAGGCCCTTCCCCTTTGCTTTGAAGCACGCATATTAACTGGCCTGCAATTCATATGGAGCAGGAAATACTGGCTTGAGTTTGAGCTATTTAGCATACGACTGACCATCTTATTCAGACACTGGCCTAAACTAATTAGCATGTTAAAGCCCTTTTGAATCATAGTGGACATCAAAACCGGTCGTACTGGATATGCTAACAGGCCCTGTGTAGTTTAGCAGTCTGTGGCTCTGTGAACTGACAAAATGGAGGCTGGTACAGGCCCTATCTAAGATGGTGGCGGTCCCGACCTCACAGGGGGTGTTGGGCTTTTGGAAAAAAAAAAAAGAAACTTATCCATGGACCCGTGGACCCGTAGTGGGTGGAAAAATTAGGTCTTCAAATTATGGGCAGAACTTTATGTATCCCGTTCTAGACGTGATAGGCCATGAACTAATGGACCTGTGGTGAGGTGGGGGGTATAATTATAAAAAAAAATAATAATATATATATACATATGATAGTGATTGTGATAGGTTAAGTATCAGTTTTGCTGCCAGAATGGCCTTTTTTGTGTTTGGGGCAGTGGGCCGAATCCTTTTGTTATATTTTCCTGTAAATATGTAAATATCGTGAATGTGTGTGGTGTGAATGTATGTGAAAAAAGGTAAATATGGGTTGTTTGGTTTTGTTGTTTCTTTTTCCCCTTTTTTTGGTTTTCTTTTCCGAAGGTTTCCTGCTGGGGGTCCCTGAAGAGCAGAGAAGTTCTGCGAGTGGACTCATGTGGAGGAGAAAAAGGACTTCAGGCAATGAAGGCAAAAACTCGAGAGTCTATGTGTCTGGGTATTTCTTACTGTGTCGGTTTCGTTATGGAATGGTGTTTTGATTTTATGTATATGTTGTATGTATTTTATACTTTATTAAAAAAAGAGTTCCAGCTCCAGTAGCGTCCAGTAAAGTTGCTGCAGTTAAAAAGCTTTTAAAAGGATCGAGCTTGGCGGTCCACCGCAAGGCGTCCTACCGCCAGTCACAGCCCCTGTGCCTTGGGGTGCCTCCCCAATGCTCTTCACTGAGTGTCCCGGGGGCCCGAAGCATTTCCTTTGAAAAAATTAAGTGTCCAAACGACAGGTGGTGTAGCTTGCTTAACAGCTGGGTTAATCTGCTGACTAGCAGACACTGCTACTAGGCCCAAAATTATTGTCTGGGCCAGATGCAGTTAAAAATTTGTAATTAGATCTACAGCCGGTGGCTACTCCGCTGACTAGCAGTCACTTAAGCTTTGGAGCAGACCTCCGATTCCCAGGCTATAGTATGAGTAAACAGCTCTTCCCACTCAACCATGTGTGTTACCCCAAGCAATAGTGTATGTAGTTTCTTACGGTTAAAAGGGGGGTGGGGAAAGACCCAACCCACCTATAATTGACAATGCCAATGTCACGTAAAACACAGCAAGGGGACTCCAAAAAGAGTCTCCATTTTTTCAAAAAATTTGGGGAACAGACACCACTTAAGTAGCATCAATTGCCCCAGAGTTGCTTAAAACGGTTGGTGAGGTGATTTTAACAAATCCTCAAGCTTTTACTCTCCCCAGGATGACACAGGGGTAGAAAAGTCCTTGCGGATCCATGATTTGTTCATCTTTATGAACGTGAGTCTGTCTACTTTGTCAGTGGACAGCCGCATGCGCTTATCTGTCAGCACACCACCAGCAGTGCTGAACACACGTTCAGAGAGAACAAAAATTATTATTAATTTGAAAGCTGGTGGAGCTTTGGCTTAGATGGCCTAATAGAATGAGTACCACACATTTCTACAGGCAAAAAGTTATTTTCCAGGCAAGATGCAGCTAAAAATTTGTATTAATTTGAAAGCTGGTGAAGCTAAGTATAGATGGCCTAATAGAATGAGTACCACACACTGCTACAGGCCCAAAATTATTGTCCAGGCAAGATGCAGCTAAAAATTATTATTAATTTGAAAGCTTGTGGTGCTTAGTATAGATGGCCTAATAGAATGAGTACCACACACTGCTACAGGCCCAAAGTTATTTTCCAGGCAAGATGCAGCTAAAAATTATTATTAATTTGAAAGCTGGTGGAGCTTAGTATAGATGGCCTAATAGAATAAGTACCACACACTGCTACAGGCCCAAAATTATTGTCCAGGCAAAATGCAGCTAAAAATTATTATTAATTTGAAAGCTTAAAACGGTTGGTGATGTGATTTTACCAAATCCTCAAGCTTTTACTCTCCCCAGGATGACACAGGGGTAGAAAAGTCCTTGCGGATCAATGATTTGTTCATCTTTATGAACGTGAGTCTGTCTACATTCTCAGTGGACAGCCGCGTGCTCTTATCTGTCAGCACACCACCAGCAGCGCTGAACACACGTTCAGAGAGAACGCTGGTGCGGGGCATGACAAGATCTCCAATGCGTGAGTGGAGAGCTCCGGCCATTTATCCAGATTGGCTCACCTCACAGCAAGTCTGCCTTATTGCTTTTCCTAATAGCGCTTTATTTCACTTCTAAATTCTGAGTGGACGCCACATGAATTTATACACCAATTCATTGCAATCTGTCTGAAGAAGGTCAGAGGTCTAACCGAAACGTCACGTATTGTGGATTGCATATCTGAATTAAACCAATTTCATTTGCATTAAAAAATTAGTGCCGCATTTATTTTGCATTATTGTGAGGAAGATGCAGGCGCAAAACTTAGGTTGCCTTGATCCAAAGGTGGTGCTCTCGATGTCGGAGAGGCGCTCAACACCAGCTGCTGTTTCCACTTCAAAATGAACTGATGATGACCTGCCAATCAGACTGGCTGTTGCGGGTAAAGAGGTGCCAGGTCTGAGTCTCAAAACAGGTCTGACTGCTGTCCCCCCACTCACAGAGGATGAAGAGGCAGCGGTCACGGATGCACAAGATGGGGCAGACGGTGGTTGGGCCTGCCCGCTAGGCCACATTGTAGCACAGTGAGCTTGCCACTGCAACTTATGCTTCATATCCATGTGACGGTTCATGCATGAAGTACTCAAACTATGAATTTTTTGGACTCTACTTAGCATTTGGTCACAAATGTTACAGATAACACGAGTTGGGTCATCCTTATCGATGTTAAAAAATGCCCAGGTTATGCAAGGCTTAGAACCCATGCGACCTGAAGAGCCACCTTGACTTGTGGTCAGAGGCAGAGTTGTGGTTGAGGATGCAGTTGGTGACATGCTTCCAGTACTACGTCTCTGTCCAGGAAGGCGCACCCTGACCTCGTCGTCACTCGAATCCTCCTCCACCTCCTCTGCTGACCTCATCGACTGTCTGACTGTGGGTTGACAGTAAGTGGGATCTACAATCTGGTCATCATCACCCTGTGTGTTCTCACTCCCGTCGTCCTCAGAGCCAACCTCTTCCTGCCCTGACACAAAACTCAAGTTGTCGCTCACATCAAGTAATTGAGTCTCATCATCGTCTTCCTCATTGTCTCCACCAACAGGAGTTACAGTTTGGGAACGAGGGTCTACATTATGCTCAGAACCTTCTTCATCTGGTCCTGGATCCGACTCATAAACATTCTGGGCATCAGTGCACATCATTTCCTCGTCTGGATTCACAGAAGCTCTGAAGACGACATCTGATTCCCAGGCTATAGTATGAGTAAACTGCTCTGCAGACTCAACCATCTGTTCTACCCCATACTCAGACGGGCAGCTGGAGACTTCTTGGGAGCTGTGAGGAAGCAAGTGCAATTGGGGTGACACCTCTGAGGACTGGATTTTTTGTGATGTTGAAGTTGAGGTGGAGGAGAGCCGACTTAAAGGAGCACTTGATATCTGATGAAGCACCTGCTGTTTTTGTGCCTCATCTGGAATTTGTAGCGATGGGCGTGCCCGTAAGAAAGGGATCGTACCAAATTGTCCACTAAAAGAAGTAGACATCTTAGTTTGGCTGGAAGATGGTCTTTCTTCTGCAGATGTTACTGTTGCTTTAACATCTACCCCACGGACACAACCTTTTTTTCCCTTCCCAACACGCCTAGTCCCCTTTCCACCAGCAGCAGGCCTTTTGCCACTCATTTTGGTGGTTACCAAATTGACAACTCTGGAGTTGTTTGCACAAAAAACGATGGATGGAAACCGAGCAGAGCTGAGTGGCCTATTTGTGGTAGTAGCCAAAAGAATTGGCTGGGTTAGAAGCAGTAAAACAATTTTATTACATACACAGGTGGTGGAGCTTTGTAGAGATGGCCTAATACAATGAGTAGCACACACTGCTACTATGCCCACAATTATATTACAGGCACGATGCAGCAAAAAATTAGGCGTTATTTGAACGCTGGTGGAGCTTTGTAGAGATGGCCTAAACAATGAGTACCACACACTGCTACTATGCCCACAACTATATTACAGGCACGATGCAGCAAAAAATTAGGGTTATTTGAACGCTGGTGGAGCTTTGTAGAGATGGCCTAAACAATGAGTACACACACTGCTACTATGCCCACAATTATATTACAGGCACGATGCAGCAAAAATTAGGAGTTATTTGAAGCTGGTGGAGCTTTGTAGAGATGGCCTAATACAATGAGTAGCACACACTGCTACTATGCCCACAATTATATTACAGGCACGATGCAGCAAAAAATTAGGAGTTATTTGAATGCTGGTGGAGTTTTGTATAGATGGCCTAATACAATGAGTAGCACACACTGCTACTATGCCGACAATTATTTTGGAGGCAAGACGCAGCTAAAAATTAGGAGTTATTTCAACGCTGGTGGAGCTTTGTAGAGATGGCTTAATACAATGAGTAGCACACACTTTTACTATGCCCACAATTATTTTAGAGGCAAGATGCAGCTAAAAATTAGGAGTTATTTGAACGCTGGTGGAGCTGGCAAAAAGTGATAGGAACTGATGTAACCTAGCCCTCAAAAGGGCTGCAATTACAAATAGTCACTAGTCCTACTCCCAAGTTGACCTATCTATTTAAGAGCACAGACCTGCCTGCTAAAACTGCTAGGAACTGATGTAACCTAGCCCTCAAAATGGCTGCAATTACGAACTAGTCGATACTCCCTAAACCTTCCTGTGTATTTCACAGCCATTTCACTTGCAATTCACAGTTGCACACACAATATAGCGCTCACAGCAGCATTGCTGTCTAACACTGAGCTGTAGCAGTGAGAAAATGGTGGCGAAGGGGGAAATGACTGGGTCTTATAGGGCAAGGACATGTGACATACACAGCCAATGACACATGCCCTTGCTTGTGTGAAAAAAAGCACTTCGCTCTGTGTGTGCGCTGCTGATAGGCTGACAGACTGCACCGCCCACTGGAAATGCTGGAAAGAGAAAAAAAATTGAGATCTTCATTATCTCTGCAGAGATCCATCCCATGCCCCTCCCCCCGCCCCGCTGTACACTCAAACAGTGTATTAACAGTGATTCTCAGCATTACTGTGAACAAATCCAGTGACGATTTAGGTGCACGAACAGTTATCGAACATAACCTCGAACAGCCGGATTTTTTCAAAATCATTCGGGTTCGTCGAATGACTCGAACACCGCCCAAAACAGCTTGAATTTGAGATTGGCGAACAGTTCGCTTCGAACACCGCTCATCTCTAATAACAACAGAATATGAAAATCAGGAAAAGTGTACTGTATCTGTAGCGTACAGCTGTATACAGTGTATATTTCCGGAGTCACACACAGATAGTCAGCATGTATTTGTCCGTGATACCAGCCGGTACACGGTACTGTGAGGAGCGTACAGCTCTATACGGTGTGGGAAAATATGAACACTCGATAACTGAAAGAAATTTTCCCCTTCTCACTGGCAGGCAGTCTAGTAATCAGCTCTGCTGCTTCACCAAATAAATTTCCCCTTATCATTGTCAGGAAGCCTACTAATCAGCTCTGCTTATCCACACAAGCAATTTCTACCCTGTCACTGGCAGGCAGCCTAAGTACCAGCATTGCTGCACACACCAAAATCCTACCCTGTCACTGCACAGTAACTGTACAGCTAATCGCTATCAGCACAAGTACATTTTTTTTTGGGGGGGCCTGCTTAACGCTCTCCCTCCTGAGAAGCAGCAGGAGCAACCTCTCTTTACACTAAGATCGGCAGATGTAAAATGGTGGTCGGCGCTGAGGGATTTTATATGCACTGTGACGCCACGCAAAGCCAGCCAATCGCTGCAATGCCCTTCTCCAAGATGGTGCTGGTCACTACCCATGTCATTGCGTTGCCCACAGCCTGCGTCCTTGCTCATTGGTTGAGAAAAGGCTCTTAAAGTAGTATGGGAAAACCGACTTCTGCAAAATGGTCGCCGAACACGTGATCGACCTCGCACCATGGTCGTGTTTCACTCAGCGAAACCCGACTTTGGCGAAAGTCTGTATTTCTTGAAGTTGACCGACCTGTTTCTCTCAACCCTAGTGAACACTCCTGGTTGGGTCTCCTTCATGCGTTTTGCCTGTAGCAGTAGGCCTCCGAGACCCTCGGGCCTCCACTCCCTTGGACTCAACTACCCGTGTTACTATCCTTAAATTTTTCTGACAATGGTAGTCTAGAAAACTGATATGTGTGACACCTGAGTGTGGCTAAGCATGAAAGCAGGTAGAGGTGTTGTATGTGGTATCAGGGATCACAGCAAAAGGGCCCTACACCGATCCCTCACCCACCTTGTCTTACTGTGACATTCAATTGAAAGCTGTAAATGCTGTCCCAGACCCAGAAACCTCATGCCTGGCTGATTGCTGCAGTGCCATGCTAAAATCTGTACTGTGGGTGAATTGAGGCCACTTTCCTGGTGTCTGTCTCTCATTTGATGTGTTTTGGTTGCATTTAGGGTCATTATAAGGTGTTGTGCATGCGATTGTTTTTGCCTCCCATTGGCGTGAATTAATTAAAAATTAATCATTAATTCTGCAGTGGTTTACAGCCGGGCCGGTTACATTAGCACTGGTCCCTATTGTAAACTAGTTAACCCCTTGAGATGGATTGCAGCGGGGGACCTGACTGAACGGCAAAGAGGTATGGATATTGTTGTTTTTTGTTTTTTTTTGCTTAAAGAAGAACAAGGGATTCAGTTGGATTGGCAGCATAATAAATGTGGTCAAAAACTTTGTGTAATTATTTCATTAAAAGAATTTTTAATTAATGTGTGTGTGTCTTTTTTAACCCTTTACTACTATAGGATTGATAATGGATAGTTATCTTATTAACACCTCTCCATTATTAACCCGGATTAATGTCACCTTTCAATAGCAAGGTGACAGTAACCTCTTTTTAATCCATGCGCCACCTCTAAAGGCAATGGGAATAGAGAGGCTAAGTGCCAGAAAAGGCGCATATTATAGATGTGCATTTTCTGGGGTGGCTGGGGCCAGATGTTTGTAGCCAGGGGGGCCCAAAACCAATGGTCCCTCTCTAGGCTATGAATATCTGTCCTCAGTCACTGGCTTTCCCTCTCTGGCGGAGAAAATACCGCAGGAGCCCACGCATTTTTTTTCAACGAATTTACCCGTTAATTTAACACCTAGATGTCCCACATTTTTCACACATACACTAATCTAATTATTAGTCAAAAACATATATAAAACTAAATTAAATGAAATGGTTTACTGTATGTAAACCATATGTCATTTTATGTCGGGTTCTGTAATGATTTTACAGAAGCCGGCAATTGATTTAGCTGCTATTATGCTATGTAGAACTCTATGAACTATAAATATATATATATATGTGTCTCAATGACATGTATATATATATATATATATATATACATATATATATATATATGTATCCTATGTTTATATATCTATTCTTTCGATTCTTTATTAAACATGTCAGTGTGATTTTAGAGTATACCGCTCTGAATTGCCGGCTTTTCTAAAGGACACCGATGCGTATTTATCTCAAGTCACACGTGTGGTCCATGTGTAATCCGTATTTTTCTCGCCCCCATAGAGTTACATTGGCGTATTACGGGCGTGATACGGTGACAATCGCAGCAAGCTGTGATTTTCTCAGCCCGAAGAATACGGCCGAGAAAAAAATCGGCTGATGGGAGCTGCCCCATAGATTTACATTGGTCGAGTGCAATGCGATTTTTTCTCACATAGCACTCATCCGTATTTCTCGCTAGTGTGACGCCGGCCAAAATCTAAGTCTGACACCATCAGATTAAAAATCTCTGTTATTGCTTCGAAATGTAAATCACCTTAAATTGATGAATTATCCCTTCCCATTACATAAATGAGGATTGGAATTAAGCTTTGAATGCTCATTTAAACATCAAAAATATTTTGTTACATTAAGCAAAGAAAAAAATAATTACACAAGCAAATTATATCTAATAATTTAGCAAATCTTAGACAAACAGATATATGTGGCTGTGAAAGAGTTACATCTAAAATCTAGTTATTAAAAGTCGCTTTGACACCTGAAATAAACAGGTCAGGAGGTTTGTGAATATGACAGTGAAGCAGGAAAAAATTCACAGCATTCAATTTCTGAAGAAGCAAAGCATGACTGACAAGGTCAAACGCTCCTGGTTTATCAACAAACAATGGCAGCCACTGCTTCCTCTACCTCAGCAAATTACACTCTCCTGCTGGAGCAGCTCATGTGTGGATATTACATGAGAAAACTTTCTGAAGAGCTGTAGATGAAAACCTATTGTGTTGAGAGGAATCACACATCTTTTTCTTCTCTACTTATTACTCCCGAGTAGTGTTGAGCGATATTGCTCGATATCTAAAAATATCGTATCGAAATTGTATCGCCGATAGCACTAAATATCGTCGATATCCGATTTCGATAACGGAAGTCCCATGTAAGTCTATGGGAACAAAATATCGCAACAAAAAAAAACCCTTTCTTTCGTTGTAAACACAAAATATACACACATAGAATACATATATATATATATATATGTCATTGTGACATATATATATACATATATTTATAGTTTATACACTTCTACATAGTAAAATCGACTCTAATTCAATTGCCGGGTAAAGACGTGACATACCCCATAGAAGTCGACGGGCTCGGTGCCGAGTACCCCGAAAACCTCTGGCTCTGTGCGACTCAACTTGGGCGTCACGAACAGGATTCTGTAGCTCGCTATAAGCGAGTCCTGTGTGCCTGAATTGCACTGGTTTTGTGCTTGAGAATTGCTAAAATCATCAGAGAATGTATTTGCCATTTTTCCGCCATATCTGCGTCACGACGAGGCACTGGTGAAGAAGAAGGGCGTGCTCTTCGTGGGTGTCACTCAATCAGTGGCGTGAAAACGATGGCAACCCACTGTAAATGGTACTGCAATGTAACATCGTGCCCCACAGCTCTGGAGTTCCGCCTCCTCATCCTCCTCAGTGGGCGGAAACTAACACGAAGGTCCCGCCTCCCTACAAAAGAGGGGCCCTCTCCAGATATGACACATGTGACTTGGCAGAGATGGCTAATGGACACGACGAGCAGAAGTGGGAAGGGATGGAGCAGTCAGAGCTCTCCCCCCATGGAAGCGACCCGATCGCCACAGAATCACCGTTGGGCACCCGGCCTGTAAACCCTCCTACGCTGCAAGAAGCGGCGGATACCCTAAGAGGCCTGGCCCGACACCGGGAGGAGGTCGCCAGGATGGAAGCCAGCTGGCGTGCCCTAAAAATAAACTTGGAGCGGCGCCAATCCCTCTTACCTGAAGTGTCTGTACCGGAAGGTGAGGCACCCGTTCTAGTAGAGGAGTCCTTGCAATGTGATCCGGTTGACGTTGTCGCAGTGGAGGCACCCGTTCCTGCAAAAACCGCAGCACCGTCAGCAGCACCCCAGATCCCGCTGTCTGCCCCTGTCGCTGAGACAGAAGAAGCGACACCCGTCCTCATGGAGGAGGCCGCGCAGGCACCAGAGCACTACCTGCCTGTACCGGAGCCCCGACTGTCATCTGATTTAGAGCCGTCTGCTTCCTCCGCAGGGGAGCGCCGCCAGGACTGGGGGGCGACAAGAGAGCTGCCGCAAACCGGATACTGTAAGCTGCAGTGGAGTGGTGGAGACATGGAGCAACTGGTGGAGGAGAATTACAACCGGCGTCAGGAGGAAGAGTGGAGACGTTGGGAGCGGGAAGCAGAGCGACAAAGGGAGCAGCGAGAAACCCTAAAACTTCGCCAACATCACCTGGAGAAGGACCGGGCAGATAAGGACCGGATGAGAAAGGATAAAGGAACCCTGAGTGAGCCGCGGCGTAAGGGTGCAGTACGGAGCTTTAAATTGAAAGGTGGTTGGGGCTTCATCAAGGAGCCTGGACTTTATTTAGAAGTCTTTGTGACCCGGCGGGACGTGGAGGCTCACCTCCCAGAAGGACACCCGGGGAGGGACCTGTTGCCAGGAGACTTGGTGACTTACACCCGACACTGGGGTTACAATGGGTGGTACGCCCTAAATGTTACCAGGTGCGACCCCTACTCCCCAGTGTGTCAGGAACCTGTGAGACCCTCGAAGCCTTCAGCCTCCCACATCCAGGCCTCTGCAAAAGTGCCCACCCCACGCCGTAAATCTCCCCAGCCTCCCTCAGTGGTCTCCTCAGCAGCCCCAGCTATGGACATGATAAGTATAGCTGGCCCGTACCCGGCGCCTGTTAGGCACCCTGGGGTTCGTACAGTCTGGGACATAGGGCTCCAGACCCGGAGGGAGATGAAAGAGGTGGCCACACAGACCCAGATAGCGGGTCACGACATCACTGTACAGGCCACACGACGTCATCAGGTCCTGGTGGTCCTTGGTGCCTCGGATGTTTGGCAATCTCAAGAAGAGTACCAGGTGGTACCTGGAAGAGGCCAGCCAAAGAAGTCTAAATAACCCGGACAGGGTCCCTGTATGTAAATAGTTAACTTGTTTATGTACCTGGACGGGTGAATGTTCCTAAAAAAGTTTTTTATTTTAATAAAAAAAAAAAAACACAGTTTTCATTTCTTTTATTACTGTCTCATCCTGCGACGCCATCGATCTCCTGTAAAAAAATGAAAAAAAAAAAAAAAAGTATACCACCTGACCGACGCAGTCCATAGTAACGAGTGTCCCACGACGATCCAGCTCTGCTACATCAGAATGACAGGCAGAGCCTGTCATCCCGGCGCAGCACAGCTGATTACCTGCTTCCCCGGCGGTGACGTCATCGGACTGACTGCTTTACGGCCGGGATTACCCTGCAGTCACTGCAGTTATCGCGAAAAACTGCATGTGACCGCCAGGGAGAAGATAATGGCGGCCATCAAGCAGTCCAGGACGTGACCGCCGGAGATCTTCTGCCAGGTAAGTGCCGCTGACTCCTGACAGACCCGACAGATGGACACTCACAGTGACAGTGACAAATCTGATTCCGGTATTCGATAAGACGAAAATATCGAAACAAATTATCGAAAGGCCGATAGAGCTAATATCGGCCGATAGCCGATATTTGCATTATCGTATCGCTCAACACTACTCCCGAGTTAGGGAAGAGCAGTTCATTTTTCAGAGACTGCTCTTTGCAGGACCAAGGGGAACCAGCAGCATTGATGTATAATGAGCAAACCTGTCTGCATATTTATCTGTTCCTTTTAATTGATTTTCTTAACACCATGGGGTCTTCAGACATCAATTATGTTGCACTCAGCTGTGAGAGGCCCTAATGTTTACAATGTTTGATGGTTAAGTTAGGGAAATCAGTTTTTCTCAGTCTTAACTTTTTCTGTGTATAGAGGGTTGTCAAATCAACATCACAAAGCTGAAACAGTAATCTTGTAAAGCTGATTAATTCTGGTTGCTCATGGGTAAAGTAGAATTTACTGTGTAGTTAGAGGACTTTAACGTATCCTCAGACATCTTTTGAAACCAAAATAGGAAACACAATCCACAATATGTTTTTTGCAGATGTGAGCACTTTTAGAAGTCATTAAAGCTTTTCTCACAATGTGTTGAGTATGTCTAACAGATAGTTCAGACATATGAAACTGAATGCGACACATTACATCTATAAAAAATGTATTCTCCACTTTCCATTTGTTAAGGGTTGCGGAACGCACCAAATAAATATAAATAGAAGGTGCGTTCGCAGCCCGGGGTCCACCATGCAGGCAGAGCCTGCTGCTAATAAGTTAGCACAATATAGCGGTATAAGCGAGCTCTGTTACTCCACAGAGTCGCTGATATAGACGCTGTGGCACTATATGGCGGAATGAGCGAACTCTGTTACTGCACAGAGTCGCTGTGGTAGAGACTGTGTCCTGTTAGCCCCACAGGAGTACACAGATAACTGCAGAGCGGATAGCAGTCCATTGTCATGCAGACAGTAACGCAAACAACGATCTCCTCACCGGAGTAGCCGGTATTCTAGAGGCTATTTCAGCCAAGCCCTGAATACGTACATACAAAACTCCTCACCGGAGGTGCCGGTATTCTAGGGGCTTATTTCAGCCGAGCCCTAACCGCATGCGTACATGACCACACTGGCGCAAAGCACATAACAGGATTGATACTAGCGCATGGCCGTGCGGCCATGCAACCCTTTTATAGCAGCAACTACAAGACCTTCCAGAAAAAGACCAATGAGAAACTGTTTCAGAACACAAGCAGTTTCAGGACCTTCCTGGCGGACCAATAGGAGTTGTTGCAGTACCTGAGCATGTGACCCCTGATCTCCCATGGAGAGATCTTATCCTGGGCATGCTCAGATGGAGAAGCAGAGGACTTAGTCCCAAATCTGCCTGCTCCAACACTGGTTACAACAGAGGAACCAGGATCGGCAGCAGCAAGTCTCTGCACAGTACTATACCGGGCGAGACGCTGGGATCGACATCTCTGCTGAGCAGGTTCCACTGCGGCCGAAGATGGATGGGGGACCGCAGTGGGACTGGTTTGAGATTCCCCTTGTGCAGCAGCGGGAACTCAATCCTTAACACCATTCAGGTGTGCTGAATCGATAAATGCCAGCCACACATACTGTGTGCCCATTGCACATTTTTTGATATACTTCTTGTCTTTAAAAATCTAGTGGGAATATTCATGGTGTATGTTAGGTAATTCTCCAGGTATACACATTAAAGGGTAGATTAGATAGTAATCAAGGACAATAAGTGATTAAAATATCACAATATTACTACCAACATAGAATGGCAGACCATTCGGGAATAGTAAAAGAAAACAACTCTGGAAAAAGTCTAAAATATATATAAAAAACATGTGACAAGAAAATATATGGTTAAAATGGTCTTTATTAGTGTGCAAAATATCACAAAAAAAGTAGAATTAAAGTAAAAAATACTGCCAATTAGAAGTATATAGCCACAAAGGATAATATAAGTGCCAACTTATGAATCATCATTAATATATTTCAGGGCACATACATAGCACTCTCAAATACAAACAGTGTGAATATAATTAGTTATATATATACATAAACAATGTGAAAAAATGCATATGTGAACAATAGTGATTAATCATATAAAATGCAAATAAAATTTAATAGTGATTAACCATGTGATTAATAAAAGTGTAAGATAAATGTAAAGGAGAGTGTCTAGATAATACCTATCTATATAAGAGAATGGCCCATAAATAAAGGCTGCAAGGCACAAAGAGGATTTTAAATAATACCTGTTTAATTGGACACAGTGGCTTGGCGCTTCCCCAACGCACGTTTCGGAATTTTCCTTCATCACCCCCTGATGAAGGAAAATTCCGAAACGTGCGTTGGGGAAGCGCCAAGCCACTGTGCCAATTAAACAGGTATTATTTAAAATCCTCTTTGTGCCTTGCAGCCTTTATTTATGGGCCATTCTCTTATATAGATAGGTATTATCTAGACACTCTCCTTTACATTTATCTTACACTTTTATTAATCACATGGTTAATCACTATTAAATTTTATTTGCATTTTATATGATTAATCACTATTGTTCACATATGCATTTTTTCACATTGTTTATGTATATATATAACTAATTATATTCACACTGTTTGTATTTGAGAGTGCTATGTATGTGCCCTGAAATATATTAATGATGATTCATAAGTTGGCACTTATATTATCCTTTGTGGCTATATACTTCTAATTGGCAGTATTTTTTACTTTAATTCTACTTTTTTTGTGATATTTTGCACACTAATAAAGACTATTTTAACCATATATTTTCTTGTCACATGTTTTTTATATATATTTTAGACTTTTTCCAGAGTTGTTTTCTTATACACATTAAAGGGGTTGTTCAGGCTTGGAGTATAAAGGCACTGCCACACTTAGTGATTGCACTAGCGATCACGACAACGACTTAACCTGGCAAGATCGCTAGTGCGATCGTTATGAGATTGCTAGTTAGATTCCAAACACATCTCATCAGCGATCTGTGATTCCACACACATCTCATCAGCAACCTGTATAATGACCTCTGCGGTCGTTGGGAAAACCTAGTCCCACCTGCGATGCTGGTGAAGTCGTTCATAAAAGGAGTCACACTCAGCGATTCAGGCTCACCAGCGGGACACCAACAATCAAAAAACGGCTCAGAACGTTCATAAGCGATCAGCGACATCTCAGCCGGGGCCACATCGCTGCTACATGTCACACACAGTTAAGTCGCTAACGAGATCGCTACTGCATCATAAATGGTGACGCAGTAGCGATCTCGTTAGCGATATCGCTTGCGATGTCGCTTGCGATCTCGCTTAGTGTGGCATACCCTTAAAGCCTGGGTCTCACATAGCGATACACCAGCGATCCCGACAACGATATTTACTTGTCAGGATCGCTGGTGTATCGCTACATGATCGCTGCTGAGCTGCCAAACAGGCAGCTCAGGCAGCGATCAGCACAGCGACACTGCGGGTAACATCGCTTAGTTACCCGCAGTGTACGTTGGATACCAGCGCCCTGATGCAGGGAGCTGGTAACCAAGATACACGTCGGGTTTCCAGGCACTGCGCAGTGTCTGGAAACCCGCTGTGTACCTTGGTTACCAGCTCCCTGCATCAGGGCGCTGGTATCCAAGGTACACAGCGGGTTTCTAGGCACAGCCCCGCGCCTGGAAACCCGCTACGTACCTTGGTTACCAGCGGATCGCTGGTCTCCCGCCTGTCACACGCAGCGATGCGTGCCTGTCAGCGGGAGACCAGCGATCAAAAAAATGTCCAGGACATTCAGCGACGATCAGCGATACCCAGCAGGGGGGCTGATCGTCGCTGAATGTCACACACAGCGATATCGCTGGGGAGATCGCTGTTGCGTCACAAAACTAGTGACTCAGCAGCGATCTCGCTAGCGAGATCGCTGTGTGAGAAGGGGGCTTTAAGCTTGGGTCTCACATAGCGATACACCAGCAATCCCGACAACGATATGCACTTGTCAGGATCGCTGGTGTATCGCTACATGATCGCTGCTGAGATGCCAAACAGGCAGCTCAGGGCAGCGATCAGCACAGCGACACTGCGGGTTACATCGCTTAGTTACCCGCAGTGTACCTTGGATACCAGCGCCCTGATGCAGGAAGCTGGTAACCATGGTACACATCGGGTTTCCAGGCGCTGCGCGGTGCCTGGAAACCCGCTGTGTACCTTGGTTACCAGCTCCCTGCATCAGGGCACTGGTATCCAAGGTACACAGTGGGTTTCTAGGCACAGCCCCGCGCCTGGAAACCCGCTGTGTACCTTGGTTACCATTGGATCGCTGGTCTCCCGCCTGTCACACGCAGCGATGCGTGCCTGTCAGCGGGAGACCAGCGATTAAAAAAATGTTCAGGACATTCAGCGACGATCAGCGATACCCGGCAGGGGGGCTGATCGTCGCTGAATGTCACACACAGCGATATCGCTAGCGAGATCGCTGTGTGAGACGGGGGCTTTACTCTGTAGTCACTCTATGTGATCACAGACTTGTGAATTCTCACAGCATGCACAGTATTCCCTGTTAGGCCGGGGTCACACTGGCGACAAAATCGGACGACTGCAATGCGATGAAATATCGCATTGCAGTCGGACCTATGTTAATCTATGGAGCAGCTCCCAGTATCAGATTTTTTGTGGTCCGTTTTAAACGTCCGAGTGCAATCGCAGCATGCTGCGATTGTCACCGATTGTGGGTCGACTATCGCCAATGCAAGTCTATGGGAGCGATGAAAAATCGGATTACAAACGGACCGCACGTGTGACTTGCGATTAAATCGCACAACTTTTCCAGGTGACAGGAAACTGCCTTTGAATTTCTCAGGAAGCCTTTACATGCTAATTAGCTAAGCACATCTTAAAAAACAACAGGAAGAACGCCTACACGGAGTCCAGAAACATGGCATCTAGCCACATCAATGTGGAACTCCTCATTGTATTGGTGCAGGAGAGGCCTGAATTGTGGGACCAGCGCAATTCCAACTACAGCAATCGGACGCGCAAAGAGGCGGCATGGAAAACTATATGTGTGCACATTTTTCCGGACTATAATGAGAGATCCAGGGAAGACCAAGAGCGACTTAGTAAGTACCACATGTAACGGTTTTCAAAATGTTTAAAAAAATTATTTTTGCAAATAAGAATCTAGCCTTATGTGTTTAAATGCTATTTAAAACGCAGCATTATCGACCTCTTACTATTTAGAAGTACACATTGCTGTGTGTGTAGTCCAAAAATATCCATGTATATTTAAATATCATCGATGCTTCGGCATCTATGGACTACCACATTTTGTAGTTATCTTCACCTCAGATGTAGTGTTTTTGTGATAAAATTCTAACTGATTGAGGCGTTTGGTCAAGGGCCAAGCATTTTTTAAAATGTATGTTAGTGCTTATAACATGGATACTTCTGGTTGTATGTTGATGTGTTTTAATATTGTAAATCACATCACACATGACCAGTAATTAAATGTTCAGTGTTGGCTATTTTTGTTTTTGCCTTATTAAATAGATATCAGTCATTAAAAGCGTTATGCTCTTCTTAAATTTGTAGTGACTGATGTGACAAGGCGATGGCGTAATTGTCGTGACTGCTACCGGAGGGAGAGGCAGTTTAGAGATCGGAGTGGGGCTTCAGCATCTAAGAAGAGGAAGTACCTCTATTTTGATAGACTAAACTTCCTTGAGCCAGTGTTGGATCTGCGACCGTAAGTGCATGTGTGTTGAAGGACTTTCATGTTTCTAATTTTTTTTATTGTTTTTTTCATTCCTAGAACTGAGTCAAACCTAACTGAGAGGGAGACGGGGTCTGACTCAGAAGTGGTTATCGACCCAGTTGGTGATGGAGAAGAGGAGGCAGGCCCTTCCTCAGCAGCATGTGGGTCCACCCAAACAGCACCAACAACAGCTGCAGGAGCTGAGGATTCCCAGACACTGCATCTGGAAACTGAGGATCTACCTCAGAGCAGCAGCCCTAATAGGGCTCAAGATGTATCTCCTCCTCCTTCCCAACTCACAAGGCGAGGTAGGCGGCGACGAGAAGGAGTGGGTTCTGTATCAAGGAGGCAGGTGGACCGAGGAGTTCTGGACTATTTGTCCAGGTAGGTAAAGATGATGGTGAGGAGGCATTTTGCCGCAGTCTGGCCCCTTATCTCCGGGCTACTCAAATACAGCACAGACTGAGGATCAGAAGTGGACTGCAGATTGTGTTGGAAGCTGGATCAGGCCCTAATGATCCCACCAACCTACTAGATTATCTTCATAGATGGGTGGTTGGTCCAGAAAATTTAGGGAGGTTGGTAGCACCAAATCCAGCACAATCTGCTTCTGACTCTGATCCTCCTCCTCCTCCTCCTTATCATCATCCTCCTCCTCCACCTCCTCCTTCTTTGCAACAAAACCCAACTCCTCCTCCTCCTACTACTGCAGCTCATTCTTTGTATGGAGCTTCCCAGCTCCAAACAATGGGACAGAGTGGCCATGCACAATATGCCCACTCTAACATACCCAATGTTGTTGGCTGGCCACAACATGGATATGTTAGACATGGGCATATTGGGGGTCACTCTGCTAGTGCTCAGTCATATCTATATGACTATGAGCATCAATTCCCTATGTACCCCTACCCACAAGGCCTTCATGATGCAGCAAGTAACCTAGCTGCTACTGTAGGATCTGCACCTGGTCTTTCTCAAACACAGGTTGCAGATTGTGTGAGGCAGAATCCACAACCTGGCCCTCCATCCTCTCCAACACCACCACCAAGCTACCAGCAATTGTAGCTGTAATAATTTGTTATTTTTTAATAAGTGATATATTTTTTTATTTTATGAGTAATAATGTTATACATATATTTTTGTTCGGTTTGGACATGTTGGTCCTGGTTACCAAAAAATATATCAGCCTTTAAAAGGCTTCAACACAAAACACTAATGATTAAAATTAGTGAAGTTACATTGGTTGTCTGTGTTTATTCTTCTATGTTAGGTAGTGTATTAAGTATGGTAAAGTATTAGACAAAAAAAGAGAGTGTACCATGAATTGATTCATCAAATGTAACTTTATGTTATGATATCACATAAAACACACTACATACCTATGGCCTCATCTTGCCAAGGAATAGAACCACGAGGGGAAACAAAATAATTTGTCAATAATTCACGCACTTTCAGACCAGAAGGGGGACGACGAGGATGGATGACTGGTCTCATAGGCCTCATCATATTATAAGACTGAAGGTCAGCCATATCAGATGATGAGCATTCATGCATTCTTGTAAAATTATGTAGTACCACACATGCTTGCACTACAAGATTTACATTTGATGCACTTAGCTGAATGGCTGATTGTAGGACTCGCCATTTGGCTGTAAGAATACCAAATGTGCACTCCACCAGGCGTCGTGCACGAGAAAGGCGATAATTAAAGATGCGTCTCTGATGGTTGAGATTGCGCCGAGGATATGGCCTCATAACATTACAACTTAATTGGAAGGCCTCATCCGCTACTACAACATATGGCACTGCATCCATATTGGAGTGTGGAAGTTGACATGGTGGTGGTAAGTCCAATTGATTATTGCGTAGCCGCCGACCCATAATGGAAGAATTGAAGACTCTGGAGTCTCCAGTCCTTCCATAGGCCCCAATGTCTACAATTATGAAGCGGTAGTTACTGTCGACCAAGCCCAACAAAACTATAGAAAAATATTGCTTACAATTGTAGAATTGGGTCCCTGAGTTCGGCGGCTTAAGCACACGTATGTGCTTCCCGTCCAAGGCTCCAATACAGTGTGGAAAATGACTGTTTTGTTGAAATCCATGTGAAATCCTCAACCAATCTTCCATTTTGGGCTCTGGCATCACTTCTTTATTTAGTCTGGACCAAATTTCTCCACAAGTAGAGCTGACTATTCCGGAAATGGTGGATTTTCCAATTAAAAACTCTAAATGCAGAGCAGCGTATGAGAGCCCAGTGGAAAGGAACCTGCAATACACAAACAACAACAAACATGTACACATCAGAAAAAAAAAAATATATGAAAAATGCATTAAGAAAATTTAAACAGTGGACATTTGTATACTCACCCATTCTATTAATTTTATGAGTTACAAACCATTATGACTGCTACACGCAAGCATATAGGTTAAATAACACAATTTCATAATGACATCAGGTTCAGTATGTTAAGATGAAGAAAGTAAGAAGAATGTGAAAGATGGTAAATTCTGCAAAACATCATCAACATATCGTTGACACACATACCTTAATGTTAGAAGAAGCCTTTCCTCAGCAGAAATTGAAGGACGCATCCTGGTGTTCTGAAAGGTGATTCCAGGGCGCAATATGTCCAGCAAAATATCAAAGGTGGCAACACTCATGCGACAGTAGGCAAAAAACTTGTCAGGATTCCTACGCAGTGTTGAATACAGGCGCTCAAAATGGCCTTTGCTGATCCTTCGCTTCACAAGGGGATGCACCCACATTCTTCTGCGGATTCTGTGAGAAACAACTACAGGATATGGCTCCCCAAAAGTTCTGGATATCAGCCAATAGTACAGCACACGCTCAGTTGTATTAAAAGTTAGTCTGTGACTCATAATTTTAACTTAGCAGCAACACAACAGGAACCACTAAGAAGCAAAACACTCAACGGCAAGGGTGGGAGGGTAAGAACAGTCAAACCCCACTTAAATATGGGTCTGGCTCATTATTGAAATGATTTGCAGGCCTCAAAAACGTTAAATGTCCATTTTGCTATGATGCCACTAAAAATCGGTAGTCGGTGGGTAATCGGATGTGAAACGTAAGCGTACATGCTACAAAATCGCATCAACTACAAAAAATCGGATGCCAGTCGCATCAATGTTCATGAAATTTTAATACGATTATTGACCGACTAAAACGGTCAGATTTTTTAGACGTTGTGTGTGACCCCAGCCTTAGGATTCTCCATTGTTGTCCTCAGAAGTGAGAAAGTGAGTGACCACAAGTATGCAATTTGCATACTTGCATTCACATGCTGGCTAGATGTGCTTGGCCTCCCTCAATAAAACTGAATTGAGTTTGGGTACCTCTGGTCAGAATGTAGCTGGAAGTAGGCCAGATAGCCACCTTAACCCTTTAGTGACAGAGCCAAATTTTAAAAATCTGACCAGTGTCACTTTATGTGGTAATAATTCTGGAATGCTTCAACAAATTCCAGTGATTTTAAGACTGTTTTTTCATGACACATTATACTTTATCATAACGTTAAATTTACTTTGATATTTTTTGTGTTTATTTATAAAAAATATCAGAAATTTGACAAAAATGTAAAAAAAATAGCAATTTTCAAACTTTGAATGAGTATCCTTTTAATTCAGATAGTCACACGATAGCAGAACATTAAGGCCGGCGTCACACTAGGTAGGAATACGGACGAGTGAGAGGCGTGAAAACCACGCATTACACACGGACCAATATTTCTCTATGGGGCAGCTCTGATCATGCGTTTTTTTCTCGGCCGTATCTTACGGTGCGAGACACCAGCAGCATGCTGCGATTGTACGCGTATTACGCCCGTTGTACGCCAATGAAAGTCTATGGATGCGAGAAAACAACGGATTACACACGGACCAGGCGTGTGACTTGCAAGAAATACGGAAGACTTCTGCAGCTCACAGGAAATAGTGCAACACATGCAAGAGGAAGCTGACACATGCAAATTAGCTCAAAAAGAGCGCCAGACATCCCGGAAGGACGCCTCCACGGAGTCGGCCATGATGCCTACGCACATCAATGTGGACATGTTGAGACTCTTGCTGCAGGAGAGGGCCAAAATGTGCCACAAAAGAGATGCACATTACGCGGAACGCACAAGGAAAGAGGCGGCATGGAGGCACATCTGTGGGCAGATGTTTCACCACTTTGGCGACAGCCCACGCGAGAAGCATCAGCGAATCAGTAAGTTACATGATTTTTTGACAATTTTCTTTACGCTAACAGCGTAGTTCTAGCGCAGAATTAGCCCCACATTTTTTTTTCTTATTTTATTCGCCACATTTGTCGTATAGTCCCATCCTACTAGACCCCCATGACTATATAACGTGTCTGCAGAATAATTGCTAGCTAAAAGATTACATTATATGTCTGATTGCAGTGGATGATGTTATGAGAAGATGGAGAAGCAGCCGCGACCAATCCAGGCAGCAACGCCAGCAGAGGCCAAGAGCGGGTCAGCAGCACCCAGAAAGCGAAAGTACGTTTACTTAGACAGGCTGGGTTTTCTTGCACATATTCTGAATCTCAAACCGTAAGTACATACATTACACCACATACCAAATATGCAGTTTAGGCTCACCTCTCAAACATGTTCTAATCCCCTTTCCCAACAGATCTGATGATCCTCCTGCACGGGCGCCTACACCTCTACCCATTCCCCCACCGAAACAACGTTGGCAACAACAGGGTCAAATGGCTGCCTATAATCCGACTTCCCAATATGACCACTTGTACAGATCCAGTGTTGCAGGATGGTCCCAACCTGGATGTGCTCAACATGGTCATATTGGGGGGTATGATTCTCGTGGGTATCATCTTAGACAGGAATATAATCTCCCTTATCTGTATGGCAATGTGCCTACACACCAACCTGACCATGGTCAGATGTTAGCTCAGGGGCCTGAAAATCTACCCCAACTGGGTGATGGTCAAGGTGGTGATCCAAGCCAACCAAAAAGAGATGCTGGGAAGCCGCCAACCCCACCACCCACATACCACCAGCTGTGATTTTGTATGTAAATTATATTTTTGGATTGAAAAACCAGTTAGTAATGGTTTTATATTTCGTTTAAACTCCTATTGTGTCTAAGACATTAGCAGTAATTTAGATGCCTGTAAACAACATATGCTAGCAATATGCTGTTAACTAGGCATAGTCAACCTATATTATTTTCATTATCTGCTCCTATTGCGAGAAATGGTAGTTATTTTTTATCATTTATTTTAACAACATGTTGTGTAACGCATATGTGCACTAATCTGAATGCCTACAAATACCATATGGCACTTAGCTGCTGGTATGTGGGATATGGGGAAATATTATTATTTCGTTAGATATTATCATTTCTACCAATGTTTGTTATTTTTTCCCCATCCCTGTTAAAAATTGTTGGCTAATGCATCATTGCATTAGTCTAGTCTTAGAACCTAACCATATGGGGCAGATATGGTGCTCACTAGTGGTAGTGAAAGTTGGTTTTTTGGATAAATGTAATATCACTCCATGTTGGCTACTGCATATTTAACCCCTTCACCCCCAAGGGTGATTTGCACGTTAATGACTGGGCCAATTTTTACAATTCTGACCACTGTCTCTTTATGAGGTTATAACTCTGGAACGCTTCAACGGATCTTCGCGATTCTGAGGTTGTTTTCTCTGACATATTGTACTTCACGTTAGTGGTAAAATTTCTTCAATATACCTTGCGTTTATTTTTGAAAAAAGCGCAAATATGGCGAAAATTTTGAAAATTTTGCAATTTTCAAACTTTGAATTTTTTTTCCCTTAAAACAGAGAAATATGTCACACAAAATAGTTAAGAAATAACATTTCCCACATGTCTACTTTACATCAGCACAATTTTGGACCAAAATTTTTTTTTGTTAGGAAATTATAAGGGTTAAAAGTTGACCAGTGATTTCTCATTTGTACAACAAAATTTACAAAGCCATTTTTTTAGGGACTACCTCACGTTTGAAGTCACTTTGACGGGTCTATATAGCAGAAAATACCCAAAAGTGACACCATTCTAAAAACTGCACCCTCAAGGTACTCAAAACCACATTCAAGAAGATTATTAACCCTTCAGGTGCTTCATAGGAGCTGAAGCAACGTGGAACGAAAAAATGAATATTTAACTTTTTAGCCACAAAAATGATCTTTTACAAACTTTTTTTTATTTTCACAAGGGTAAAAGGAGAAAATGGACAGATAAAGTTGTTGTGCAATTTCTCCTGAGTACGCCAATACCCCATATGTGGGGGAAAACTACTGTTTGGGCACACGGCAGAGCTCGTAAGGGAAGGAGCGCCGTTTGACTTTTTCAAACTAAAATTGGCTGGAGTTGAGATTGGACGCCATGTCGTGTTTGGAGAGCCCGTGATGCGCCTAAACAGTGGAAACCCCCCACAAGTGACACCATTTTGGAAACTAGACCCCTAAGGAACTTATCTAGATCTGTTGTGAGCACTTTGAACCCCAAAGTGTTTCACAAAAGTTTATAATGCCTGGGTGTGAAAAAAAAAAAAACAATTTTCCACAAAAATGATTTTTTAGTCCCAAATTTTTGATTTTTCCCAAGGAAATTGGACCCAAAAGTTGTTCAATTTGTCCTGAGTACGCTGATACCCATATGTGGGGGGGAGAAACTGTTTGGGCGCATGGCAGGGCTTGGAAAGGAAGCAGTAACGTTTTGGAATGTAAACATTGATGGGGGTCATGTTCCGCTTGTAGTGCCCCAGATGAGCCTAAACAGTGGAAACCCCCCACAAGTGACCCCATTTTGGAAGCTAGACCCCCTAAAGAACTTATCTAGATCTTTGGTGAGCACTTTGAACCCCAAGTGCTTCACACAAGTTTATAATGCCCGGGCATGAAAATAAAAAAATCTATTTTTTTCCCACAAAAATTATCTTTTAGTCACTAATTTTTTATTTTCCCATAGGTAACAGGAGAAATTGGACCTCAAAAGTTGTTGTCCAATTTGTCCTGAGTACGCTGATACCCCATATGTGGGGGGGAATCACTGCTTGGGCGCATGGCAGAGCTCGGAAGGGAAGGAGCACCATTTGACTTTTTCCAACCAAAATTGGCTGGAATTGAGATTAGACGCCATGTTGCATTTGGAGAGTCCCTGTGTGCCTAAACAGTGGAAACCCCCACAAGTGACCCCATTTTGGAAGCTAGACCCCCTAAAGAACTTATCTAGATCTTTGGTGAGCACTTTGAACCCCCAAGTGCTTCACACAAGTTTATAATGCCCGGGCATGAAAATAAAAAAATCTATTTTTTTCCCACAAAAATTATCTTTTAGTCACTAATTTTTTATTTTCCCATAGGTAACAGGAGAAATTGGACCTCAAAAGTTGTTGTCCAATTTGTCCTGAGTACGCTCATACCCCATATGTGGGGGGGAATCACTGCTTGGGCGCATGGCAGAGCTCGGAAGGGAAGGAGCACCATTTGACTTTTTCCAACCAAAATTGGCTGGAATTGAGATTAGACGCCATGTTGCATTTGGAGAGTCCCTGATGTGCCTAAACAGTGGAAACCCCCCACAAGTGACCCCATTTGGGAATCTATACCCCTAAGGAACTTATCTAGATCTTTGGTGAGCAATTTGAACCCCCAAGTGCTTCACACAAGTTTATAACGTAGAGCCGTAAAATTAAAAAATCATATTTTTTCCACAAAATTGATCTTTTCACCCCAATTTTTATTTTCCCAAGGGTAACAAGACTCCAAAAGTTATTGTGAAATTTGTCCTGAGTACGCTGATACCCCATATGTGGGGGTAAACCACTGTTTGGGTGCATGGCAGAGTTTGGAAGGGAAGGAGCGCCGTTTGACTTTTTCAACGCAGAATTGGCTGGATGCCATGTCGTGTTTGGAGAGCTCCTGATCTGCCTAAACAGTGGAAACCCCCCACAAATGACACCATTTTGGAAACTAGACCCCTCAAGGAACTTATCTAGATGTGTGGTGAGCACTTTGAACCCCCAAGTGCTTCACAGAAGTTTATAACGTACAGCCGTAAAATAAAAAATCTTTTTTTTTTTAACAAAAATGATTTTTTTTGCCCCAATATTTTATTTTCACAAGGGTAACAGGAGAAATTGGACCCAAAAGTTGTTGTCCAATTTGTCCTGAGTACGCTGATACCCAATATGTGGGATTAAACTACTGTATGGGCGCACGTCGGGGCTCGGAAGGGAAGTAGTGACGTTTTGGATTGCAGACTTTGATGGATTGGTCTGGGGGCGTTATGTTGCATTTGGAGAGCCCCTGATGTGCCTAAACAGTGGAAACCCCCCACGAGTGACCCCATTTTGGAAAATAGACCCACAAGGAACTTATCTAGATGTGTGGTGAGCACTTTGAACCCGAAAGTGCTTCACAGAAGTTTATAACGTACAGCCGTAAAATAAAAATCTTTTTTTTTTTTACAAAAATGATTTTTTTGCCCCCAATATTTTATTTTCACAAGGGTAACAGGAGAAATTGGACCCAAAAACTTGTTTTCCAATTTGTCCTGAGTATGCTGATACCCAATGTGTGGGAGTAAACTACTGTATGGGCGCACGTCGGGGCTCGGAAAGGAAGTAGTGACGTTTTTAATTGCAGACTTTGATGGATTGGTCTGGGGGCGTCATGTAGCATTTGGAGAGCCCCTGATGCGGGTAAACAGTGGAAACCCCCCACAAGTGACCCCATTTTGGAAAATAGACCCCACAAGGAACTTATCTAGATGTGTGGTGAGCACTTTGAAGCCCGAAGTGCTTCACAGAAGTTTATAACGTACAGCCGTAAAAATAAAAAATCCTTTTTTTTTTCACAAAAATGATTTTTTCGCCCCAAATATTTTATTTTCAAAAGGGTAACAGGAGAAATTGGACCCCAAAAGTTGTTGTCCAATTTGTCCTGAGTACGCTGATACACAATATGTGGAGAGAAAACTACTGTATGGGCGCACGTCAGGTCTCGGAAGGGAAGAAGTGACGTTTTGGATTACAGACTTTGATGGAATGGTCTGGGGGCGTCATGTCGCATTTGGAGAGCCCCTGATGCGCCTAAACAGTGGAAACCCCCACAAGTGACCCCATTTTGGAAAATAGACCCCACAAGGAACTTATCTAGATGTGTGGTGAGCGCTATGAAGCCCCAAGTGCTTCACAGAAGTTTATAACATACAGCCGTAAAATAAAAAAAACATTTTTTTTTTTTTACAAAAATGATATTTTCGCCCCCAGTTTTTTATTTTCCCAAGGATAACAGAAGAAATAGGACAAATTGCACAATGACGCTTGGGGTCCAGAGTACGCTGATACCCCATATGTGGGGGTAAACTACTGTTTGGGCGCATGGCAGAGCTCAGAAGTGAAGGAGCACCGTTTGACTTTTTCAACGCAGAATTGGCTGGAATTGAAATCAGACGCCATGTCACATTTGGAGAGCCCCTGATGTGCCTAAACAGCAGAAACCCCCCAATTCTAACTCCAACCCTAACCCCAACACACCCCTAACCCTAGTCCCAACCCTAACCACAAACCTAACCCTAACACACCCCTAACCCTAATCCCAAACCTAACCCTAATCCTAACATTAGCGCCAACCCTAACCCTAACTTTAGCCGCAACCCTAACCCTAATGGGAAAATGGAAATAAATACATTTTTTTAATTTTATTATTTTTCCCTAACTAAGGCGGTGATAAAGGGGGTTTGATTTACTATTTATAGCGGGTTTTTGTGATTGGCAGCTGTCACGCTAAAAGATGCTTTTTATTGCAAAAAGTAGTTTTTTGCATCACCACATTTTGAGAGCTATAATTTTTGCATATTTTGGCTCACAGAGTCATTTGAGGTCTTATTTTTTGCGGGACGAGGTGACGTTTTTATTGGTACTATTTTTGACCACGTGACATTTTTTGATCGCTTTTTATATCGATTTTTGGGAGGTTAGAATGAACAAAAATCAGCAATTCATGAATTTCTTTTGGGGGAGGCGTTTATACCGTTCCGCGTGTGGTAAAATTGATAAAGCAGTTTTATTCCTCGGGTCAGTACGATTACGGTGATACCTCATTTATATCATTTTTTTATGTTTTGGGGCTTTTATAGTCTCAAGGGAGCGCGCAGGGAGCCCCCTGCCTGCGCGATCCTCCCCTGTGCCCCCTGGTACAGCGCGATCATGTTTGAACGCGGTGTGCCAGGGGTTAATGTTCCGGGAGCGGTCCGTGACCGCTCCTGACACATAGTGCTGGGTGTCAGCTGTGATAATCAGCTGACACCCGGCCGCGATCGGACGCGCTCCCTGGGACGTACTATCCTGTCCATGGTCATACGGGCCCAGGTACCATGGACGGGATAGTACGTCCGATGGCAGTAAGGGGTTAAAGTAGTATAATCTTGTCAACCAAAGAAATGTGTAACATATGATCAGCATTACCCATAGTCACTATTGGTTTTGGCCTTTACATACTATTATGTATGGAACAATTTGTAATGTTGTCATGCCTTATTTTTTTCTTGTGTAACACTGCACTCTTACACTATTGTGCTGTAACGAAATATACCATATGAAGCTAATATGGTAGTCACTACCTCAAGTGGCAGTTTACACATATAAATATCTATTTTTGTAAAAAGTTTGGAGTCTTTTTTCATTACTTCTTTGTACTCAAACACAAACACATGTGTTATGACCATTAGGCTAAGTGCACACGATCAGGAATAATTGCGTTTTTTTCGCGGTTTTTCCGCTATTTTCCGCGGTTAAACCGCGAACAAAACGCAAGCATTAAGCATTCTATACGTTTTAATTGATTCCGCATGTTTTGTACACATGTTGCGTTTTTTTCCGCGAAAAAAACGCTTAGCGGAAAAAAAAGCAACATGTTCATTAATTTAGCGTAACCGCGGTGATTCCGCCGCCATAGGAATGCATTGAACCGCTTACTTTCCGCATGTGGCTATGCCCACTATGCGCAATGTAAGCGGTTCATGTGCGGATGGTACCCAGGGTCTGGAGCAGAGGAGACTCTCCTCCAGGCCCTGGGTACCATATCCCTGGTAAAACAATAATTAAAATAAAAAATAATGATATTTCTCACCTTCCGGCGGCCCCCGCAGCCTTCCCGCGGCCCCCGCAGCCTTCCCGCCTTCAGCGACGCTCCCGGCAACTTCCGGTCCCAAGAGTCCTTTGCGAGAATCACCCAGATGGCGTAGCGGTCTCGCGAGATGCTACGTCATCGGTGTGATTTGTCGCAAAGCACTCCTGGGACCGCGAGTTGCCGGGAGCGTCGCTGAGAGGCGGGAAGGCTGCGGGGGTCGCCGGAAGGTGAGAATATCATTATTTATTATTTTTTTTATTATTTTTACATTAGATCTTTTTACTATTGATGCGGCATAGGCGGCATCAATAGTAAAAAGTTGGTCACACGTGTCAAACACTATGTGTGACTCGTGTGACCAACCTGTCAATCAGTTTTCCAAGCGATGCTACAGATCGCTAGGAAACGCTAGCATTCTGCAAGCTAATTACGCTTGCAAAACGCTATTATTCTGGCGGGAATCAGCATAAAAAAACGTGCGTATTTCCTGCGGGAGAAGTGCGGGATTGCCGCGGAAATTTCCGCGGCAATTCCGCAACGTGTGAACTTAGCCTTAATACCAGACAGAGAGTATGAGAATATGGGAAGTTGCATTGGTCTTCAAATCCACTGCCAATCCTCTTCCACTCTCCCATCTTTGCCTCAGCCATCACCAGTTGATGAAGTATGTAACACAGTTGTGAGCATGTATCATGAACAATGGCAGAGATGTTGGACGCGCCAATACAAAAATGCAGATGGAGTGCGGAATAGGATATGCCAGTAGTTAAGAAGCGACAAGTAACCCAATGTACAGACAACAATCAATGCACATGCACAAAGATTAATCAAACACACTATACATAACCCTTACATGACTGAATGTCAAATAATCATAAGTTACATGTAGGCCAAGTACCATTTTCCTCTAATGTCAATATTCACATCATTGTTCAGGTATTTCAAGGTCATATATGGCCTAGATTATGAGGATATTTCTGCAACAGCCATAAGGGTAAATGGAAACTAGTGGTAAAACACATCATGAATAGACAGTATGTAGGTAATAAATCCAGACGGTTGCGTAAGGAGAAGTCGCTCCTGTGCACAGATAGCTTTCCGCATCCTGCTACGTGATCCCTGGCCGCACAATCTCCCACAAAACCTAACATCTGGGAATGGTCATCAGATAAAACTGGACAAAATAATATGGAAGAGGCTGCAGACATGCATACAGCCGGTGAAAATGGGCTTTATTCAGTGGTTGGCTCAAATGCGGACAAGCCCACATTCGCCTCCTCCTTCGCGGATCAACGATCACTGGGTAAGGCTGGCCAAAGCGGCGGGACTAAACCCAGTTGTACAACACTCTATCATTTGGGGTGAACTGAAGAGTGTCAGACATGTTAGCAACCAAACAGCAGCCCTCCAACACAAGTAGACCACAAAAATGGCAAGATTGGGGGTTGCAACCGGATGCAGAGGCAATAAATAGCCTTGCTGATGATGATTTGAATGAGTTTCAGGCCTAAAAAACGTTAAATGTCCATTTTGCAAGGCTGCGAGAAAAATACGCTATACGGATGCCATACGGATTGCATACGGATGCTTACATGCGCTATATACGCAGCCGCACCCTGAAAACGCATTAAATACGGATTGTTGTGCCTGCAACATTTTGGCGTAATACGCCCGTAAAATACGGTCCGTATTTTTGTACGGTGAGTGTGTCCCTGGCCTTATAAATAATATTTCCCACATGTCTACTTTACATCAGCACCATTTGTAAAATGTTATTTTATTTTGTTAGCATTTTAGGAGGTTTAAAAATGTAGCAGTAGTTTTTCATTTTTTCATGGAAATTTACAAAATTATTTTTTTAGGGACCTATCCAGGTTTGAAGTGACTTTAGGGGTCCTATATATTGGAAAACCCACAAAAGTGATACCATTTTAAAAACAGCACTCCTCGACATACTGAAAACTGCTGTCAGGTAGTTTATTAACCCTTCAGGTCCTTTTCAGGAATTAATACAAAGTGGCATGATAGGAATGAAAAAGTGTATTCTTACCACCTAAATGTCGCTGTCTTTTTAACAGGTCAGTGTAGCTGGCTGACTCATTTGGTCATGAATTGTCATGTCAAACATCAGGACCACACAATCATGATCTCAGGGTGCTGATAGGGATAAAGAGGGAGAAGCTACACTTTTATAAACATTTATATGATATAGTCAATATTGACAGAAGCATCTAAGGGGTTAAACAGATATGAATGGTGACAACACTGATCCTAGCTGGTGCAGCCAACAGCTGCTGGATTGTGACCTGTATGGGGATGCTATTCTCTTATATCTCAGGTCAGTTAAAAGAAGTATTGAGAGTCATTAACCCCTTACTGCCATCGGACGTACTATCCCGTCCATGGTACCTGGGCCCGTATGACCGGGGACGGGATAGTACGTCCCGTGCGATCGGACGCGCTCCCAGGGGGAGCGCAGCCGATCGCGGCAGGGTGTCAGCTGATTATCACAGCTGACACCCAGCACTATGTGTCAGGAGCTGTCACGGACCGCTCCCGGCACATTAACCCCTGGCACACCGCGTTCAAACATGATCGCGCTGTACCAGGGGGCACAGGGGAGGATCGCGCAGGCAGGGGGCTCCCTGCGCGCTCCCCTGAGACCCTCAGAGCAGCGCGATGTGTCGCGCTTTTCCGAGGGTCCGTCCTCCCTCCAGGTCCCCGGATCCAAGATGGCGCCGGGGTCCTGCAGGGAGGCGACTTCCTCAGTGCCTGCTGAGAGCAGGCACTGAGAAGCCTGCAGCATGCCAGAGCGATCGCTGGTGTGACAGAGTGCTGTGCACACTGTCACACCAGCGATCTGCTAAAATACTGTGATGTCCCACCCTGGGACAAAGTAAAAAAGTTAAAAAAATGAAAATAAAAAGTGGTAAAAAAAATCATAAAAAAAAAAAAATATTCCCCAATAAATTCATTTCTTCCTGTAAATAAAAAAAACAAAACAATAAAAGTACACATATTTGGTATCACCGCGTCCGTAACGACCCCCCCTATAAAACTATCCCACTAGTTAACCCCTTTAGTGAATCCCTTAAAAAAAAAAAAAACTAAGCAAAAAATCAATGCTTTATCATCATACCGCCGAACAAAAAGTGGAATAACACGCGATCAAAAAGGCCGATATAAATAAACATGGTACCGCTGAAAATGTCATCTTGTCCCGCAAAAAACGAGCCATAATAGAGCATCATCAGCGAAAAAATAAAAAAGTTATAGCTCGCAGAATAAAGCGATGCAAAAATAATAATTTTTTAGATAAAATTGCTTTTATTCTATAAAAGCCCCAAAACATAAAAAAATGATATAAATGAGGTATCACCGTAATCGTACTGACCCGAGGAATAAAACTGCTTTATCAATTTTACCACACGCGGAACTGTATAAACGCCTCCCCCAAAAGAAATTCATGAATTGCTGATTTTTGTTCATTCTAACCTCCCAAAAATCGATATAAAAAGCGATCAAAAAACGTCACGTGGTCAAAAATAGTACCAATAAAAACGTCACCTCGTCCCGCAAAAAATAAGACCTCAAATGACTCTGTGAGCCAAAATATGCAAAAATCATAGCTCTCAAAATGTGGTGATGCAAAAAACTACTTTTTGCAATAAAAAGCGTCTTTTAGCGTGACAGTGCCAATCACAAAAACCCGCTATAAATAGTAAATCAAACCCCCCTTTATCACCCCCTTAGTTAGGGAAAAATAATAAAATTAAAAAAATGTATTTATTTCCATTTTTCCATTAGGGTTAGGGTTGCGGCTAAAGTTAGGGTTAGGGTTGGCGCTAACGTTAGGATTAGGTAACATAAATGAACATGGCACTCAAAGACTATAATACGGATATCGGTGCCCAAGTAGGGTCTCCAGCCCAAATAACACAAAAAGAAGGACTTGGCACTCAGTAGGAATGAATAATGGAAAAACTGTTAGTTGCTTGTGGTTTTTTCTTTTAATTTGCATCCATATGTGAACAACAGAGGAGTACACAATACATGAACGTTTTCGGCCGTAATAAACAGCCTTCTTCAGATAATATGTACAGAGATAACTGAAAAAATTGAAAAAAATAAAATAAAATTACTATCCATACATTATGTAAGAGAAACAACAAAAATTGCAACAAAATGAACATAAGGAATATAAATATATACAAGAACAATGTAACTATTGATGACAAAGTAGAAAGTCTTTAGATAGCCTACTATCCAGAGGTGCTCAGTGAGGATATCTAGTATCGTAGAGGAACACATATCTATAACAAGATAACGGTAGACATCGGCCAAATGTCAGAAGGTACAAAGGTGAGACTAGGAATAGATAATATAAGACACCTGTAATGAGATAATAATGGATTAGTGAGACACTATAGTGAGACAATATAAGCGACCCAGAGAGTGACCCCACAAAAATTGGAGGGAGTAGGGACATAGAAGAATCAGCATAGAAGAATCAGCAAAGGAAGAGAGACAAAGGATGAATAAAAAACACACAAAGAGGACAAAAGAGAGGGTAAAGTGAAAAAATGGATAAAGGATCTGGCGCTGGTGGCACAATGTAGCCGTATAAAAGCGCTAAATGCGATAAACTTGTTTATTTTTCCTTTGCCTTTTTCTCGCATTTAGCGCTTTTATACGGCTACATTGTGCCACCAGCGCCAGATCCTTTATCCATTTATGCTATTACTTCAGGTATTGTTCTATTTTTCTATGTTTACTTTTTTATTTCTCATTATTTTCCATTTTTTCCTCCAATTTTTCTTCTTTCTTGATATAGTGTTCTTTTTTCACTTTACCCTCTCTTTTGTCCTCTTTGTGTGTTTTTTATTCATCCTTTGTCTCTCTTCCTTTGCTGATTCTTCTATGCTGATTCTTCTATGTCCCTACTCCCTCCAATTTTTGTGGGGTCACTCTCTGGGTCGCTTATATTGTCTCACTATAGTGTCTCACTAATCCATTATTATCTCATTACAGGTGTCTTATATTATCTATTCCTAGTCTCACCTTTGTACCTTCTGACATTTGGCCGATGTCTACCGTTATCTTGTTATAGATATGTGTTCCTCTACGATACTAGATATCCTCACTGAGCACCTCTGGATAGTAGGCTATCTAAAGACTTTCTACTTTGTCATCAATAGTTACATTGTTCTTGTATATATTTATATTCCTTATGTTCATTTTGTTGCAATTTTTGTTGTTTCTCTTACATAATGTATGGATAGTAATTTTATTTTATTTTTTTCAATTTTTTCAGTTATCTCTGTACATATTATCTGAAGAAGGCTGTTATATTACGGCCGAAAACGTTCATGTATTGTGTACTCCTCTGTTGTTCACATATGGATGCAAATTAAAAGAAAAAAACCACAAGCAACTAACAGTTTTTCCATTATTCATTCCTACTGAGTGCCAAGTCCTTCCTTTTAACGTTAGGATTAGGGTTAGGGTTGGAATTAGGGTTAGGGGTGTGTTAGGGTTAGGTTTGTGGTTAGGGTTGGGACTAGGGTTAGGGGTGTGTTGGGGTTTAGGGTTGGAGTTAGAATTGGGGGGTTTCCGCTGTTTAGGCACATCAGGGGCTCTCCAAATGTGACATGGCGTCTGATCTCAATTCCAGTCAATTCTGCGTTGAAAAAGTCAAACGGTGCTCCTTCACTTCTGAGCTCTGCCATGCGCCCAAACAGTAGTTTACCCCCACATATGGGGTATCAGCGTACTCTGTACCCAAGAGTTATTGTGCAATTTGTCCTATTTCTTCTGTTACCCTTGGGAAAATAAAAAACTGGGGGCGAAAATATCATTTTTGTAAAAAAAAATGATTTTTTTTGTTTTTACGGCTGTATGTTATAAACTTCTGTGAAGCACTTGGGGCTTCATAGCGCTCACCACACATCTAGATAAGTTCCTTGTGGGGTCTATTTTCCAAAATGGGGTCACTTGTGGGGGGTTTCCACTGTTTAGGCGCATCAGGGGCTCTCCAAATGCGACATGACGCCCCCAGACCATTCCATCAAAGTCTGTAATCCAAAACGTCACTACTTCCCTTTCGAGCCCTGACGTGCGCCCATACAGTAGTTTTCTCCCACATATTGGGTATCAGCGTACTCAGGAAAATTGGACAACAACTTTTGTGGTCCAATTTCTCTTGTTACCCTTTTGAAAATAAGATATTTGGGGCGAAAAAATCATTTTTGTAAAAAAAAAGGATTTTTATTTTTACGGCTTTACGCTATAAACTTCTGTGAAGCACTTCGGGCTTCAAAGTGCTCACCACACATCTAGATAAGTTCCTTGTGGGGTCTATTTTCCAAAATGGGGTCACTTGTGGGGGGTTTCCACTGTTTAGGCGCATCAGGGGCTCTCCAAATGCGACATGACGCCCCCAGACCAATCCATCAAAGTCTGCAATCCAAAACGTCACTACTTCCCTTCCGAGCCCCGACGTGCGCCCATACAGTAGTTTACTCCCACATATTGGGTATCAGCGTACTCAGGACAAATTGGAAAACAACTTTTTGGGTCCAATTTCTCCTGTTATCCTTGTGAAAATAAAATATTGGGGGCAAAAAAATCATTTTTGTAAAAAAAAAAAAAGATTTTTTATTTTACGGCTGTACGTTATAAACTTCTGTGAAGCACTTTCGGGTTCAAAGTGCTCACCACACATCTAGATAAGTTCCTTGTGGGGTCTATTTTCCAAAATGGGGTCACTTGTGGGGGGTTTCCACTGTTTAGGCACATCAGGGGCTCTCCAAATGCAACATGACGCCCCAGACCAATCCATCAAAGTCTGCAATCCAAAACGTCACTACTTCCCTTCCGAGCCCCGACGTGCGCCCATACAGTAGTTTACTACAACATATTGGGTATCAGCGTACTCAGGACAAATTGGACAACAACTTTTGGGGTCCAATTTCTCCTGTTACCCTTGTGAAAATAAAATATTGGGGGCAAAAAAATCATTTTTGTAAAAAAAAAAAGATTTTTTATTTTGCGGCTGTACATTATAAACTTCTGTGAAGCACTTGGGGGTTCAAAGTGCTCACCACACATCTAGATAAGTTCCTTGAGGGGTCTAGTTTCCAAAATGGTGTCATTTGTGGGGGTTTTCCACTGTTTAGACAGATCATGAGCTCTCCAAACACGACATGGCATCCAGCCAATTCTGCGTTGAAAAAGTCAAACGGCGCTCCTTCCCTTCCAAACTCTGCCATGCACCCAAACAGTGGTTTACCCCCACATATGGGGTATCAGCGTACTCAGGACAAATTGCACAATAACTTTTGGAGTCTTGTTACCCTTGGGAAAATAAAAATTGGGGTGAAAAGATCAATTTTGTGGAAAAAATATGATTTTTTTATTTTACGGCTCTACGTTATTAACTTGTGTGAAGCACTTGGGGGTTCAAATTGCTCACCAAAGATCTAGATAAGTTCCTTAGGGGGTCTAGTTACCCAAATGGGGTCACTTGTGGGGGGTTTCCACTGTTTAGGCACATCAGGGACTCTCCAAATGCAACATGGCGTCTAATCTCAATTCCAGCCAATTTTGGTTGGAAAAAGTCAAATGGTGCTCCTTCCCTTCCGAGCTCTGCCGTGCGCCCAGTGATTCCCCCACACATATGGGGTATCAGCGTACTCAGGACAAATTGGACAACAACTTTTGAGGTCCAATTTCTCCTGTTACCTATGGGAAAATAAAAAATTAGTGACAGAGATAATTTTTGTGGGAAAAAAATAGGATTTTTTATTTTCATGCCCGGGCATTATAAACTTGTGTGAAGCACTTGGGGGTTCAAAGTGCTCACCAAAGATCTAGATAAGTTCCTTAGGGGGTCTAGCTTCCAAAATGGAGTCACTTGTGGGGTGTTTCCACTGTTTAGGCTCATCTGGGGCACTACAAGTGGAACATGACCCCATCAATGTTTGCATTCCAAAACGTTACTGCTTCCTTTCCAAGCCCTGCCATGCGCCCAAACAGTTTCCCCCCCCACATATGGGGTATCAGCGTACTCAGGACAAATTGGACAACAACTTTTGGGGTCCAATTTCCTTGGGAAAAATCAAAAATTTGGGACTAAAAAATCATTTTTGTGGAAAATTGTTTTTTTTTTTTTTCACACCCAGGCATTATAAACTTTTGTGAAACACTTTGGGGTTCAAAGTGCTCACAACAGATCTAGATAAGTTCCTTAGGGGGTCTAGTTTCCAAAATGGTGTCACTTGTGGGGGGTTTCCACTGTTTAGGCGCATCAGGGGCTCTCCAAACACGACATGGCGTCCAATCTCAACTCCAGCCAATTTTAGTTTGAAGAAGTCAAACGGCGCTCCTTCCCTTACGAGCTCTGCCGTGTGCCCAAACAGTGGTTTTCCCCCACATATGGGGTATTGGCGTACTCAGGAGAAATTGCACAACAACTTTATCTGTCCATTTTCTCCTTTTACCCTTGTGAAAATAAAAAAAAGTTTGTAAAAGATCATTTTTGTGGCTAAAAAGTTAAATATTCATTTTTTCGTTCCACGTTGCTTCAGCTCCTGTGAAGCACCTGAAGGGTTAATAATCTTCTTGAATGTGGTTTTGAGTACCTTGAGGGGTGCAGTTTTTAGAATGGTGTCACTTTTGGGTATTTTCTGCTATATAGACCCTCAAAGTGACTTCAAACGTGAGGTGGTCCCTAAAAAAATGGCTTTGTAAATTTTGTTGTAAAAATGAGAAATCACTGGTCAACTTTTAACCCTTATAATTTCCTAACAAAAAAAAATTTTGGTTCCAAAATTGTGCTGATGTAAAGTAGACATGTGGGAAATGTTATTTCTTAACTATTTTGTATGACATATTTCTCTGTTTTAAGGGAAAAAAAATTCAAAGTTTGAAAATTGCAAAATTTTCAAAATTTTCGCCATATTTGCATTTTTTTCAAAAATAAACGCAAGGTATATCGAAGAAATTTTACCACTAACGTGAAGTACAATATGTCACGAGAAAACAATCTCAGAATCGCGCAGATCCGTTGAAGCGTTCCAGAGTTATAACCTCATATAGAGACAGTGGTCAGAATTGTAAAAATTGGCCCGGTCATTAACGTGCAAACCACCCTTGGGGGTGAAGGGGTTAAGGTGTTAAAATCAGTATAAAGCTATGTAAAGTAGAATAAAGCTGTATGTTTTTATAGGGATCTGCGTATCTTCCGTACCCACTGTATATACACTGCTCAAAAAATAAAGGGAACACTCAAATAATACATCCTAGATCTGAATGAATGAAATATTCTCATTGAATACTTTGTTCTGTACAAATTTGAATGTGCTGACAACAAAATCACACAAAAATCATCATGTGCCTGGATTTGGAGTCACACACAAAATGAAAGTGGAATGTAATGTCCTTAAAACAAGTCAAAATGATACTCAGTAGTGTGTGTGGCCTCCACGTGCCTGTCTGACCTCCCTACAAAGCCTGAGCATGCTCCTGATGAGGCGGCGGATGGTCTCCTCAGGGATCACCTCTCAGACCTGGACTAATGCATCTGCCAACTCCTGGACAGTCTGTGGTGTAACGTGACGTTGGTGGATGGAGCGAGACATGATGTCCCAGATGTGCTCATTCGGATTCAGGTCTGGGGAACAGGTGGCCCAGTCCATAGCTTCTATGCCTTCATCTTGCTGGAACTGCTGACACACTCCATCCACATGAGGTCTGGCATTGTCCTGCATTAGGAGGAACCTAGGGCCAACCGCACCAGCATATGGTCTCACAAGGGGTCTGGGGATCTCATCTCGGTACCTAATGGCAGTCAGGCTTCCTCTGGCAAGCACATGGAGGGCTGTGCAGCCCTCCAAAGAAATGCCAACCCACACCATTACTGACCCACTGCCAAACTGTCATGCTGAAGGATGTTGCAGGCAGCAGATCGCTCTCCACGGCGTCTCCAGACTCTGTCACGTCTGTCACATGTGCTCAGTGTGAACCTGCTTTCATCTGTGAAGAGCACAGGGCGCCAGTGGCGAATTTGCCAATCCTGGTGTTCTGTGGCAAATGCCAAGCGTCCTGCACAGTGTTGGGCTGTGAGTAGAATTGAGCGAAACAGGTCTTTCATTTTCAAAAGTCATCGATTTTCGCCAAAGTCGAGTTTCATGAAACAAAACCCGACTGTGGAGTGAGTTCGGGCACGTGTTCGGCGAGCATTTTGCTGGAGTCGGTTTTCCCCTACACTTTAAGTGCCTTTTCTCAGCCAATGAGCAAGGACGCAGGCTGTGGGCAACGGGATGACATAGCCAGCAGCCAGCACCATCTTAGAGAAGGGCATTGCAGCGATTGGCTGGCTTTCAGTGGCATCACAGTGCATATAAAATCCCTCAGCGCCGACCGCCATTTTACATCTGCCGAACTCAGTGTAGGAGAGGGTTGCTGGTGGTGCATCTGAGCAGGGAGAGCGTTAGGCAGGGCCTAAAAAAAAAAATTACTTTCTGCTGATAGCGATTAGCTGTACAGTGACTTTGCAGTGAGAGGGAGGATTTTGCTGTGTGCAGCAACGCTGGTTCTTAGGCTGCCTGTCTGCCAGTGACGCTGTAGAAATTGCTTGTGTGGAGCATCAGATTTGGTTAGTAGGCTGCCTGCCTGTGATAAGGGGGCAATTAATTTGGTGGAGTATCAGAGCTGCCTGCCAGTGATAGTGTACAAATTGCTTGTGTGGAGCATCAGATCTGATTAGTAGGCTGCCTGCCTGTCATAAGGGGGCAGTTAATTTGGTTGAGTAGCAGAGCTGCCTGCCAGTGATAGTGTACAAATTGCTTGTGTGCATCATCACATCTGATTAGTAGGCCGCCTGCCTGTCATAAGTGGGCAATTAATTTGGTGGAGTAGCAGAGCTGCCTGCCAGTGACAGTGTACAAATTGCTTGTGTGGAGCATCACATCTGATTAGTAGGCTGCCTGCCTGTGATAAGGGGCAATTAATTTAGTGGAGTAGCAGAGCTGCCTGCCAGTGACAGTGTACAAATTGCTTGTGTGGAGCATCACATCTGATTAGTAGACTGCCTGACTGTGATAAGGGGGCAATTAATTTGGTGGAGTAGCAGAGCTGCCTGCCAGTGATAGTGTACAAATTGCTTGTGTGGAGCATCAGATCTGATTAGTAGGCTGCCTGCCTGTCATAAGGGGGCAATTAATTTGGTGGAGTAGCAGAGCTGCCTGCCAGTGACAGTGTACAAATTGCTTGTGTGGAGAATCACATCTGATTAGTAGGCTGCCTGACTGGGATAAGGGGGCAATTAATTTAGTGGAGTAGCAGAGCTGCCTGCCAGTGACAGTGTACAAATTGCTTGTGTGGAGCATCACATCTGATTAGTAGGCTGCCTGACTGGGATAAGGGGGCATTTAATTTGGTCGAGTAGCAGAGGTGCCTGCCAGTGGCAGTTTACAAATTGCTTGTGTGGATCAGCAGAGCTGATTACTAGCCTGCCTGCCAGTTCTAAGGGGGAAATTTCAGTTAGTTACCGAGTGTTCAGTTTTTCCCACACTGTATAGAGCTGTACGCTCCTCACCGTACCGTGTACCTGCTGGTATCAGGGACAAGTACAGGCTGACTATCTATGTGTGACTCCGGAAATATACACGGAGATTTACAATTCCCCCAACACTGTATACAGCTGTACGCTACTGAGACAGTACACTTTTCTGAGTTAGGTATTCTGGTGTTAGGCAGACTGGGCCTGTGACCGTGTGTCTTCTTGCTGAAATAAAAATGGAGATTTAAAATTCACGCAACACTGTATACAGCTGTACGCTACTGAGACAGTACACTTTTCCTGAGTTTGATATTCTGGTGTTAGCCAGAGTGGGCCTGTGACCGTGTATGTTCCTACTGAAATAAAAACGCTGATTTAAAATTACCACAACACTGTATATAGCTGTACACCTACTGAGACAGTACACTTTTCCTTATTTTGATATTCTGGTGTTAGCCAGACTGGGCCTGTGACCGTGTGTCTTACTGCTGAAATATATACGGAAATTTAAAATTCCCCCAACACTGTATACAGCTGTATGCTTCTGATACTGTACACTTTTTTGGTTTTTATATTCTAGTGTAATCCATACTGAGCCTGTGAGAGTCTGTGTCTGTTACTCCGCAAATATATAAGGAAATTAAAATGTTTCACCTTCACCGTATACACCTGTATGCTTCTGATACTGTACCATATATCTGCTGTTATTTTGGGTAAATATACACAAATATGAGGAAGTATGGTGGAAGAGGTTGCGGACGTGGTCGTGGGGGGCCACCTGCTACTAATGGTGGTGGCGGTGGTGCATCTGCTGGTAGTGCCAAAATCAAAATAGCACCTAAGGTAGAAGGTGTTGAGCCTGCCTCATCGTCTGGCTCCAGAAGGCCTGGAAGGCTCCCTTTTCTGGGAGTAGGTAAACCGCTTTTAAAGCGGGAGCATCAGGAACAGGTTTTGTCTTACATTGCCAAAAGAGCCTCCAGCTGTATCTCCTCCTCTTCTGAAGTTTCAAAAGCTCCAAGCACTGAGTTGTCAGTGCAGGCTTCTGGTCAGGAACAACCCCTTTCCTTGTGTCCTTCACCCCCACCAAAAGTGAAGGATGCGGCAGCCCACACTTCAGATTACTCCATGGAGCTCTTTTCACATACTATGCCTGGGTTATCAAGTCAAATCATGAATTCCCCAGTCCAAGATGAATCTGATATGGGGTGCACTGATGCACTGCCACTGCTATCTGATTCTGCTGGTACATTCACCCAGAGCACTGCATTGCCCTCGCAGTCTACTGAGCCAGAATTTGACCCTGATGAAACTCAGGTGCCCCTTCCTGCATACGATACCACCTTACATGGTGATACAGAGGAAGGTGCAGATGAAATTGAAGAGGATGTGATGGATGACCAAGTTGTTGACCCGGATTGGCATCCATTGGGGGAAGAGTGTGCCACTGGCAGTAGCTCAGAAGAGCAGGAGGATCCGCGGCAGGCATCAACATAGCAGCTGCGGTTACCTGGCAGGCCCATAGCAGTCCAAAAACGTGTTAATAAAAGAAAAAGAGTTGCAGGACAGCTTGGCCAGATGGTCAAATTAGCACAGCGTGCAAGACCTGAAAATTTATCCCATAGTAGGGAGAGTGCAGTGTGGCACTTTTTTGACCAAAATCCTATTGATGAGGCAAAGGTTATCTGTAAGAAGTGTGGAAGGACCTTTAGTCAAGGGAAAAATCTCCGAAAATTGAATACCAGTTGCATGCTTAGACATTTAAACACCATGCACTTGCAAGCGTGGACGGACTACAAAACCTCACTGGCTTTGAACGCCTACATTGCCAAACTGAAAGCGCAGTATTCCGAGAGCTCATGACCTACGCTGTCCCACACTGTGACCTACCCAGTCGGCACTTCTTGTCTAGAAAAGCCATCCCTGCCCTCCACCTGCATGTGAAAGACCGCATTGTCCATGCACTCAAACAATCAGTGAGTGGAAAGGTGCACCTCACAACAGATGCATGGGCCAGTAGGCATGGACAGGGCCGTTACGTGTCCATCACTGCGCACTGGGTTAATGTGGTGGATGCAGGGTCCACAGGGGACAGAGGCGGTGGGACAGTGCTGCTTTGCCCACGGTATGGGCAACAGTTGGCTGTAGTCTTTTGACCCTCCTCCTCTTCCTCCTCCTCCAGAAGCAAAGCTTGTCGACAGAGCGCAGTCGCACGAGCACTCCATCCGCAGCTGCCAGTGTTGCTCACGAGGTGTCCCACTATCAATCAGCTAGTGGTAAGTGTCAGCAGGCTGTTTTAAAGATGATATCTTTGGGTGACAACAGACACACCGCAGAGGTACTGGCCGACTACTTGCAGCGAGAAACTGAGTCATGGCTGGGCAGTCTACATCTTGAGCCAGGCAAGGTAGTCAGTGATAACGGCCGTAATTTTGTGGCAGCTATAGCCCTGGCAAAACTCAGACACATACCTTGCCTGGCTCACACCTTGAACCTGGTGGTGCAGTGCTTCATAAATAATTATCCAGGGTTACCAGCCCTGCTCCATAAGGTGTGAAGACTGTGCTCGCACATCCGTCGCTCGCCCCTAGACTTGAGTCATATGCAGAGGCTGCAGTGATCACTCCACCTCCCCAAGCACCGCCTAATCATAGACGTTGCAACAAGGTGGAACTCCACCATGCACATGGTTGAGAGGCTGTGCGAACAGAGGTAGGCTGTAATGCATTTGTGGGAGGATCCACGGGAAGGCAGTTGAGAGTGGACATGGAGTTGTCGGATGTGCAGTGGTCAAAGCTGAAAGACCTCTGTAAAGTCCTTCAGTGTTTTGAGGAATGCACACGGCTGGTAAGCGCAGACTACGCCATCATAAGCATGAGTATCCCACTTATGAGTCTGCTCATGCAAACTTTGTCGCACATTAAGGATCAGGCGTCTGCAGCGGAGGAGGAGGAGGGAAGCCTTCATGCAAGTCAGGCATTGTCTGCTCAGAGAACTGTTCTGTACGAGGTGGAGGAAGAAGAGGAGGAGGAGGATGAGGGGGATGATTATTTTGGGGAAGATGATGCTTCTCAGGGGGCAAGAAAAGATATTGGCTTGCCAAGGTCAGGTACAGGGTTTGTGCGTGCAAGGAGGGATGTGGATTTGGCAGAAAGTGCACCTCCACCCACCACTGGCAGTGCATCATTGACACCTGGAACATTGGCCCACATGTGTGATTATGTCTTGCGGATCCTAAAAAGGGACCCCTGCATTGCCAAAATTATGAAGGATGACGACTATTGGTTGGCCAGCATCCTCGATCCTCGCTATAAAGGCAAATTACAGAACATCATGCCACAGGAGAACCTAGAGCTAATATTGGCGAACAAACAAACAACTCTGGTAAACCATTTGTTAGAGGCATTCCCAGCACACAGAAGCGGTGCAGGTTCTACCACGAGCCGTACTGGGCCAAATGGAAGAGGTGTTTGTGGTGCACACAGCCGAAGTGGCATTAGAGACAGGGGTTTCATGACCATGTTGTGGACTGATTTCTCGAGTACCACTCACACGTCTGGTAATACTGAATCGATTGCAACAGCCAGGAGACAACAGTTGTCAACCATGGTTCAAAATTACCTCTCCTCCCCTATCAATGTTCTCCCTCACTGTTCACTCCCCTTTGACTACTGGGCCTGTAAACTGGACACCAGGCCTGTATTGGCACAATATGCCTTACAGGAGCTCGCCTGCCCTGCTGGTAGTGTGCTATCAGAAAGAGTCTTCAGTGCTGCTGGATCAATCCTGACAGAAAGAAGGACCCGGCTGTCGACCCAAAATGTAGGTGATCTCACCTTCATTAAAATGAACCATGCCTGGGTTTCAAAGGATTTTGTACCACCTTCCCCTGATGACACATAGATTGCCAGCAAAATGGCTTGCTTTGTCCTCTTCCTCCGACTTCTCCAATTCCTCCATTTGCAGCTGCTGAACGTCCAGCCTACACCTCAACATATGCCAGTTTTGCCACCTCTCTAACTGGGCTGTACCCCACCAGAGCCGGGGTCAGCACCTGGCGCACCCGGGCAAGTGCCGATGCCCTGAGCAGGTGAGGGGGCCCACTCGCCGTCAGAGACACCGGCATACTATGTGGGGCCCTGTGCCAGTTCCCACCACCCACAAGTGTGCCCCCCCGCTAGCTCAGGGCCCCAGCACTTGCAATACTTACTTCTCACAGCTCCACCGCTGTGACGTCTTCCACGTTTCCTGACAGTGACATTCAGGTCAGAGAGCGCGATGACGTCACGTCTGTGCGCCCTCTGCCTGAACAGTCCAAGTGCAGAGAGCTGGAAGATGGCAATGCTGAGGAGTCCAGAGTAGAGCAGTGCCCAGCGAGAAGAGGTATTTCATTTTTTTTTAATGGTTGGAGCAATATATGGGGAGCATTATACACTAGAGCATCATATATGAGGCCCAACATATACTAGAGCATCATATGGGGTTCATTATTTATGGGGCATCATATAGGGTATGGGCATCATATGGAGCACATATGGGGCCTATTCTGTATGGAGCATTAAATGGGCCTCATTATTCTGTATAGAGCAATATATGGGGCTCATTATTCTCTATGACGCACTATGTGGTGCCCATAATACTGTATAGAGAACTATACTGTACAATTTTTGAGCTATTGTAGAATTTAAAATAGATATCAGTCATGTAATGTAAGAAGTGAAGTATTTGGCATTGTACTATACCTATATTTCTCTGCCGTATCGTAGCATAATGAATTGTGGTATGTGTTAAAGGGGCCCACAGAGACTCTTTGACCCGGGGCCCACAAAAACCTGGAGCAAGCACTGCCCCCCCACAACTTTAGCCAAATAACCCCCAGTTTTCAATGCTTTACTATTATTATAAAGTTTATTAAGGTTGCCAAGCTTAAGTAATAAGAATTGATACAGTTGGCATTGAAATGGGCACTGTAGGTGTGTTTACTGTCCTCCACTCCCTGCCGACTTTTATTCCCCATTGAATTGCATTGGGGTCGGATTTTCGACTCCGACCAGAACATTTCCGTTAGTTGGACAACTTCGATCGACCCGACTTTTGAGAAAGTCGGGTTTCACGAAACCCGACTCCACCCAAAAAAAAGGCAAAGTCGCTCATCTCTAGCTGTGAGCACAACCCCCATCTGTGGATGTCAGGCACTCAGACCATCCTCATGGAGTCGGATTCTAACCATTTGTGCAGACACATGCATATTTGTGGCCTGCTGGAGGTCATTTTGCAGGGCTCTGGCAGTGCTCCTCCTGTTCTTCCTTTGACAAAGGCGGAGGTAGCGGTCCTGCTGGTGGGTTGTTGCCCTCCTACGGCCCCCTCCACGTCTCCAGGTGTACTGGTCTGTCTCCTGGTAGCGCCTCCAGCCTCTGGACACTACGCTGACAGACACAGCAAACCTTCTTGCCACTGCTTTCATTCATGTGCCATCCTGGATGAGCTGCACTACCTGAGCCACTTGTGTGGGTTCAAGAGTCCATCTCATGCTACCATGAGTGTGAAAGCACAACCAACATTCAAAAGTGACCAAAACATCAGCCAGAAAGCATTGGTACTGAGATGTGGTCTGTGGTCCCTACCTGCAGAACCACTCCTTTATTGAGTGTGTCTTGATAATTGCCAATAATTTCCATCTTTTGTCTTTTCCTTTTGCACAACAGCATGCAGCATGTGAAATTGATTGTCAATCAGTGCTTCTTCCTAAGTGGACAGTTTGATTTCACAAAAGTTTGATTTACTTGGAGATATATTCTGCTGTTTAAAGTCCGGGTCTCACATAGCGATACACCAGCGATCCCGACAACGATCAGGATCGCTGGTGTATTGCTACATGATCGCTGCTGAGCTGCCAAACAGGCAGCTCAGGCAGCGATCAGCACAGCGACACTGCGGGTAACATCGCTTAGTTACCCGCAGTGTACGTTGGATACCAGCGCCCTGATGCAGTGAGCTGGTAACCAAGGTACACATCAGGTTTCCAGGCGCTGCGCAGTGCCTGGAAACCCGCTGTATACCTTGGTTACCAGCTCCCTGCATCAGGGCGCTGGTATCCTAGGTACACAGCGGGATTCCAGGCACAGCCCCGCGCCTGGAAACCCGCTGTGTACCTTGGTTACCAGCGGATCGCTGATCTCACGCCTGTCACACGCAGCGATGCGTGCCTGCCAGCAGGAGACCAGCGATCAAAAAAATGTCCAGGACATTCAGCGACGATCAACCATACCCAGCAGGGGGGCTGATCGTCGCTGAATGTCACACACAGCGATATCGCTGGGGACATCGCTGCTGCGTCACAAAACTAGTGTACCCTTTATTTTTTTGAGCAGTGTGTATATATATATATATATATATATATATATATATTGTGGTGTGATGGGTGGTTGCATGGTTAATGGGAGGTATATGACACAGGGATGGATGCTCCCTGTGATGCAACCCGGAGTATTTTGTCTTTAGTACACATGAGCACTAATATGTCGTTTAGTGTACCTGGGTCCGGGTTGTGGGTAGCTATGAGAGATGGGAGGGTCTGGCTACTCATACTACCTCACCTCTGTGTGAGGGTGCTCACTGTACCCCTTCTCCCTGTGTTGGTAGGAGTGAGTAATTGTGAGTTTGAGGACCTGTGATGAGGTCATGACCATGTAACCAGACCAGATGATCCATACCTCACCTGTGGGTGTGGTTGCAGGCTATGTAATCGAGGTTTGTTTAGCACATGGGAAGGAGTGTTTGGGAGTAGTGTTGAGCCACCCCCGTAGTGTTCGAGTTTGGTTCGGTTCACCGAACAGCCGTGTGTTCGACAAAATGTTCGTCGAACTGTTCGTCGAACACCGTCGAACACCGTTAAAACCAATGACAGGCAAACAAAAACACATAGAAAACACATAGAAAACACTTCAAAGGTCTCCAAAAGCTGACAAACAGCTCAGAAGACACAACTAACACATGGAAAAGTGACAAGTACATATAGTCAAGCGAAAAGAAAAGAGTTGGATGAGTAAAAGGAGGGGGAGACACAAATCTAGGCATGTCATGCCCTTCTAAAGCCAAAAAAGTGTGAAGCCGACACGGCCAGTCCGTTCCTGCCCGTGCGACCTGCGTGTCGCCGGGTTTGTGCCAGAGCTGCGGTGGACCCTGACGGCCAGCCCCCCTCTCCAAATACTGGTGCATGTCCGCTGGTGGGTCGAGCGAGCCCCCTGCGGTGGAGGCAGGTCTAATCTTTTTAATTTAAATTGTCTCTCTAATTTGAATGAGTACACTTTAAATCCTATTGGAGGGCAAGTCTCATGCCATCAGCCTTGGGGGGAAGTGCATTTGAGCAGCAGGGTGATTTGCTGTTGAAGGAGAAAAAAAAAAATCTCTCTTTAAATCTTCTGCTTCAGCGAGTGTGAGCGAGCTGAGTGTGACCGGTGCGCAAGTGCGAACGGTGGTAAGTGTGACTTGAGATTCAGTGAAGAAGTATTTGAAAAACCTTTAATCAAATACCTGTGTGAATTGGTGTGAGTGGCTGAATTGTGGATTCCTGACTGCCTTTCTACCTGTTCTATTTTTGGGGGCTTTTTTAACCTATTTTTTCTCTCTAAAGGATTAATCTCTTAGGCTGGAGTCACACTGGCGACAGAATTGGACTGTGTGATTATTTAATTAAACTTCTTTTTTATTAAACTGTGTGTGTTTGATTTTTCTTTCATACAATAGGATTAATAATTGATAGTTGTCTAATTGACAGCTCTCAATTATTAAACTGGCTTAAAGTGACCTTTCAATTGCAAGGTGGCTTTAACCCCTTATTAACCCATTTGCCACCGCTACAGGGCAATGGGAATAGACGGGCAAAGTGCCAGAAAGGGCGAATCTAATTAGAGATTTGCCCTTTCTGGGGTGTCTGGGGGCAGATGTTAGTAGCCAGGGGGGGGCACAAAAAAATGTACCCTCCCTAGGCTATTATTATTTGCCCACACTCGCTTGCTTTGTCTGTCTGGTGGAGAAAATACAGCGGGAGCCCACGCATTTTTTTTCAACGAATTTACACCTTTAATTAACCCCTACATGTCTGAAATTTTGCACACATACACTTATGTAATTGTAAGTTCAAACCATATATCAAAATACAGGAAATGACATGGTTAACTGTGTGGAAACAATGTATCATTTCATGTCGGCTTCTGTGATTTCACAAAAGCCGGCAATTTAATTAACGGCTATTACAGTATGTAGAAGTCTAGGAACTATAAATATATATATATATATATATATACATGTCACAATGACATGTATATATATATATATATATATATATATATATATGTTCTATGTGTATATATCTATTATTTCTTTTGTGATTTAAATACTATTCTTTTGGATCCATTATATGTCAGTTTTGCAAGCCTGCGAGAAATTCTCGCAAGTCGGATGAAAATCGGATGTTACAAGGTACACACACATGCGACTAAATCGCATCTTTGAAGGAAAATCGGATGCCAGGCGAATGTGTAATGTTTACATTTTGCTCCGATAATCGACCGACTAAAACGGTCCGTTTTTTTGTAGTTGTGTGTGATTCCAGCCTTATTTTACTATCTGTGTGTTTAAAGGTTTAAAGGTTAATTATATTGCATTTAAATCTTGGTGTAGCTATATTCACAAGGGGTTAATTAAGGGTGGGGGTTCATAATTAAGGGTTTATAAGGGCCAGCTGGTTGGGGCTCAAGTCTTTTTGGAAGTGCATTTGAGCAGCAGGGTGGTTTGCTGTTGAAGGAGAAAAAAAAAATAAAAAATCTCTCTTTAAATCTTCTGCTTCAGCGAGTGTGAGTGAGCTGAGTGTGACCGGTGCACAAGTGCGAACGGTGGTAAGTGTGACTTGAGTTTCAGTGACTTTGGATTCAGGGAGTTTCCAAGGGAGGAATTACTGAACTGCTGTTATATTTTATTAATACTTTTTATTTATTTTTACTTATCTTTGCTGTCTGGTGAAATCCCCATTAGAAATGTGCTCCACTATTGCCAATGCCATCCAGTGTACATCTTGCCACATGTATGCAGTCCTTGAACAGCCGGTCGAGGGTGCATACTGCTGCGTGAGATGTGAGCACGTTGTGCATTTGGAAGCCCAAATTCTGGATCTAAATGTGCAGCTGGAAACACTGAGATCCATAGACAATATGGAAAGGAGTCTTCTGCTCACTGAGCAGACGCTCAATGGGATAGATGAGGGGGGGGATGCTAGGATGGAGCTGCAGGACACTGAAGTAGGAAGCTGGGTGACAGTTAGAAAGCGGGGTAGAGGGAAGAGCGCCAGGAAGGCTAGTCCTGATCTGGCACACCTCAATAAGTTTGCAAAGTTGGCAGATGAGGGGGTTGTCAGTACAGGGTAGCACTGCTGCAGCCAGGCATGTCCTCTGAAAGCCAGAGGAGTGTCTGCTCCAGTAAGGGGGGAATTAGGAGAGCAGGGCAGGCCAGACAGGTGCTCGTAGTGGGGAACTCAATTATTAGGGGAACAGATAGGGCAATCTTCCAAAAAAACAGGGATCGTCGAACAGTGTGCTGCCTACCTGGCGCTCGAGTCCGATACATCGCTGATCGGGTTGACAGATTACTGGGAGGGCCTGGTGAGGACCCAGCGGTCATGGTGCACATTGGCTCAAATGACAAAGTTAGAGGTAGGTGTTAGGTCCTTAAAGACGATTTCAGGGAATTAGGCTGCAAGCTTAAAGCAAGGACCTCCAACGTGGTATTTTCTGAAATACTGCCTGTACCACGTGCCACACCAGAGAGGCAACAGGAGATTAGGGAGGTTAATAAGTGGCTCAAGAATTGGTGTAGGAAGGAGGAGTTTGGGTTCCTGGAGAACTGGGCCGACTTCTCAGTTGGCTACAGGTTCTATGCTAGAGACGGGCTGCACCTCAATGGGGAGGGTGCAGCTGTGCTGGGGGAGAAAATGGCTAGAAGGTTGGAGGAGTCTTTAAACTAGGGACTAGGGGGGAGGGTATTCATTTTATAGGAGGGGAAGGCAGTGCAGATAGAGACCTGGGCGCAAATAATGAAATTGGGGGTGGGGGTGGCATGGGGGGTGGGGTTAGAACAGTTAATAATTTAAGAAAGAATAGAGGTTCAGAAAGATACATAAAGTGCATATATACTAATGCTAGAAGACTCACCAACAAAATGGCGGAATTAGAATTAATTTTGTTGGAACATAATTATGACATGGTGGGGATATCTGAGACTTGGCTGGATGAGAGCCACGACTGGGCAGTTAATTTACAGGGCTATAGTCTGTTTAGAAATGACCGTAAAAATAAGCGAGGTGGGGGTGTGTGTTTATATGTAAAATCATCCTTAAGACCCATCCTGCGTGATATCTGTGAATCTAATGAAGATGTAGAGTCTCTGTGGGTGGAGATTAGGGGAGGGGGGAAAAATAATAAATTACTGATAGGGGTTTGTTATAAGTCTCCTAAAATAATGGCAGCAACAGAGAATATCCTTGTAAAGCAAATAGATGAAGCAGCAACTCAAGGAGAAGTCATTATTATGGGGGACTTCAACTACCCTGAAATACATTGGGGAATAGAAACCTGTAGTTCCAGTAAAGGTAATAGGTTTTTGACAACTATGAGAGACAATTACCTTTCACAACTAGTTCAGGACCCAACAAGAGGGGGGGCACTGCTAGACCTAATATTAACCAACAGGCCAGACAGCATATCAAATATAAGGGTTGGGGGTCACTTGGGTAATAGTGATCACAAAATAATAAGCTTTCATGTATCCTTTGATAAGATGTGTAGTCGAGAGGTTACAAGGACACTAAACTTCATGAAGGCAAATTTCCAACGGATGAGAGATGATCTTAGTGCAATAAACTGGGACGATATCCTGAGACATAAAAATACACAAAGAAAATGGGAGACATTTATTAGTATCCTGAATAGGACCTGTGCACAGTATATACCCTATGGGAATAAACATGCTAGAATTAGGAGGAAACCACTATGGCTAAATAAAGCTGCAAGGGGCGCAATAAGTGACAAAAAGAAAGCTTTTAGGGAATTAAAGCAAGTAGGTAGTGATGAGGCATTAAATAAATACAGAAGACTGAATAAATTCTGTAAAAAGCAAATCAAGACAGCAAAGATTGAGGCAGAGAGACTCATTGCCAGAGAAAGTAAAAATAATCCCAAAATATTCTTTAACTACATAAATAGCAAGAAACTAAAAAATGATAGTGTTGGTCCCCTTAAAAATAGTCTGGGTGAAATGGTGGATGAGGATGAGGAAAAAGCCAATATGTTAAATGACTTTTTTTCAACTGTATTTACACAAGAAAATCCCATGACAGATAACATGATCAGTGATAAAAAAAAATTTCTCCATTAAATGTCACCTGCTTAACCCAGCAGAAAGTACGGTGGCATCTAAAAATCACTAAAGTTGATAAATCCCCGGGCCCGGATGGGATACACCCCGAGTACTGCAGGAATTAAGTACAGTCATAGATAGACCATTATTTTTAATCCTTAAAGATTCCATAATAACGGGGTCTCTACCACAGGACTGGCGTATAGCAAATGTTGTGCCAATATTCAAAAAGGGGGCAAAAACTGAACCTGGAAATTATAGGCCAGTGAGCTTAACATCTACTGTGGGTAAAATACTGGAGGGTTTTTTAAGGGATACTGTATTGGTGTATCTGAGGATGAATAACCTCATGACACAGTATCAGCATGGGTTTACGAGGGACCGTTCTTGTCAGTCTAATCTGATAAGCTTTTATGAAGGGGTAAGTTCTGGACTGGACCAAGGGAATGCAGTGGACGTGGTGTTCATGGATTCTCTCAAAAGCTTTTGATACAGTGCCACACAAAAGGGTGATACATAAAGTGAGAACAATAGGGATAGGGGAAAATATGTGTCAGTGGGTTAAGAACAGGCTCATGGATAGAAAACAAAGGGTGGTTATTAATGGAGCACTCTCGGACTGGGTCACGGTTAGCAGTGGGGTACCACAGGGGTCAGTATTGGGGCCAATTCTCTTTAACATATTTATTAATGACCTTGTAGGGGGCATACAGAGTAGTATTTCAATATTTGCAGATGACACTAAATCTGCAGGGTAATGAATACAGAGGAGGACAATTTTATATTACAGGAGGATTTATGTAAACTAGAAGCTTGGGCTGATAAATGGCAAATGAGCTTTAATGGGGATAAATGTAAGGTCATGCACTTGGGTAGAACAAACAAGATGTATAATTATGTGCTTAATTGTAAAACACTGGGCAAAACTGTCACTGAAAAAGACCTGGGTGTAAGACAAACTCACATTTAGTGGCCCATGTCAGGCAGTTGCTGCCAAGGCAAATAAAATAATGGGATGCATTAAAAGAGGCATAGATGCTCATGAGGAGAACATAATTTTACCTCTATACAAGTCACTGGTGCGACCACACTTAGATTACTGTGTGCAGCTCTGGTCTCCGGTGTATAAGAAAGACATAGCTGAACTGGAGCGGGTGCAGAGAAGAGCGACCAAGGTTATTAGAGAACTGGGGGGTCTGCAATACCAAGACAGGTTATTACACTTGGGGCTATTTAGTTTGGAAAAACGAAGGCTTAGGGGTGATCTTATTACAATGTATAAATATATGAGGGGACAGTACAAAGACCTTTCTAATGATCTTTTTACTCTTAGACCTGTGACGGGGAAAAGGGGGCATCCTCTACGTCTGGAGGAAAGAAGGTTTAGCCATAATCACAGACGCAGATTCTTTACTGTAAGAGCAGTGAGACTATGGAACTCTCTGCCGTCTAATGTTGTAATGAGTGATTCCTTACTAAAATTTAAGAAGGGACTGGATGCCTTTCTTGAAAAGTATAATATTACAGGCTATATTCACTAGTTTCCTAGATATTGCGTTGATCCAGGGAGCTAGTCTGATTGCCGTATGTGGAGTCGGGAAGGAATTTTTTTCCCCAATGTGAAGCTTACTGTTTGCCACTTGGGTTTTTTTTTGCCTTCCTCTGGAACAACATGTTAGGGCAGGTTAGGATAGTATATGGGTTGAACTAGATGGACTTAAAGTCTTCCTTCAACCTTAATAACTATGTTACTATAAGTCCTAGGCTGTGGAGTGTCTGAGGCTAAGGAACAAGCCAAGCTTCTGGGAAGAAGAACTGTTTTCAGCTGGACTTTTTTTTTTTGCCTGACCCTTCCCAGGAGAGAGAGGCCTTCCCTGGGACTGAGCATCGGGGCTGTGCCCCTGGCTCCCACCCTCTGGAAAGTCGGCTGGGGGTGGGAGGCCCTGTTTCCATCCACATTGCCCAGCCAGAACCAGGGAGATGGGCAATAAGAGGAGGACCTCGGGGGGAAGAAAGGCTCCAGGATCCAGGACCCCTGAAGCCGGGACCATGGCAGCTCCTTCTCCCGGAGAGGAGGCTGCTAGCAGAGGTGCGTTGGGAGCCCCCCCTAATATCTGGGGCTCCAAGGCTGCAGGAGAGCAGGCTACCGTCTACGCCTCCTGCATCCACGCCCACCTCTGTGAGTACGATGAGGCAGCTAAGCAGCTGAGGAGACTCCGGGAGGAGTTGAGGGGAGCGCGAGTAACAGCAAAAAATCGGCTCCCTGCCTCAAAGAGAGTGGAGGTATCTGCCAGGGTCGAGAGGCTGAAGGGAGCTATAAGAGCTCTGGAGGACAGAAGAACAGCTATCCTGGAGGGGAGCGGCCCTTTCGGGGAGAAGCTCCGAAACGATGACCAGTTTAGAGCCCTGACCGGTGGGTCTCCTGGGGGGTCAGGAGGCCCCATCCAGGTGGAGGATGAGGAGGAGGAAGACGGCGGAACATCTGAGCCAGCTCTACCTGAGGACCTGGTGGGTAAGAGCGCCCAGGTGTCGCGCAGCAGGATAGCCCCCGAACAAGTGGCTCTCCCACCGGACTCCAGTGACATGGAGGAAATTGGGAGTGAGGGGGAGGATGGAGGGAGCGGGAGTAATAGCGAGGGGGACTGCCTCATCCTACAGCAAGTGAGGCAGATTGAGTCCCCTGCACAGTTTGGCACACTGTTGTTTGGGACGAGGTCTGCCTCGAGGATGAGGCGATGAGGCAACCGGGAAGAGTAGGAGGAGGCGTAAGGCGAAACAAGCTAATGTGGTGGAAAAGTTTGTTTATGCCACTCTTCCCAGGGCCCCCCAGTCCCGTTGTGCGGAACCTGCTGCCCACCCCGGCTTGGGCCTGTGGTGGGTCCGCAGCAAGGGAGCGGGGAGAGTAAGGTCTGCCTTGATCTTACTGTCACGTCTGGTGGTGGCCGTTCAGATTCAGGCAGCGATATGGAGGTCGGTGCCGGTGTTAGTGGTGTTGGTGGTGGTGCTTTGGCTCAGTCCCTGTGGCAGGGGGGACTGGCCTGGCACCAGGTACAAGTAGAGCCAGGGCCGCACCTCCGGCAGTGAGTGCTGCTTCTGGGCCCCCCACGTACGGGTCCGTTAAGTCTGGATCGCTTATGGGGGTCCAGAAGCACAGGAAGAGCGCAGATGCTGCCGTAAGGCAGCAGCTAAAAACCTGCAAAGTACTGGTCGCTCCACTGGAGGCGGCCGTGGCGAAGCCAGGGCACTCGGCACGTAGACCCCAAAAGGCGTCAGTGCGGGGGGCCCCGCCGCCGCTGGATGCGAAGGGGAGTGGCCAGTTTTGCCTGCAGCAAGTGGTGGGTGCAGAGAGGCGGTGATGCCCCATGAAGGGGGCGTGGCCTCCTGAATGTTGCCCTGCCTGCAAAGGCAGCGGCATGCAGGGGGGGCATGCCCTCCTCGGCTGCAGTCCCACCTGCCATGCTCACATCATCCGGGGTGGGCGTGGCCTCGCAAGGGGCTGCTACCCAGCCCAGGGTGACTGCGGCCGGCGGGGGGCGTGGCCTCTGTGGGCCTGCCGCCCTCTGTCCCGCCCACCCATACCATCGTGCCTGCGCCCCAAAAAGCCGGGAGGGAGATGTCGGGGTCCCCAGCCCACTTACCGTCATCTGGTGGTGCGGGGGCTCCGGCGCTCCATGTAAAACCGGCGGGGGAGATGTGTGGAGGGCAGGATTCCGTGGCAAAGTCCGTCCCTGCCCGAGGAAGCACAGTGAAAGTGAAAGAGGAAAAAAAATTGGAGCCTGAGAGCTCAGGAGCTGCTGCTTCTCCCGAGCCCAGGCAGGGCGTACTGAATGGCTCTGCTCTGGTGCTCTTAAAGGGGCAGCATCACTCCTGGGCAAGAGTGGAGCCAGGAAAAAAGGTGTGGACGTCCCAGGAGTCCCAGGAATCCAACCTGGAATCCAACCAGGAATCCAGCTGGGAATCCAGCAAAAGGGGCCCCAGCAGAAGGTGAAGAAGCCCCAAATATAAATAGCGATGGAGATGTAGATAATGTAAATAATGTGGATAATGCAAATAATGTGGCTAGTGTAAATAATATGAATGTAAATATGGATAGCGAAGATGATAGTGTGTCTGACATTTAGGAGGAGTTGTTTGCGGATGTGACGCATGGAGGTGTGAATGATGGCATGGATGTGAATGATGGCATGGATGATGGTGTAAGTGTGGGAGTGAATGTGGGGGTGGATGCAAGTGTGAATGTGGGAGCGAGTACGAGTGGGGGGGTGGCCCATCTGCCCCCTCAGCCGCAGCACCTGGGCGTTCATTTGCGGGTGTTGCGGCTGATGGTCGGTGGGGTTCCTGGGGTGGCTCTCAGGGGGTCTCCTCACCTCCGGCTTCGGGGACGGCGTTTTGCACTGCCGTTTCCTGGAGGCCCTCAAAAGGGGAGAAAGGTCAATAATGGTAGAGGGGAGGATGGTGGACTTTCTTTCTGGATAGAGAGGCATGGTCTGGCAGCCTTCCAAGAGAGAAGAGAGGGAGGGACAGTTTGGTCTCTCCCGACAGCCAGACAAGGGCCGGTGAGGAGGAATGTGGTCCGTCTTCGGTGGGGGGGCAATGAAGCTTGCCCACCAAGGAGCAAGGTGGTGGAGCTCCTCCTGAAGATGGGCTTCAGGGCGACTGACATCTTCGCCCTGATCCATCCCTCAGCAGCCCGATTCTTCTACATCAGCTTCGTTCGGCCAGAGGGGCTTGAGCTCTTCTGGTCGAAATAGGAGCTAGTGAAGGGGGAGCCTGGATGGCGAGACTTCGTCGTACAGGCGGTGTCTCGCCAAAATTCCATCAAGAGAGTGACTGTGGTGACCTGTAACGAGTCACTCTCAGGCGTGGACATAATGACGTGGCTTTCCCGTTATGGGGAAGTCACTGAGGTCCCAAAAAAGAACAGGGACGAGTTTGGTATTTGGTCGGGGGGCTGGACCTTCATGGTTAAGTTGAAGGTTTCAGGCGGCACGGTCACCCACATCCCTTCCTCGGCTTTCCTGGGAAGGGACAGGATTTTGGTCTTCTACCAGGGGCAACCAAAGTTCTGGCACAAGTGCGGCGATCCCCGCCACTTCAGTGCAAGCTGCAAGGTGCAGAAATGTGCCTTGTGTGGTGGGGTGGGTCATCTCGCCGCCGCGTGTAAGGACATTCGGTGCCACCTGTGTGGTGACCTTGGTCACCCATATAGCCGCTGCCCTCGCTCCTTCTCCAATGCTGCTGCATACCCGGTGGGGGGAGACCGTGGGGGGAAGCCTCCGGCGGGACTTCCTCTGTTTCGGCAGGCAGTGTTGGCGGGGAGGGGGCTAAGGGGCCGGTGAGGAAAGGCAAAGTTACCAGAGGCCCCTCATACCAACGGAGGCAGGCGCCATGGGGGCAGGGAGCGGGTGGAGCCTCGGGTAACCGGGGTGATGCCTGCTCCTCCCTCTAGGCCACTGGCAAATGCCTCTGAGGCCCTGGGGGAGGAAGCGGTGAGCAAGGAGATCAGGAGGATGGAGAGGGAGGATAAAGCGGCTGACTCAGACAGCTCCTCTCAATATGAAAGTGTTGATGAGGAAGTCGTAGAGCAGCCTACAACATGAATGGGTGGGAAAAAACGTACCAACAGAAGGGGGAGGAGGAGGCTGAACAAGTCTTCCAAATCCCCCCCACCCCCGACCGTGAATATACCTATGGAAGGGCCCACTGTCCCCCCTCTGATCACACTCTCCAACCAGTTTCAAGCCCTCGGAGACTCTGCTGAGGAGTCGCAGGACGAGGGTGAAGGGCCGGGGGTGGCATCGGTGGGTCCTTTAAGGGATGGCGGAGTCCAACCCTCAGGGGACGTTGTTTCTCCTTGGGGGGGACAGACCCGGAGTCTGGAGGTGAGGACACCAGGGGAGGAGGAATGGACACCTCAACTACTTTAAAGAGGAAGGGTTCCGACTCCTCCCCAGAGGGTGTTGGGAGCGGGGTGGGGAAGAAGAAGGCCATCTAACTTGATCACTCATGAGGGCTGAACTCGCCCCATTGATGCTGGCGTCCATTAATGTCGCCAGAATTAAGTCAGTTGTGGCTAGATTTGCGGCCTTTGATTTTTTCACCCGAATTTATACTGAAATTTTATTTTTGCAGGAGACCAGACTAATGGACATGGGGGCCATATATAAAGCACGGAGGGAGTGGAAGTGCGGGCCCTCATACTGGTTTCTTGCGGCCGAGCCATATAGCGAGATGGCGGGTCCTTTTTAAGACTGCAGATGTGGAATGCAGACGAGTGATCGAGTTAGAAATGGGGAGGTGCCTGGTCCTTGACGTCTTCATGAGGGGACAAGAGCTTCGGCTCATAAACATCTATGGTCCTCAATCTAAGTGGGACCGAAAATGCTCTTCCTGAAGATTAAGCCCTTTCTTTTTACGAGCCGACAGGTGGTCTTCGGTGGGGACTTCAACACCATTACGAGGTTCCATGATCGGGGGGGTCCTGGAGATCACCTGGCTTATGACAGTGTCGCTCTTAATAGTATAGCTAGTGAAGCTCGCATGGTGAATGTCCACATCCAGCACACCCCAGGCCACGGGGGTTTCACCTATCATAGGGGTAGCTGTAGATCTAGAATAGACAGGTTTTTTTTAAAGAAGAACGCCATCTTTTCTACTGTGTCCGCCATTGAGGTGGAGTTCTCCGATCACTGTCTAATTTTCTTTTCTCTGAATGTTGCAGAGATTCCCTGGATGGGAAGAGGGCTGTGGAAGCTGAATTCGTCCCTGCTGGAAGAAGCGGAGGTGAGACAATCCTTAGAGGATTTTCTTCAGAGCCAGGTACCACTTTTGGATCTCTGTAGTAGTAAGTCAGAGCGGTGGGAGATCTTCAAAAAACAGGTGGCGGGGTTCTTCCGCCAGCTCTCAAGCCTCAGGAGTCTGAACAGGCATCGCTTGTATCAGGCCCTGAGGAGGAAACTCGAGCAGCTCATCTCGACTGGAGGTGACCGCGAGGAAATCTCCAGAGTGAAGTCTTTGCTCGAGAAGTGTCAGTATGATAGGCACACATCTTTGGTTTTTGAGAGGGACTTCGGGAGGTACCGCTCACCCGACCCTTACAGAAACTGTAAGATGTCAGTGAATTGTAAGATGGTAACAGGACTAATCGACAGTACGGGGTCCCTGAACAGATCCAAATCAGGGATCCTGGAGGTGGTCAGGTCCTTTTACTCACACCTCTTGGGTAAGAGGGATCTAGATCGGGATGGGATGTCAGCTTTCCTGGCTGAGACCATCCCTGAGCCCGGGGATGATCCCTCTCTTAATTTTTTTGCAGAAGCAATCAGGGAAGAGTGTTATGATTTGGTAGCTGAGGAGAGCAGGCAAAAACGGCAATACACCAGAGAGGTTGGAATCTACTGGATTGCAGTACCCTGACTAACCACCACAACTAAAGGCAGCCGTGGAGCGTTCCTACGTTGGTCCTAGGCGCCCCGTCACAGCCTGAGAGGTTAAATACACCTAAAGATAGAAAGAGGAAAGCTATCTGCCCCGGAGCAGATCCCCAAAGAACATAAGAAGCCCCCAAACATGTAATGGCGGTTAGACAAGAGGAAATACAGACACAGACAGAAAATAGTATGAGCAAACGTTGGGGCCCAATCTACCTGGACAGAAAAGGATAGGAAGGACACTTACTGCAATCCAAAAAACCCTAAAAAAATACCAACTCTACTAATTGCAAAAACACCTGAGATCACACGACCTCTACCACCTAAATTAGTTCTCTGGTGTCACAAAACTAAGCCGCAGCCACTGAAAAAACTGGAAAAGGCAAATGAACAAATAACAGTGGCCCCGGAGGGGACCTGGCTGACCTCCGCAGAAGTGCAGGGAACAATGCAAAAAGCAAGCACAAAAATAAAAGCAGAAAATATCTTATCTGATAGCAGAAGATGCAGGCAAGACTCAGCCAGCTTCCAAGTGAACCAGGAACCACAGTTGAGACAAGAACAATTGATCACTGGCAACCATGATGGGAGGAAACCTCCCTTATATAAGACCAGTCTGTAACTCCTGATTGCCAATCCTCATTGAATGGTTCAGTACTGTTTGTAACCACCAGAGGAAGCTTCTGCTCAGAATTCATTTCTAACACATTCACAACAGTACCGCCCTTGAGGAGGGGTCACCGAACCCTCATTTGGGCAACCAGGTCGGTCAGGATGAGCTCTGTGATACGCACGGATCAGTCTCCTAGCATGGATGTCCGAAGCAAACACCCAAGAATTGTCCTCCTGACCATAACCTCTCCATTTAACCAAATACTGGAGTTTCCGTCTAGAAAAACGAGAATCCAATATTTTCTCAACCACATACTCCAGATTGCCCTCAACCAAAACAGGGTCAGGAGGCGCAGCCATAGGAACCACTGGCTCGACAAACCTCTTCAATAAGGACTTGTGGAACACGTTATGGATCTTAAATGTCGCTGGAAGAAGTAAACGAAAGGAAACAGGATTAAGGATCTCCAAGATCTTATAAGGTCCAATGAACCTAGGCTTAAACTTAGGAGATGCAACTCTCATAGGGATATTTCTTGAGGACAACCAGACCAAGTCCCCCACTTCAAACCGAGGACCATCAGTCCTATGCCGGTTGGCAAACCGCTGGGCCCTCTCCTGAGAGAGGGACAACCTCTCCACTACCTGGTCCCAAATCTCCTGCATACGCTCCATAACAGAGTCAACACCTGGACAGACAGAAGCCTCCGTCTGTCCCGAAGAAAATTGAGGGTGAAACCCAAAATTGCAGAAAAATGGAGACATCAAAGTGGCAGAGCTAGCCCTATTATTAAGAGCAAACTCAGCCAAAGGCAAAAAAGAGACCCAGTCATCTTGATCAGCAGACACAAAGCATCTCAGATAAGTCTCCAATGTCTGGTTTGTTCTCTCAGTTTGTCCATTGGTCTGAGGATGAAAAGCCGAGGAGAAAGACAATTGAACACCAAGTTTAGAACAAAAAGTCCTCCAAAATATGGAAACAAACTGGACTCCTCTGTCAGACACGGCCCAAGAAATCGCCAGGTCCGGATGGCTTAACATCCGAGTTCTATAGGACCTTTAGGGACTCCTTGGTCCCCCTCTTGACTGGGGTGTTTAATGAGTGTCTTTCCTCGGGCACTCTTCCCGGTTCAATGAGGAGGTCAGCCCTGATTATTCTGTCAAAGGGTAAATACTCGTCCCGTGTTGAGAATTGGCGTCCCATAGCGCTTCTCAATACGGACCGGAAGGTTCTGGCGAAGGTGTTGTTTAATCGGCTGGTCAAGTTTGCACCCCGGCTCCTTTCGGAGGCCCAGCACTGCACTGTTCCATGCCGCAGCACATTTAGTGCTGTGCTTGGTGTCCGAGAGGCAGTGGAACAGGGTAGGGCAGGTCGCTGGAAGGGGTACCTACTGTCATTAGATCAAGCGAAAGCCTTTGACCGGGTTAACCATGAGTACCTCTGGTCAGTCCTTTTGAGGTATGGTTTGCCTGGGAGGTTTGTAAATTGGTTAGAGATCTTATACCAAGGGGCTGAGACTTTCCCGCTTGTGAACGGTTGGTCAGGTCACCCTTTTGAGGTGGGTTCTGGGGTCCGTCAGGGCTGTCCTCTGAGCCCACTTTTATACGCGTTCGGGATCGATCCCTTCCTGAGGAGGGTAGATCGTGGACCGTTGGTGGGAGTCGGGATGGACCAGGCAGGCTCTGGGCCCCTTCTGAGGGTGGTGGCGTACGCTGACGATGTTTCCCTTTTCGTATCCTCGAGAGGGGAGGCGGACTGGGTCAAGTCCAAAGTCGTGCGTTACTCGGAGGCATCCGGGTCCATGATCAACTGGGAAAAGTGTGAGTCTCTGGCTGGGAGGGGGAGATCCTAGTTTTGATCTCCCGGACACCCTTCCAGAATCCCAGGCCTCCGCCAAAATTTTAGGCATTGAATTTGGCCCCGGGGACTACCCCCAGCAAAACTGGGAGGGCAGACTCAAGATTGCCGCCCAAAAGGTGGACCAGTGGAAGGGTTGGTCTTTAACCCTGAGCTTGGCTAAAAGTTTTCTGCTTCCCTTGTTAATTTACCTGGGCAGTGTGTGCATCTTGCCAGAACCTCCTCCCGTACGAGGAGACTAGGTGGGTTGGGTATGGTCAACCCAGTAGTGTTCTTAGTGAACACCTTTCTTAAAGCCAATATTTCCAACCTCTGGCTAGAGAGGGCTCCTCCGGGGGTATTCTCCTGCAGGGGTTGGTTTCAGCCCTTCTTCCAGGAATGGGAGACAGGTGGGCAAGTGAAGGACCTCCGTACACCTCACAGACATCTCCCGGCTTACGCTACCCGGTTCTGAAGGTAATCCGCTGGTGGGGTCTGGGAATGTGGGAAATCGGGACCATGTTGAGGCAATGCCTTGAGAGAAGGGTTCTGTTGACCCATTTCCAGAAGCCCCTGGTCCTCAGGGATTGCCCAGGCCGGGATCTGGAGGTGGGGCTCGGGCTTTTAAATTCAAAGCGGATCCCCAAGAAGTTTTGGGACTTGGCCTGGCGCTGCTTTCACGGGAGACTGTATGTAAGGGACAACCTGAAGTAAAGGAACTCTGATGATCGGGGTTGTCCCCGTGAGGAGTGTGGCAACGTGCTGGAAAGCATGGAGCACTTCCTCTTTCGGTGTCCGTTTAATACAGAGGTTTACAACAGGGTGGGTGCTTCCATACGTTGGCCGTGGCTGGCATCCCTTTCCTACGCTGAGTGGGTCTATGGGGCTTTCAGATCCCTGGGTGGTCGGGAACGGAGCACTTTATTCTTAGCAAGCATAGTGGTCAGGTTTTACACGTGGAATGCACTGTGTTTAGTTTCGACGCAACAGAAAGCCCTCCCCCGGGATGAGGTGGTTAGTAACATCTTGGGTGACCTGGGGAAGGTGCGTTCTTTGGAGTTCGAGAGGTTGGGTGTGAGGAGGGCCTTTTGGCTTTGGAGGGGCTTCTCCTTTTAAAAATAAAAAAATAAAAAAAACACACTCAAGGGAGAGTTTTGTGTGTGAATGGTGATAGGGATAGCATAAGGTGGTGTGGGGTAATGAGGGAGAAAAGTAGGGGCAGATAGGGTCAGGGAGGGTCAGTAGGAGGGATAGATAAAGAGTTAGTTAAGTTAAGTTAGGTAGATTAGGGACAGATAGGGATAGTTAGGGACAGTTGGTTAGGGAAAGAAGTAGGGACAGTTTTAGCTGATGAGGGACAGGATGAATGTGTGGTTGGTAAGGGACAAGGCCTCTTAGGGCTCCAGTCTCCTGGTGGTGAGCTATTGCATGACACAATGTAGCTTTTTGTTTTGCAATAAAATAAGAATGGATATTGAGGCTTACAGGCATCGAACTTGGGCCTTGTAAGATAGGAAATGAAAGGAAAAATTAAGATTAGTTAAGTAGTTATGGCATATATTGATAATATTGTAGATTGTATTTTGTATATGTATTATATTGAGTATATTGTATTGTATTGTTATATATATTACATTTTTTTTTTGATTGTCTGAGTGTCTGTAGATAGTTGTATGTAAGGGGTATAGTTAGGTTGGGTGGGGGTTGTCTGGGGGGGTGGGGTGTGGAGAAGAAGATGTTTGAAGGGCAGTGGGCAGGAAACTTGTCATGGACCCACGGACCCAAAGAGGAAAAATAAATGTTTGCTGTGGAAAAGGGCATAAACATTATATGGACCCGGGTTTTTGTTTTCAGTTAGGCCATGAACTTATGGCGTGGTGGGGGGAATAAAAAAAATAAAAAAAGTAATGCATATATAATTTTTGTGTGATTTGTATTATGGTGTTTAGCGAATGGTTAAGGGGAGGTGTTATTGCCAGAATGGCATAATTTTTGTTGGAGGCATTGGGCCAGAATGTTGTGTAATAGTCTTTTGTAAATTTTGTAAAGTATGTAAATATGTAAATAGGTGTGAATGGGCGGTGAATGGTGTGTGAATGAGGTATGAATGTGTTTGAATGGGTAAGTAGGAATATGATTTTGTTTCCCTTTTTCTTTTTCCCTTTTTTCGTTTGAAGAAGGTTCCTGCTGGGGGTCCCTGAAGAAGAGCTGGAAAGTTCTAGAAGGACCTAATAAAGTGAGGACTTTGGACGATGGTGGATGGAGAAGTGGATTGTACTGGTTCCTTGGTTTTTTAAAAGTTTCTTTGGTAATATTTACTTATGGTTTAATGTGGTCATGGAAGTAGGTTTTGATTTTGATTTTAATATGTGATATGTTATATGTTTTTTGTATATTTATAATAAAATAGAGTTCCAGCTCCAGTAGCGTCCACTAAAGCTGCTGCAGTTAAAAAGCTTTTATAAGGATCGAGCTTGGCGGTCCACCGCAAGGCGTCCTACCGCCAGTCACAGCCCCTGTGCCTTGGGGTGCCTCCCCGATGTTCTTCACTGAGTGTCCCGGGGACCCGAAGCATTTCCTTTGAAAAAATTAAGTGTCCAAACTACAGGTGGTGTAGCTTGCTTAACAGCTGGGTTAATCTGCTGACTAGCACACTGCTACTAGGCCCAAAATTATTGTCTGGGCTAGATGCAGTTAAAAATTTGTAATTAGATACTCTCGTTGGATGCTGAGAAGGCATTCCATAGAGTCTCCTGGCATGCCTTATATTATTCTCTTAAAAAGCCTGGGGTAGGGGACCCTTTTATAGCCAAAATCATGGCCCTGTATCGCAATCCGTCAGCTAGGCCGCATTGTAGCACAGTGAGCTTGCCACTGCAACTTATGCTTCATATCCATGTGACAGTTCGTGCATGAAGTACTCAAACTATGGATTTTTTGGCCTCTACTTATCTTTTGGTCACAAATGTTACAGATAACACGAGTTGGGTCATCCTTATCGATCTGACAAAATGCCCAGGCTATGCAAGGCTTAGAACCCATGTGACCTGAAGAGCCACCACGACTTGTGGTCAGAGGCAGAGTTGTGGTTGAGGATGCAGTTGGTGACGTGCTTCCACTACTACGTCTCTGTCCAGGAAGGCGCAATCTGACCTCGTCGTCACTAGAATCCTCCTCCACCTCCTCTGCTGACCTCATCGACTGCCTGACTGTGGGTTGACAGTAAGTGGGATCTGCAACCTCGTCATCATCACCCTGTGTGTTCTCACACCCGTCGTCCTCAGAGCCAACCTCTTCCTGCCCTGACAAAGAACTCAAGTTGTCGCTGAAATCAGGTATTTGAGTCTCATCACCATCTTCCTCATTGTCCCCACCAACAGGAGTTACAGTTTGGGAACGAGGGTCTACATTATGCTCAGAAACTTCTTAATCTGGTCCTGGATCCGACTCAGAAAGATTCTGGGCATCAGTGCAGATCATTTCCTCGTCTGGATTCACAGAAGCTCGGGAGACGACCTCTGATTCCCAGGCTATAGTATGAGTAAACTGCTCTGCAGACTCAACCATCTGTTCTACCCCATACTCAGACGGGCAGCTGGAGACTTGGGAGCTGTGAGGAAGTAAGTGCGATTGGGGTGACACCTCTGAGGACTGGAGTATTTGTGATGTTGAAGTTGAGGTGGAGGAGAGCCGACTTAAAGGAGCACTTGATATCTGATGAAGCACCTGCTGTTTTTGTGCCTCATCTGGAATTTGTAGCGATGGGCGTGGCCGTAAGAAAGGGATCGTATCACATTGTCCACTAAAAGAAGTAGACATCTTAGTTTGGCTGGAAGATGGTCTATCTTCTGCAGATGATACTGTTGCTTTAACACCTACCCCACGGACACAACCTTTTTTTCCCTTCCCAACACACCTATTCCCCTTTCCACCAGCAGCAGACCTTTTGCCACTCATTTTGGTGGTTAACTAATTAACAACTCTGGAGTTGTTTGCACAAAAAACGAAGGATGGAGACCGAGCAGAGCTGAGTGGCCAATTTGTGGTACTAGCCCAAACGGATTGGCTGGGTTAGAAGCTGTAAAACAATTTTATTAGATACACAGGTGGTGGAGCTTAGTGTAGATGGTCTAATAGAATGAGTACCACACACTGCTACTAGGCCCAAAATTATTGTCCAGGCAAGATACAGATAAAAATTCGTATTTATCTAAACGCTGGTGTAGCTTTGTATAGATGGCCTAATAGAATGAGTACCACACACTGCTACTATGCCCACAATTATTCTACAGGCAAAATGCAGCTAAAAATTTGTATTTATTTGAACGCTGGTGGAGCTTTGTATAGATGGCCTAATAGAATGAGTACCACACACTGCTACTATGCCCACAATTATCCAGGCAAGATGCAGATAAAAATTCGTATTTATTTGAACGCTGGTGGAGCTTTGTATAGATGGCCTAATAGAATGAGTACCACACACTGCTACTATGCCCACAATTATTCTACAGGCAAGATGCAGCTAAAAATTCGTATTTATTTGAACGCTGGTTTAGCTTTGTATAGATGACCTAATAGAATGAGTACCACACACTGCTACTATGCCCAAAATTATTGTCCAGGCAAGATGCAGATAAAAATTCGTATTTATTTGAACGCTGGTGGAGCTTTGTATAGATGGCCTAATAGAATGAGTACCAGACACAGCTACTACGCCCAAAATTATTGTCCAGGCAAGATGCAGATAAAAATTATTAGTAATTTCAATGCTGGTGGAGCTTAGTATAGATGGCCTAATAGATTGAGTACCACACACCGCTACTATGCCTACAATTATTCTACAGGCAAGATGTAGCTAAAAATTTGCATTTATTTGAATGCTGGCGGAGCTTTGTATAGATGGTCTAATAGAATGAGTACCACACACTGCTACTATGCCCACAATTATTTTACAGGCAAGATGCAGCTCAAAATTCGTAGTTGTTTGAATGCTGGTGGAGCTGGCAAAAAGTGATAGGAACTGATGTAACCTAGCCCTCAAAAAGGCTGCAATTACAAATAGTCACTACTCCCAACCTATCTATTTATTAAGAGCACAGACCTGCCTTCTAAAAGTGCTAGGAACTGCTGTAACCTAGCCCTCAAAAGGGCTGCAATTACAAACTAGTCCCACTCCCTACTCCCTAAACCTTTCTGTCGCTTTAAGTGACATTTCACTTCCAATTTGCTGCTGCACAAGATAGCGCTCACAGCAACAGCAGTGCCGTCTAACACTGAGCTGCAGAAGTGAGAAAATGGTGGCGACAGGGAAAATGGCTGGGTTTTATAGGGCAAGGACATGTGACATACAAAAAAAAATTTGCTCCGTGTGTGCGCTGCTGATAGGCTGACTGACTGCACCGCCCACTGGAAATGCGGGAAAGAGAAAAAAAAATGGAGATCTTCATTATTTCTGCAGAGATCCATCCCATGCCTCTCCCCGCCCCGATTTACACTCAAACTGTGTATTAACATTGATTCTCAGCATTACTGAGAAAAAATCCAGCTACGATTTTGGTGCACGAACAGTATCGAACATAACCTCGAACAGCCTGATTTTTTCCAAATCGTTCGGGTTTGTCGAACGGCTCGAACACCGCCCAAAACAGCTCGAATTTGAGATTGGAGAACAGTTTGATTCGAACACCACTCATCTCTATTTGGGAGTCCTCCAAGGTGGACAGACTTCCATGTGTCCAGGCTGGACACTACAGAGAGGTCTGTGTTGCAAGATAGAAGAGCTAAGCTATGGACATTGAAGTTTTGTCTGCATGATATAAAGACTGTTTACCTTTTTGTTGCTGAAGTGATGGTTTATGAAGCCAATAAACCACATGGATGTTGAAGAGAATGTGCCTCCTGTTTCCTCCTAGGCAGCTGAGTGAGTACAATCCTTACAATTGGTGCTAGACTTTGGGCAACAGTCCAAGAAGCACATGTTGCAGTGCTGGCAAGTCTGAGCCAGGGAGTGTACGGTCTGACAACCGTGAGTGAAACTGACCGGGGTCAGTGAGAAGTGAAAAGTGCTGATAGGATACCTTTGAGGTTAAGAGGGATCCGAGAACCTACATGACCAACAGATAGCGGAATGGTGTCTGTGTTATACTGATCGGTTTGTGGGATACCTCTGAGGAGAAGAGGTATCCGGGAACCTGTGTGGCTGAGTGTGTAACAGACAGGAGTCTGTGTTGTGCTGACTGGGGTCAGTGAGAGACTTTGTTTTTTTTTATATAAAGCATGTGTGAGGTGTTTGCTGTGGATCGGCAAGTCCATGAATGTTTTTTTTCTCAACTTGCTGTGGCTCGGCGGGGCCACGAAGGTGTCTAGCATCTGGCTGTGGATTGGCGGGTCCATGAAATCTGCGGTGCGGAGCTGTGCAGGGACTTGCAGGAACTGCAGATGCAAGTTGCAGCAAGAGGTTCTGCAGCAGCAGGAGCTGCAGTGGCAGCAGCAGAGGCTTGTGAGTGGCAGAGCGGCAGCCGGAGGTGCCAGCAGTTTGTGGTAGTGCCAGTAGGAGCTGGTAAGGTGCCATAAGGACATCAGAGGTCCAGAGCGGGCGACCTCTCAAAGGACAGTACCAGCCCCAAAGAGACTTTAGGGTATGTGCGAACTGGGGTCTGGGAGAGCCATGGGGGAGTCCACGGTGTGTACCCCAGAGAGGGGTGGTGTCCCTAAAAGGGGTGGAGTACCAAAAGGGGCGGTGACCCAAAATAAGGATGTTTGTCCAAAAAGGGGTGGAGTCCCAAAATGAGGCGGTGACCCAAACAGGGGTGGTGGCCCAAAAAGGGGCAAAGCTTCCAAAAGTGGCGGCATCGGTTACCTCAGTGGACATGTCTGAGGAACAGCGGTGTGTGTGTTATTTTTATTCCGCATGTGGCATAGACTTCCCGTTTGATGACAGCCCACAGGTGTGTACTGTGATGTTACATTGGGAAGGAGTCTCTGGATGGTTGGACTCAAGGAGTGAGGTGACTCTGACAGGAACTCCTCTCGTTCTCTGTCTGACGGAGAAAATGGTTAAGGTTTGCTGCATCCATGGGGTCACTGTGGACTATACTATGGACAGAGTGATGATTGATATGTCGAGTGCCAAGATGGCGGTATACCACCGAACTTATTGTACCTCTTTGAGAGGGACCGAGACTTCGTATTGTTTGAAGATGCATGGGACGTTGATGAAGTATGGGGTTGCTCAGAGGAGAGACAGAATGACCCTAAGGGAGTCCAACCACAGCAGGCGGCTGTAGTGATTCCGGGTGGGGTGGTGTATAAAAAGGTGATAGCGACACCTAAAGTCGATAGCCCAGAGTTACAGGTGACCAGAAGAAAGTGTGGGTCCGACCAACTCGGGGACTATGGGGTGACCAAACGTATGACCGTGAGAAACGGGGTAGCTCCAGGAATTGAGTCTGACATCTGTTTAAGTGGGGACTTGCTGTCCCAGGATGACAGGGTGAGTGGGGGTGACTCCTATGTAGACTGTGTGTCACGATTGGCTGCAGCCGCCGAGAAGCGGCCCAGCCCATAATCGCCCCCACGCTGACCGACCACCACGGCGTGGTGCGGGCATCCCCCGGGGACGCAATGTGGATCCTCCATACCGCAGAGGGGGACCCGGGCCTACCCGAACTAGGGAAGGGCAGAGACCGGGGTTCTGTGGCAGTTGAGCATGTGGACAAGGAAGAGACACGTAGAACTTGATTACACCGCACAACTTCAGGTATAGAGGAAGTAAAGTTTACTAAAGTAATAAAGTAAAGACACACAGTACATAAATGAAACATGACTATGCCAGGCTCCGGATTCCGCACCTCCCAGAAGGGTACCACCCAGAGGACCGCAAGGCACCAACAGATCACAGCGGCACACATAGGTGGGACATCAGGACACAGGCATGACATCAGGGTACACGAGGTCATCAGGACGCAGGTAAAACATCAGGGTACATGAGGTCATCAGTACGCAGACAGGACACATGAGGACATCAGGATCACAAACTCAGGAACACGAACTGGACCTCTGGAACATGCACACAGGAACATGGAATCAGGAACAAGGACCTGACATCAGGAACACGAACTGGACATCAGGAACACGGACTGGACATCAGGAACATGGACTGGATCTCAGGAACATGGACCGGACATCAGGAACACGGACTCAGGAACATGGAATCAGGAACACGGACCGGACATCAGGAACACGGAATCAGGAACACGGACACAGGAACACGGACTGGATCTCAGGAACATGGACTTAGGAACATGGAATGAGGAACACAGACTCAGGAACATGGAATCAGGAACACTGACCGGACATCAGGAACACGGAATCAGGAACACGGACTGGACATCAGGAACAGGGACACAGGAACACGGACTGGATCTCAGGAACATGGACTCAGGAACATGGAATCAGGAACATGGACTGGACATCAGGAACACGGACCGGACATCAGGAACACGGAATCAGGAACACGGACTGGACATCAGGAACACGGACCGGACATCAGGAACACGGACCGGACATCAGGAACACGGATTGGACATCAGGAACACGGACTGGACATCAGGAACACAGACACAGGAACACAGACTGGATCTCAGGAACACGGACTCAGGAACATGGAATCAGGAACACAGACTGGACATCAGGAACACGGAATCAGGAACACGGACTGGACATCAGGAACACGGACACAGGAACACGGACTGTATCTCAGGAACACGGACTCAGGAACATGGAATCAGGAACACAGACTGGACATCAGGAACACGGACACAGGAACACGGACTGGAACTCAGGAACATCAGAACACTGGCATCGGACTCCGGACATCTGGCAACGATCGACAGGTTCCGGACATCGGCCTGCGGACATCAGGCTCTGGACATGAGGCCGCAGTATTAGGCTCAGGACATCTGGCAACGATCGGCAGGCTCCGGGCATCAGGCAGGGAAGGATAGGATCCGGACATCTGGAAGTGGTCCTCAGACATCGGAAATCAGGCCGTGGTCATCAGGCTCCAGGCAAGAGGCCACGGTCATCGGACTCCGGACATCTGGCAGCACCTAAAAAGGAACCCAGGTGGTCTGGTGCAAGCCCCACTGGGTTGAACAGCAGCTGGCTGGGGATAGCACCGAATAACAAGCTGAGCACAGAGTAGCAGAAACTCAGCAGACACACCGCACTCCTAGTTCCAAGATGAACCCAGGTTATATCACAGAAAGTCAATTAGCAAAGAGTCACAGTCACTGGGTACAGGGTTCAGGACACAGAGGTACATCCAGGAACATAACTCAGAAGACACAGTTCAGACAGAGTCAGGTACAGGACAGGTACAGGATCAAGGATTCAAGCCTGGATATACTGCCTCAAGGACAGGTGCAGGAACAGGACCAAACAGGAATCAAAGCAAGGACTTTGGTACCAAAACATAAACAGGAGAGGTGCAGGATACAGTTCAGACAGGGTCAGGTACAGGATCAAGGATTGAGGCCTGGATATACCGTCACCAGAACAGGTGAAGGAACAGGACCAAACAGGAACCAAGGCAAGGACTTTGGTACCAAAACATAGACTGGAGAGGTGCAGAAACACACAACACACATGGCAAGATTCAGAAGCTTTGTGAGTAGCTAAGGCCCCGCCCATAGGGCAGGGTGCCTTTATATAGGAGCTGCCCCTCAGCAATTGGCTGGGGATAGCATTTCAAGTACACACACTAACCCTGATAAAAGCAGGGGAGGTGTGGCCACACATGCCCTTAGCAGAATCAGAAACCATTACACACAACCAGTGAAGGAACTGAGGCTCAGGGCACCTGGCAGTGGCTGCACGCCCAGACACACGTGGAAAGTCATGCACCAGCTGCAAATGAACTCGCAACCCACGGACAGCTTCCACAGCGGCAACCAGGGACCACACATGTGAATGTTCATGCAGCAAAGCAAAGACCTAACACCACATGAACAGCTACGCAGCAGAGCAGGGAACTGAGCAGGCTCCATATGGGTAAGAGCAACAGTATCCCAGCTCAATTAGGGGGAAAGGAGCAAAGTGTTAAAGCAAAGACATGCATTGTCACACCGACAACCAAGTACAGACAGAACAGCGTGACATTTTCCCCTCCTAAAGCCCCCTCTTCTGAAGTCCCAAAAAAAAAAATACACAGAAACTTTTCTTGGGATAGGCGGTAAGTCCCAGTTAACATGCAACAGAGTTCATTGCTCCAGAAATCCAAACCGCTAACCAAGCACAGGGTTGAGCAATCTAGTCCACTACCAGCTGGGATCCGAGCCATCTCATCCGCCGGCCATGCGGGGCTCGGAAAAAGACCTGCCGTCCATACATGCTCAGCTGAGTTTAAGGCCTTAGCTTCTGTCACGATTGGCTGCAGCCGCCGAGAAGTGGCCCAGCGCATAATCGCCCCTACGCTGACCGACCACCACGGCGTTGGGCGGGCGTCCCCCGGGGACGCAATATGGACCCTCCATACCGCAGAGGGGGACCCGGGCCTACCCGAACTAGGGAAGGGAAGAGACCGGGGTTCTGTGGCAGCTGAGCATGGGGACAAGGAAGAGACACGCAGAACTTGATTACACCGCACAACTTCAGGTATAGAGGAAGTAAAGTTTACTAAAGTAATAAAGTAAAGACACACAGTACATAAATGAAACATGACTATGCCAGGCTCCGGATTCCGCACCTCCCAGAAGGGTACCACCCAGTGGACCCCAAGGCACCAACGGATCACCGCGGCACACAGAGGTGGGACATCAGGACACAGGCATGACATCAGGGTACACGAGGTCATCAGGATGCAGGTAAAACATCAGGGTACATGAAGTCATCAGTACGCAGACAGGACACACGAGGACATCAGGATGACAAACTCAGGAACACGAACTGGACCTCTGGAACATGGACACAGGAACATGGAATCAGGAACAAGGACCTGACATCAGGAACATAAGCTGGACATCAGGAACTCGGACTGGACATCAGTAACATGGACTGGATCTCAGGAACATGGACCGGACATCAGGAACACAGACTCAGGAACATGGAATCAGGAACATCGACTGGACATCAGGAACACGGAATCAGGAACACGGACTGGACATCAGGAACACGGACACAGGAACACGGACTGGATCTCAGGAACATGGACTCAGGAACATGGAATCAGGAGCACGGACTCAGGAACATGGAAACAGGAACACGGACCAGACATGAGGAACACGGAATCAGGAACACGGACTGGACATCAGGAACATGGACACAGGAACACGGACTCAGGAACATGGAATCAGGAACACGGACTGGACATCAAGAAAACGGACTGGACATCAGGAACACGGAATCAGGAACACGGACCGGACATCAGGAACACAGACTGGACATCAGGAACACGGACTGGACATCAGGAACACGGACACAGGAACACAGACTGGATCTCAGGAATACGGGCTGAGGAACATGGAATCAGGAACACGGACTGGACATCATTAACATGGAATCAGTAACACGGACTGGACATCAGGAACACGGATACAGGAACACGGACTGGATCTCAGGAACATGGACTCAGGAACATGGAATCAGGAGCACGGACTCAGGAACATGGAATCAGGAACACGGACCGGACATCAGGAACACGGAATCAGGAACACGGACTGGACATCAGGAACATGGACACAGGAACACAGACTGGATCTCAGGAACACGGACTCAGGAACATGGAATCAGGAACACGGACCGGACATCAGGAACACAGACCGGACATCAGGAACACGGAATCAGGAACATGGACTGGACATCAGGAACATGGACCGGACATCAAGAACATGGATTGGACATCAGGAACACGGACTGGACATCAGGAACACGCACACAGGAACAGGGACTGGATCTCAGGAACACGGACTCAGGAACATGGAATCAGGAAAACGGACTGGACATCAGGAACACGGAATCAGGAACACGGACTGGACATCAGGATCACGGACACAGGAACATGGACTGGATCTCAGGAACATCAGAACACTGGCATCGGATTCAGGACATCTGGCAACGATCGAACAGGTTCTTGATATCGGCCTGCGGACATCAGGCTCCGGACATGAGGCCGCAGTATCAGGCTCAGGACATCTGGCAACGATCGGCAGGCTCCGGGCATCAGGCAGGTAAGGATAGGATCCGGACATCTGGAAGTGGTCCTCAGACATCGGAAATCAGGCTGTGGTCATCAGGCTCCGGGCAAGAGGCCACGGTCATCGGACTCCGGACATCTGGCAGCGACCTAAAAGGGAACCCAAGCGGTCTGGTGAAAGCCCCACCGGGTTGAACAGGAGCTGGCTGGGGATAGCACCGAATAACAAGCTGAGCACAGAGTAGCAGAAACTCAGCAGACACACCACACTCATAGTTCCAAGATGAACCCAGGATATATCACAGAAAGTCAATTAGCAAAGAGTCACAGTCACTGGGCACAGGGTTCAGGACACAGATGGACTTCCAGGAACAAAACTCAGCAGACACAGTTCAGACAGAGTCAGGTACAGGACAGGTACAGGATCAAGGATCCAAGCCTGGATATACCACCTCCAGGACAGGCGCAGGAACAGGACCAAACAGGAATCAAAGTAAGGACTTTGGTACCAAAACATAAACAGGAGAGGTGCAGGATACAGTTCAGACAGGGTCAGGTACAGGATCAAGGATTGAGGCCTGGATATACCGTCTCCAGGACAGGTGAAGGAACAGGACCAAACAGGAATCAAGGCAAGGACTTTGGTACCAAAGCATAGACTGGAGAGGTGCAGGAACACACAACACACATGGCAAGATTCAGAAGCTTTGTGAGTAGCTAAGACCCTGCCCTTAGGGCAGGGAGCCTTTATATAGGAGCTGCCCCTCAGCAATTGGCTGGGGACAGCATTTCAAGTACACACACTAACCCTGATAAAAGCAGGGGAGGTGTGGCCACGCATGCCCTTGGCAGAATCAGAAACCATTACACACAATCAGTGAAGGAACTGAGGCTCTGGGTACCTGGCAGCAGCTGCACGCCCAGACTCACGTGGAAAGTCATGCACTAGCTGCAAATGACCTCGCAACCCACGGACAGCTTCCACAGCGGCAACCGGGGACCTCATATCACGAACACCGCACTGCACTTGCTCACTGAGCCAGTGCGCGTGTCCTGAATAAGACAGACTGCACTCAAAGATACCTGTGGAGCGGGGCAGTAGCGGTGAAGATGCGTGCTTCAGACTAACAGGACTCGAAGCACGTGACTGCCAAGGGGCGATGCCGGCCACAGGTCTCTCAGAGGGAGCAGTAACAGATAGAGAATGCTTCAGGCCAGAGGACCTTGAAGCACGTGACTGCTGGTGGGTGTGGCCTAAGCTCCAGAGAGCTATGAGCGGAAGGAAAACTCCTAGAAGGGTAACTACGGGACAGAGTTACCAAGGGGCATAGACAAAACGGATAGTCAGGATAGCCAGGTCATACACAGAGGGAGCAACGCAGTACAGGAGGAGCAGGCAGAGAATAACCAGAACGTATCCAAGGGATCAGAAAACCAGAACGGGCAAATACACAGTACCAAGACAGTAGACAAACTCACAACAAAAAGACGGACTGGGTCAAAACCAAACAAGCAACAAGATCAGGCACAAGGCACAGGCACACAGGAGGTCAACTAACTCAGCCGAGGGCAGGAGTATTACTGACACAAGTCCTAGGTCAATTGGCAACTAAATAGCTGCCCTCTGCCAGAGAGAGGCTGAAACCATTAACCCCAGTCTGACCAGGACGGGACAAAGACAAAACCCCGTCCTGGGTCATGACAGTACCCCCCTCTCAACGGGGCCCACCGGACCCCCGGGTTTCTCAGGACACCTGGCATGAAAGGCCCGTACCAACTGATCCTCATGAACAGATCGGGCAGGAACCCACGACCGGTCCTCTGGACCGTAGCCTTTCCAATGTATCAGATACTGAAGAGCACGACGGACAAACCTAGAGTCAAGAATTCGTTCCACCTCATACTCAGACTGCCCATCTACCAAAACCGGTGGTGGGGAAGACAACGATCCTTCCCTACAGGACCCCACAGGTTTCAAAAGGGCCCTATTGAAAACGTTGGGAATCCGTAGAGACGGAGGGAGACGCAACCGAAATAGCAACAAGATCAGGCACAAGGCACAGGCACACAGGAGGTCAACTAACTCAGCCGAGGGCAGGAGTATAACTGACACCAGACCTAGGTCAATTGGCAACTAAATAGCCGCCCTCTGCCAGAGAGAGGCTGAATCCATTAACCCCAGTCTGACCAGGACGGGACAAAGACAAAACCCCGTCCTGGGTCATGACACCTCACATGTGGATAGTCATGCAGCAAAGCAAAGACCTAACACCACATGAACAGCTACGCAGCAGAGCAGGGAACTGAGCAGGCTCCATACAGGTAACAGCCAACAGTATCCCAGCTCAATTAGGGGAAAGGAGCAAAGGGTTAAAGCAAAGACATGCATTGTCACGCCGACAACCAAGTACAGACAGAACAGCGTGATACTTTGACTCAAACGCTAGGGAAAGAGTGTGCATTAAGGTGGAGCCGAGTATAAATGGCAGATCTTCCTCTCATTGCAGGGGCCTCGGAAAGCGGGACAGGCTACACCCTCTCAGAAGAAGGATGTGGGAGAGTCAGGGTCAGGTACAGATCAGGTTACTGTCCTTGATAAGGAGGCCACTTTATCTCTGACAAATACCAGCACAGAGGTAGGGCTGGAAGTAGAACAGACCTGTAGTAGACCTACATGTGCAATGCCCGGAAAGGGTGAAATGGCTCAGAATGATGAAGGCTCCAGAGTACCAGATGCTGAAGAGCTGGAGTTCTCTGAAGTTACCGAGAGTCGAGAGACAGTTGAACCTGCGGATGCAGGAACAGGCGGAACTCTGAAGAGGCAGAGTGTGAGTGGGCAAGAGAGCCCATCTGAAAATCTAATTAAAGAAGTGATGGTGCGACATGTGCTGGCTAAAAGAGAACAGGATCACGAGATAATGCTGCTTAAAGAGACAGTGAAAGAGACAGTCGAGCGAGAAAGGGCACTGAGACAAGCGATTGAGCACAGAGTGGATGAGTTGGAGAAGGAAGTCTTTGAGCTCAGAGGTCACCTGTCAGCATGTAAGACCATGAACATGGCCCTTTTGAAAGATACAGAGGTGCTCAGAGAGGACCAAGAGAAGCATCAGCAGGAGCTTCTCCGGAGAGAGGATGAGCGTCGCTGCTTGGAAGAGGAGCGAGATAAAGTTCTCCAAACTCACATTTAGTGGCCAATGTCAGGCAGCTGCTGCCAAGGCAAATAAAATAATGGGATGCATTAAAAGAGGCATAGATTCTCATGAGGAGAACATAATTTTACCTCTATACAAGTCACTGGTGCGACCACACTTAGAATACTGTGTGCAGTTCTGGTCTCCGGTGTATAAGAAAGACATAGCTGAACTGGAGCGGGTGCAGAGAAGAGCGACCAAGGTTATTAGAGAACTGGGGGGTCTGCAATACCAGGACAGGTTATTACACTATTATTTAGTTTGGAAAAACGAAGGCTTAGGGGTGATCTTATTACAATGTATAAATATATGAGGGGACAGTACAAAGACCTTTCTAATGATCTTTTTACTCTTAGACCTGTGACTGGGACAAGGGGGCATCCTCTACGTCTGGAGGAAAGAAGGTTTAGCCATAATCACAGACGCAGATTCTTTACTGTAAGAGCAGTTAGACTATGGAACTCTCTGCCGTCTAATGTTGTAATGAGTGATTCCTTACTAAAATTTAAGAAGGGACTGGATGCCTTTCTTGAAAAGTATAATATTACAGGCTATATTCACTAGTTTCCTAGATACTGCGTTGATCCAGGGAGCTAGTCTGATTGCCGTATGTGGAGTCGGGAAGGATTTTTTTTTCCCCAATGTGAAGCTTACTGTTTGCCACTTGGTATTTTTTTTGCCTTCCTCTGGATCAACATGTTAGGGCAGGTTAGGATAGGATATGGGTTGAACTAGATGGACTTAAAGTCTTCCTTCAACCTTAATAACTTTGTTACTATGTAAGAGCTCAAGATAGAGAAGGAGTCTAATGCCCAGCTCCAGAAATCCACGGATGACGAGCTGATCGCAATGAAGGAGAGTGAGCTGGAGAGGCTGATTAAAGAAGGGGCCTCCACGGAGAAAGAAATCCAGCAGGGGAAGTGCCACGCAGATGGCCACACAAGGGAGGTCGACGTCTTGGAAAACTGCACTGACTCTCAGGACGAGGAGGTCCAACAGTCTTTCCAAGAAGGTGAGACTTCGGTTTTCAAGTGCGTAATAGAGATACCGAAGACATGCGAGAAGCTTGTGCCAGTGAGGATGTGCATGAGGCCTTTAGAAAGGCGGTAGAAGCATGTAGTGTGAACTGGGCACCAGAGACGAAACAGTTGGTCATGCTGTCGACTAGGGAAGTCACAGTGAAGCGGGTGGCTGTCCTGAGGGATATGCATCTACAATGCCTCCGCACGAAACAGATGATCATGTTGAGGAATAAGGAAGCCACTCGACATCTAGAGCGTGCGAGGAAAGGTCAAAGTCAGCGGGGCATTGCAGAAGATATCATTCAAGTGCTCAGAGGTCAGATGAGGAAAGTCATCGGAAGGATTGGGAAAGTGATGCAGGAGATGGTGAATAGGTCCGGTGTGATGAGAGTGAGGATTCCGGCTGATGATGAAGCCCAGGTCGTGGGTGAAGATGGGATGGTTCCATTCCTCATTGTCGGATCCATAGAGAGCCTTGGGAATATCCGAATGCTCCTGGAGTATCACGTGGCATAACTGAAAGAAGTAGAGCAGTTAAGACTTGAGAGGGAGCAGGTCAACAGAGATGCAGTAAAAGGGTAGAAGACGGCTGCCACCTTCAACTCGTGGTATAGAGAGGCGAAGAGGTTCGCTAAGACTGGAAGTCCTCAAGCTGGAGCTAATAGAGGACATAGGTACAGATGGAAGGACTGCTCTCCGGGCAATAAAGACCATGGGAGAAATGTCCAGCAGAGATATAACAGAAAGTGGCCTGATGGAAGAGGTAGAACCAGTGATACTTCAGTTAGCTCAGGGCTGAGTGACCTAAGCGGGAGACCCTGTAGTGGACGAAATGACAAAGAGGCAGACCAGACAGAACGTATGGGTGCAAGGGAATTGCAACACCGTACTGACCCTGGGGTTGCGGGCAGTCTGACAAGGGGGCATCCCTATCAAAGGACGTGACAGAGTTGGATGACAGATGCCTTCAAAATGGTTCAGTAGCAGGGCCTGACTTTGACAGACCGTTAAACTGTCAGAGACGACCGGGAAGAGTTTTTAGTCAGTAAATGGAAGGTGCCAAGCCCCACGGCTTTAGGCAGAGGGGGGGAATATGCGGTGTGACGGGTGGTCGCGTGGTTAATGGGATGTATATTTCATAGCGATGGATGCTCCCTGCAATGCAACCAGGAGTTTTTTGTCTTTAGTGCATATGTCGTTTAGTGTACCTGTGTCCAGGTTGCGGGTAGCTATGAGAGATGGGAGCGCCTGGCTAACCATAAAACCTCACCTCTGGGTGAGGGTGCTCACTGTACCCCTTTTTCCCTGTGTTGGTGGGAGTGAGTAGTTGTGAGTTTGAGGACCTGTGATGAGGTCATGACCATGTGACAAGACCATATGATCCATACCTCACCTGTGGGTGTGGTTGCAGGCTATATAATCAAGGTGTGTTTTGCACATGGGAATGAGTGTTTGGGAGTCCGCCAAGGTGGACAGACTTCCATGTGTCCAGGCTGGACACTACAGAGAGGTCTGTGTTGCAAGAGAGAAGAGCTAAGTTATGGACATTGAGGTTTTTTCTACATGATATAAAGACTGTTTACCTTTTTTGTTGCTGAAGTGACGGTTTATGAAGCCAATAAACCACATGGATGTTGAAGAGAATGTGCCTCCTGTTTCCTCATACTCAGCTGAGTGAGTACAATCCTTACAATATATATACATACAGTGGGTACGGAAAGTATTCAGATCCGTATAAAATTTTTCACTCTTTGTCTCATTGCAGCCATTTGGTAAATTCAAAAAAGTTCAGTTTTTTCTCATTAAACCCTTTCCTACATATGACGTACTATCCCATCAAGGTGACCTGGGCCTTAAAACCCAGTGATGGGATAGTACGTCATACGCGATCATCTGTGCTCACGGGGGGAGCGCAGCTGATCGCAGCTGGCTGTCAGCTGATTATCACAGACCGCTCCCGGCACATTAACCCCCAGCACACTGCGATCAAACATGATCGCAGTGTTCCGGCGGCATAGGGAAGCATCGCGCAGGGAGTGATCCAAGATGGCCGCGGGGTCCTTCTGGGTCCTGCAGGGAGGTGGCTTCTCAGTGCCTGCTGAGATCAGGTGCTGAGAGAGCATCCAGCAGTGCCTGTCAGATCGCAAATCTGACAGAGTGCTGTGCAAACTGTCAGATCAGCGATCTGACACTATACATTGATGTCTCACCCTGGGACAAAGTAAAAAATTAAAAAAAATAAAAATTAACGTGTAAAAAAAAAAATTCCTAAATAAAGAAATAAAATATACATTCTCCAATAAATTAATTTCTTTATGTAAATAAAAAAAAGGAAAAAACAATAAAAGTACACATATTTAGTATCGCCGCGTCCGTAACGACCCGCCCTATAAAACTGTCCCACTAGTTAACCCCTTTAATGAACCCCTTAAAAAAAAACAAGGCAAAAAAACAATGTTTTATCATCATAACGCCGAACAAAAAGTGGAATAACAAGCGATCAAAAAGACGGATATAAATAAACATGGTACCGCTGAAAACAACATCTTGTTCCACAAGAAATGAGCTGCCATACAGTGCCATCAGCAAAAAAATCAAAAAGTTATAGCTCGCAGAATAAAGCGATGCAAAAATAATTATTTTTTATATAAAATTGTTTTTACTGTATAGAAGCGCCAAAACATAAAAAAATGATATAAATGAGGTATCGCTGTAATCGTACTAACCCAACGACTAAAACTACTTTATCAATTTTACCACACATGGAACGGTATAAACGCCCCGCCAAAAGAAACTCATGAATTGCTGACTTTTGTTCATTCTGCCTCCCAAAAATAGTAATAAAAAGCGATCAAAAAATGTCATGTGCCCAAAAATGGTTCCAATAAAAACGTCAACTCGTCCCGCAAAAAATAAGAACTCACATGACTCTGTGGACCAAAATATGGAAAAATTATAGCTCTCAAAATGTGGTGATGCAAAACTATTTTTTGCAATAAAAAGCGTCTTTTAGCGTATGACAGCTGCCAAACATAAAACCCCCCTTTATCATCCCCTTAGTTAGGGAAAAATACTAAAATTAAAAAAATGTATTTATTTCTATTTTCCCGTTAGGGTTAGGGTTAGGTTTAGGGGTGTGTTAGGGTTAGGGGTGTGCTAGGGTTAGGTTTGTGGTTAGGGTTATGGTTAGAGTTGGGATTAGGGTTAGGAGTGTTTTAGGGTTAGGTTTGTGGTTAGGGTTATGGTTAGGCTAGGGATTAGGGTTAGGGGTGTGTTGCAGTTAGAATTGGAGTTAGAATTGGGGGGTTTCCACTGTTTAGGCATATCAGGGGCGCTCTAAACGTGATATGGCGTGACATCAGCCTACTCAGGACAAATTGCACAATAACTCTTGGGGTCCAATTTCTTCTGTTACCCTTGAAAAATAAAAAATTGGGGGCAAAAATATCATTTTTGTGAAAAAAATATGATTTTTTATTTTTATGGCTCTACGTTATAAACTAAACTTCTGTGAAGCACTTGGGGGTTCAAAGCTCTCCCCACACATCTATATAAGTTTCTTGGGGGGTCTAGTTTCCAAAATGGGGTCACTTGTGGGGGTTTCCACTGTTTAGGCACATCAGGGGTTCTCCAGACGCGACATGACGCCCTCAGACCATTACATCAAAATATGCATTCCAAAATGTCACTACTTCCTTTCCGAGCCCCAATGTGTGCACATACAGTAGATTTCTCCCAAATATGGGGTATCAGCGTACTCAGGACAAATTTCACAACAACTTTTGGGGTCCAATTTCTCCTGTTACCATTGGGAAAATAAAAAATTGGGGTCTAAAAGATCCTGTTTGTGGAAAAAATATGATTTTTTTTATTTTCACACCCAGTCATTATAAACTTTAGTGAAACACTTGGAGGTTCAAAGTGCTAACAACAGATCTAGATAAGTTCCTTAGGGGATCTAATTTTCAAAATGGTGTCATTTGTGGGGGGTTTCCACTGTTTAGGTCCATTAGGGGCTCTCCAAACGTGACATGGCATCCAATCTCGTTTCCAGCCAATTTTGGTTAGAAAAAGTCAAATGGCTCTCCTTCCCTTCCGAGCTCTGCTGTGTGCCCAAACAGTGGTTTCCTCCCACATATGGGGTATGAGTGTACTCAAGACAAATTGGACAACAACTTTTGTGGTCCAATTTCTCCTGTTACTGTCACGGGGCAGTTGTAGAAATACAGTGGACGAGGAACCTGGGCACCTGAACTGCCCCTAAGTCTAAGGAAGGGCCCTGTCTTTCCTTAACTAGGGGGTACACTTAAAGGTAGTGAGGCCCAAGTCACCGACCAGTCCCTGTCTCCTGTTTAGCCCTGAGCTAAACACCCAACCCCCCCAGGAGGTGAGACAGGGAATAAAGCGAAAAACACCAAAATAACAAAAAGGAAAGACAGACTTAGCTTTCTCTGCTGCAATGCACCGCACAGCAGAGTAAGGCACCAGATCAGGGAAACAGCAGAAGTACCACTGCGATCAGCAAGCTCCTGACTCCAGCTTGGTTGGTCTCCAAAAGCAGAAATCCCACCAGCTGACTAATGCCTCAGTTGACCATATAAAGAATGGTGGGAGTGGTCACCCCCTTCCCCAGACAAGACAGCAGTAATGTAATTACACCAGCGGCCACCGGGGGAAAAGGCTGATATTAACCCCCGATGGCCTGAAAGGAAAAAGGTTTTAATATGGAAAATAAGATCTGCCACAGATCCAAACGTGGATTGCGACAGTTACCCTTAGGAAAATAAAAAATTGGTGACTAAAACTCATTTTTGTGGGAAAAAAATGGATTTTTTATTTTCATGCCCGGGCATTATAAACTTCTGTGAAGCACTTGGGGTTTCAAAGTGCTCACCACAGATCTAGAAAAGTTCCTTAGGGGGTCTAGTTCCAAAATGGAGTCACTTGTGGGGGGTTTCCACTGTTTAGGCACATAGGGGCTCTGCAAACTGAACATGACACCCATCAAAGTCTGCATTCCAAAACGTCATTACTTCCTTTCCGGGCCCTGCCGTGCGCCCAAACATTTTCCCCCCACATATGGGGTATCAGCGTACTCAGAACAAATTGGACAACAACTTTTGGGGTCCAATTTCTTTGGGAAAAATCAAAAATTGGGGACTAAAAAATTATTTTTGAGGACTTTTTTTTTCACACCCAAGCAGTAAAAACTTTACTGAAACACTTGGGGGTTCAAAGTGCTCACAACAGATCTAAATAAGTTCCTTAGGGGGTCTAGTTTTAAAAATGGTGTACTTGTGTTGGGTTTCCACTGTTTAGGCCAATCAGGGGCTCTCTAAACTTGACATTGCGTCCAATCTCGATTCCAGCCAATTTTGGTTTGAAAAAGTCAAATGGCGCTCCTTCCCTTCCGAGCTCTGCCGTGCGCCCAGACAGTGGTTTTCCCCCACATATGGGGTATCGGCATACTCAGGAGAAATTGCACAACTACTTTATCTGTCCATTTTCTCCTTTTACCCTTGTGAAAATAAAAAAATTGTTTGCAAAATATCATTTTTATGACTAAAAAGTTAAATGTTCATTTTTTCTTCCACATTGCTTGAGCTCTTGTGAAGCACCTGAAAGGTTAATAAACTTCTTGAATGTGGTTTTCAGTATCTTGAGGGGTGCAGTTTTTAGAATGGTGTTACTTTTGGATATTTTCTGCCATATAGACCCCACAAAGTGACTTCAAATGTAAGGTGGTTCCTAAAAAAAAATGGTTTTGTAAATTTTGTTGTCAAATGAGAAATCGCTGGTCAACTTTTAACCCTTATAACATCCTCTAACAAAAAAAAATTTTGGTTCCAAAATAGTGCTGATGTAAAGATGACATGTGGGAAATGTTACTTAGTAACTATTTTGTGTGACATATCTCTCTGCTTTAAGGGAATAAAAATTCAAAGTTTGAAAATTGCAAAATTTTCAACATTAGTGTTGAGCATTCCGATACTGCAAATATCGGGTATCGGCCGATATTAGCTGTATCGGAATTCCGATTCCGAGTTCCGATATTTTCGTCTTATCGGATACCGGAATCGGGATGTCACTGTCACTGTCAGTGTCCGTCTGTCGGGTCTGTCAGGAGTCAGCGGCACTTACCTGGCAGAAGATCTCCGGCGGTCACATCCCGGACTGCTTAATGGCCGCCATCCTCTTCTCCCCGGCGGTCACATGCAGTTTCTCGCGATAACTGCAGTGACTGCTGGGTAATCCCGGCCGTTTAAAGCAGTCAGTCCGATGACGTCACCGCCGGGGAAGCAGGTAATCAGCTGTACTGCGTTGCAATGACAGGCTCTGCCTGTCATTGCGATGTAGCAGAGCTGGATCGTCGTGGGACTATCGTTATGGACTGCGTCGGACAGGTGGTATACTGTTGGTTTGTTTTTTTTCTTTTTTTACAGGAGATCGATGGCGTCGCAGGAATGAGAGAGTAATAAAAGAAATGAAAACTGTGTTGTCTCTTTTATTTCATTAAAATACTTTTTTCTTGCTTTGTCTTTTTTTTACACATTTAATAACTTTGGGATTAATAATGGATCGGTGTCTTATTGACACCTCTCCATTATTAACCGGGCTTATTGTCACCGTGCAATCAACGGTGACAATAACCCCTTATTACCCCGCTTGCCACCGCTACAGGGCAAGTGGGAAGAGCCGGGTAAAGTGCCACAATTGGCACATCTTTTGATGCGCCAAATGTGGGGCTGCTGTAGCCTGGTATTATCAGGCTGTTGAGGGCCAAAATCCATGGGCCTTGACAGTCTTTTAATACCAGGCCGCAGCAGTCTGCATTTTACTTGGCTGGTTAACAAAAATAGGGGGGATCCCCACGCCGTTTTTTTTTCGAGGGGATCCCCTATTTTTGTTAACCAGCCAAGCTAAGCAGACTGCTGTGGCCTGGTATTATCAGGCTTGCAAGGTCCATGGATATTGGATCCTTACCAGCCTGAAAAACCAGGCCTCAGCGGTCTGCTTCATCTGGCTGGTTAACAAAAATAAGGGGGACCCCACGCTAATTTTTTTCGAGGGGATCCCCTATTTTTGTTAATCAGCCAAGATATGCAGACTGCTGTGGCCTGGTATTATCAGGCTGGCAAGGTCCATGGATCTTGGCTCCTTAACAGCCTGAAAATCCAGGCCTCAGCGGTCTGCTTCATCTGGCTGGTTAACAAAAATAGGGGGGACCCCACGCCAATTTTTTTCGAGGGGATCCCCTATTTTTGTTAATCAGCCAAGATATGCAGACTGCTGTGGCCTGGTATTATCAGGCTGGCAAGGTCCATGGATCTTGGCTCCTTAACAGCCTGAAAATCCAGGCCTCAGCGGTCTGCTTCATCTGGCTGGTTAACAAAAATAGGGGGGACCCCACGCCAATTTTTTTCGAGGGGATCCCCTATTTTTGTTAATCAGCCAAGATATGCAGACTGCTGTGGCCTGGTATTATCAGGCTGGCAAGGTCCATGGATCTTGGCTCCTTAACAGCCTGAAAATCCAGGCCTCAGCGGTCTGCTTCATCTGGCTGGTTAACAAAAATAGGGGGGACCCCACGCCAATTTTTTTCGAGGGGATCCCCTATTTTTGTTAATCAGCCAAGATATGCAGACTGCTGTGGCCTGGTATTATCAGGCTGGCAAGGTCCATGGATCTTGGCTCCTTAACAGCCTGAAAATCCAGGCCTCAGCGGTCTCTTCATCTGGCTGGTTAACAAAAACAGGGGGACCCCACGCCATTTTTTTTTCGAAGGGAACCCCTATTTTTGTTAATCAGTTCCCTCTGACGTCACTGATTGTGTCCCTGGCTGACCTGAAGTGAAAGTGGAAAGCAATCAATTAAGCTTTCCACTTAAGGGCCCGTCTCACATAGCGATATCGCTACCGAGATCGCTGCTGAGTCACTAGTTTTGTGACGCAGCAGCGAGCTCACCAGCGATATCGCTGTGTGTGACATTCAGCGACGATCAGCCCCCTGCCGGGTATCGCTGATCGTCGCTGAAATGTCAGGACCTTTGATCGCTGGTTTCCCGCCTGTCACACGCAGCGATGCGTGCCTGTCAGAGGGAAACCAGCGATCAAAAAAAGGTCCTGACATTTCTGCGACGGTCAGCGATACCCGGCAGGGGGGCTGATCGTCGCTGAATGTCACACACAGCGATATCGCTGGTGAGCTCGCTGCTGCGTCACAAAACTAGTGACTCAGCAGCGATCTCGGTAGCGATATCGCTATGTGAGACGGGCCCTTAAGCGATGTTACCCGCAGTGTCGCTGTCCCAGATCGCTGCCTGAGCTGCCTGTTTGGCAGCTCAGCAGCGATCATGTAGCGATACACCAGCGATCCTGACAAGTGCATATCGTTGTCGGGATCGCTGGTGTATCGTTATGTGACACCCAGCCTTTACTCTCCTGTCAGGCAGGAGAGGAACTCATTCATTTGGGGTTTACTGTGAGGCTGCAGCATTAGCTGCGGTCCCTGCAGTAAACATTAACCCTTTCTGAAGGATTACACCGTGGGACCTGACTGTGCATGGGATAGGTAAGAATAATTTTGCTTTTTTATTTTATTTTTATTACAGGAAATGGTTTTTGCAGTAAAATAAAAGATGGTCAAAAACATGTGTCTTTATTCATTAAAATGATTTTTAATTAAAGTGTGTGTGTTTTATTTTTATTTCATGCAATAGGATTAATAATTGATAGTTGTCTAATTGACAGCTCTCAATTATTAACCTGGCTTAAGGTCACCTTTCAATAGCAAGGTGGCTTTAACCCCATATTAACCCATTCGCCACCGCTACAGGGCAATGGGAATAGACGGGCAAAGTGCCAGAAAGGGCGAATCTAATTATAGATTTGTCTTTCCTGGGGTGTCTGGGGGCAGATGTTAGTAGCCGGGGGGGGGGCAAAAATAATGGTCCCTCTCTGGGCTATTATTATCTGCCCCCACTCACTGGCTTTGTCTGTCTGGTTGCGAAAATAGGGCGGGAGCCCACGCATTTTTTTTCAGCAATTTTACACCTCATATATATATATATATATATATACATGTCATTGAATTTGTGACACATATATATATATATTTATATTTGTAGTTCATACACTTCTACATAGTATAATAGCCGCTAATTCAATTGCCGGCTTTTGTGAAAATGCAGAACCCGACATGAAATGACACTTGGTGTACATAGGGTCAACCATGTCTTTTCATGTCCTTTGCTATCTAATTTGCACAAACAATTAAATCAGACTATGTGTGCAAAATTTCACACCTCTAGGTGTTAATTAAAGGTGTAAATTCGTAGCAAAAAAGTCCGTTTTTTTTACAACGAATTTACACCTTTAATTAACCCCTACAGGTGTGAAATTTTGCACACATAGTCTGATTTAATTGTTTGTGCAAATTAGATAGCAAAGGACATGAAAAGAAATGTTTAACCCTATATACACCAAGTGTCATTTCATGTCGGGTGCTTCTGTCTTTTCACTGAAGCCGGCTTTACCCGGCAATTGAATCAAAGGATATTTTACTATGTAGAAGTGTATAAACTATACATATATGTATATATATATGTCACAATGACATGTATATATATATATATGTATTCTATGTGTGTATATTTAGTGTTTACAAGGAAAGAATGGGGTTTTTTTAGTTGCGATATTTTGTTCCCATAGACTTACATGGGACTTCCGGTATCGGTATCGGGTATCGCCGATATTTTAGTGATATCGGCGATACCATTCCGATTCCGATACTTTAGCATATCGGAAAGTATCGCTCAACTCTATTCAACATTTTTGCCATATTTCCATTTTTTTCATAAACACTTATTATATTGAAGAAATTTTACCACTATCATGAAGTACAATGTCACGAGAAAACATTCTCAGAATCGCAAAGATCCGTTGAAGCGTTTCAGAGTTATAACCTCATAAAGGGACAGTGGTCAGAATTGTAAAAATTGGCCCGGGCATTAACGTGCAAACAACCCTCAGGAGTAAAGGGGTTAATGTACACTCTGCACCCAATCTTGACTTAAAAAAACAAAATGTAGAAATTTTGCAAATATATTAAAAAAAAGAAAAACTGAAATATCACATGGTCATTGTTAGAGGTCGAGTTCCTGCTTCTGCACAGGGGGAATCTCGAGCCATTCCCACTGCGGTCCCCCATCCGTCTCCGGTCGCAATGGAGCCTCCTCAGCAGAGACGGCGGTCCAGCGTCTTGCACAGCCTGATACGATACAAAGGGTTACTGTTGCCTTTCCAGGTTCTGTCTTTGCAGCCAGTACTGGTCAGCGGCCAGCAGATGGCTGTGTGATTAAGTCCTGCTTTTTCCCTTCTGAGCATGCCCAAAGCAAGGTCTTCCATTGGAGACCAAGGGTCACATGCTCAGGTACTGCAGCAACTCCTATTGATCCGCCAGGAAGGTCCTGAAACAGTTTCTCATTGGTCCTTTTCTGGAAGGTCTTGTAGTTGCTGCTATAAAAGGGTTGCATGGCCGCACGGCCATGCGCTAGTATCAATTCTGTAATGTGCTTTGTGCCAGTGTGATCATGCACTCATGTGGTTAGGGCTCGGCTGAAATAAGCCCCTAGAATACCGGCAGACGTGCTCAGGGCTTGGTTGAAATAGCCTCTAGAATACCGGCTACTCCGGTGAGGAGTCGCTTGTTTGTGTTGCTGACTGCATGACCACGGACTGCTATCCGCACAGCAGTTATCTGTGTATCCCTGTGGTGTTAACAGGACACAGTCTCTATCTCTGCGTCTCTACCTCAGCAAATCTGTGGTGTAACAGAGTTCGCTCATACCGCCATATAGTGCCACAACGTCTATGTCTGCGACTCTGTGAAGCAACAGAGCTCGCTTATACCGCCATATTGTCATCTTACTAGCAGCAGGCTCTGCCTGCACGGTGGACCCGGGCTGCGAACGCATCTATCATTTATATTTATTTGGTGCGTTCCGCAGTCCCTAACAGTCATGAGTAGAGATGAGCGAATATTTCAATATTCAATTCAGATTATGATCGCCTAATTTGCAATATTCGCTGATTAATTCGATTAATATTTACTGAACGCCATGATAGTCAATGGTAGGCAAAAACAAACGCATGCACAACACCTTAGAATGGGCCCAAAAGCTGCCAAACACATCAAATCAGGGATGGACAACAGGAAAGTGGCATCAATTCACCCACAGTACAAATTGCAACTTGGAACTGCAGCAATCAGGCATGAGGTGTCGGGTTCTGGGACAGCATTTACAGCTTTCCAATGAACTTCACAGTAAGACGAGGTGGGTGAGGGATCGGTGTAGGGCCCCTTTGCTGGGAGTCCTGACACCACATGCAACACCTCTACCTGCTTTCATACTGAGCCATACTCAGGTGGCACAAATATCCATTTTCTGGACTACCATTGTCAGAAAAATTTAAGGATAGTCACACGGGTAGTTGAGTACAAGGAAGTGGAGGCCTGACTGTCTCGGAGGCGTACTGCTACAGGCAACATGCACGAAGGAGACCTGACGAGGAGTGTACATATTTACCAAAATTAGTGGCAGACAACAACAAAGTGTCATCAATTTCAATAAAGTAGAATTAGTATAGCGGGAACCGACACCTCTTTCACTACAGCCAACCCAGCAGATGGAGACTGTAATGGGCAAGGTGGTGGAATCACTGTTTCATATCCCTCTGAAATCCTGGAATGGGTGTAACTAGGTGGCCTACCAAATCCATATTGGGACAAGTGGCAGCAGGCGAAAACTGCGACACAAGGAGGTACAAAGAAGTTGCACCAGGTGCTACTCCATAGCTGACCTACATAATGTGGCAGCTGACCCTTTACAGTGGGTAAGCTGCTAAGGCCCAAAGGAGGGATGAAAAATACAGGCGCGCACTGTAGGTACTATGGAACCACGGGTGCAGATGGAACCGGCTGAGGAACAGAAAAGCACTGGCAGTTACGGGCTGGACCGTGTGTTAGGACAGATGGGTGCTGGCAGATGCGAACTGGACCAGCTGATGGACAGAAGAGCGCAGACAGGTACGAGCAGATGGGCACAGACAGGTAAGAGCAGACGGGTACAGGTTAGACAAGCAGATAAACGGACCTGAGGAACCTGACAACTAGCAAGCATGCAAGGCAAACTAACAACGTATCTCATGCACCTCCATATTGGAAGAGAAGCCTTAAATAGAAGGTGTCGCCCAGCTATAGGTTGGGAATACCTTTAGTTGATGTGTTTGGTCCCTTTAAGAGGAAGGGAGAGCGCAAGTGCGCTCTGTAAGCATAGTTCCCGGTCCTACAACTGAACCTTGTTGGACACCGACACATTGGGGGCGAGATGAGGATGTGGTGTATGAGTGAGAGACACTGAATGTCCTGTCTGTTAGCTATGAGGAGATCCAACAAAAGGCCAAGTCTGTAATGTCAACAGATCAGAACGTCTGTAGTAAGAGGGAATGGTGCACTGTGTCAAAGACAGATGTCAGGTCCAGGATAAGGAGGAGGACAAACACATCAGTTTCACTTGGCGGTTAGTAGGTGACTTTAGTCATGAAAATTTCAGTGGAATGGTGCAGTCTGAAGTCAGATAGTAACTGGTTAAAGAGGGAGCAAGAGGAAAGGTGAGAGGACAGTTCAAAACAGACATGTTGTTCCAGTAGTTTGGTCGCATAAGGGAGAAATTATATGGGGCGATAGGTAGACACAGAGCATGGGTCAAGGGTGGGCTTTTTGAGGATGGGTGTAGTGATGGGTAAGCACTAAAATGCTCTCGGGTGCTCACTGCTTTCGTCGAGCATATTGGAATGCTCGGATGCTCAACCTGAGCAAAGAGCCTAATGTAAGTCTATGGAAAACGCAAGACCCGGGGGTCTTTTTAGGGTCTAAAAATGGCGGAAATCGATTTAAACAGTGCTCAAAAAACATGGGAACATCATGGGGAAGACCTCTGGAAGCATTTCTTACTCGCAGGTCACTGCTGTGAGCAATGTTGTCGAGTCTTACACCACTTTTACAGGCGCACAATAAAACATACAAAAACGAAACCAAAATGCATTTTCCTGGGAAATATGTTAAGGAACATCCTTTACAGGATAATTATTTGCATGTAAGGCTAAATAAATAACCTAAAACAAAAATGCTCCTCCACCACTTGGGCTATGTTCACATGTAGCGTTTTTGATGCGTTTTTCAACTTTAGCATTGCTTTCAAGTTTCAACCAAGACAAATGCATTCGCTGGAAAATGTCATTTTAACATTTTACAACCTTATCTGGCCATGTGGTGTGTGACACATCATCTGACACATCCCGATTCATTTATGGAGGAGGGGCTCTGAAAGTCACAAAGCCTATTTTTATAGGGCCATCAGGCAGCCTTTACTATTCTTAAAGGGCCAGAAGTCGGCCCTCACTATTCTTAGAGAGCTATCAGCCAGGTATGCTTTGCTGTTCCCATTAATAAACAGTGGGTCTTCTATACTGCTGTTGCATATGGAGTGAGTGGCAGGGCTGCCCAAATTTTGGACGCACCCAATAACCATTTGAAGAGATGTCCTGGATGTCCACATGAAACCAAAGTTCCTATTATTATGAATTTGGTACTCCCATTCTGTTTGCCCATGAAGTGAATGCAAGGCCTGCTCCAAATTTGGATGCACCCAATAACCCATTTGAACAGATGTCCTGATGTCCACATGAAACCAAAGTTCCCATTATTATGAATTTGGTACTCACATACTGTTTGTCTATGCAGTGAATTGCAGTGTTGAGCCTGAAGAACCTGCATTGAAGAAAGTCAGTGTTGAGGATGAAGGACCAGCAGTGGAGAATTGCAGTGTTGAGGCTGAAGAACCTGCATTGGTGAATTGCAGTGGTGAACCTGAAGGGCCTGCAGTGGTCAATTGCAGTGTTAAAGCTAAATTCCACAGCAGTGGAGCAGTGCAGTGTTGAGGAAGAACACTCGGCAGTGGAGCATTTGTTTTGAGACTGAAAACCCGGCAGTGGAGCATTGTAGTTTTGAGGCTGAAGACCCAGCATTGGAAAATTGCAGTGTTGAGCCTGAAGAACCTGCATTAGAGCATTGTAGTTTTGAGGCTGAAGACCCGGCATTGAAGAATTGCAGTGTTGAGGATAAAGACACGACAGTGGTGCATTGCAGTGTTGAGGCTGAACACTCGGCAGCGTTAAATTGCAGTGTTGAGGCTGAAGACTTTGCATTGGAGCATTGCATAGTTGAGGCCGAACACCCTTCATTTGTTTTTTAACAAACTCTATGCGGGCTTTCATATGTCTTCCACTGGGGAGAGGCTTGTGTCAGGCCACTCTGCCATAAAGGCCCGACTGGTGGAGAGCTGCAGTGATAGTTGACTTTGTGGAACTTTCTCCCATCTCACTTCTGCATCTGTGAAGCTCAGCCACAATGATCTTGTTGTTCTTCTTTACCTCTCTTACCAAGGCTCTTCTCCCACGATTGATCAGTTTGGCTGGATGGCCAGGTCTAGGAATACTTCAGGTGGTCCCGAACTTCTTCCATTTAAGGATTATGGAGGCCACTGTGCTCTAAGGAATCTTGAGTACTGCAGAAATTCTTTTGTAACCTTGGCCAGATCTGTGGCTTGCCACAGTTCTGTCTCTGAGCTCCTTGGCCTGTTCTTTTGACCTCATGATTCTCATTTGGTCTGACATGCACTGTGAGCTGTGAGGTCTTATATAGACAGGTGTGTGCCTTTACAAATCAAGTCCTATCAGTTTAATTAAACACAGCTGGACTCCAATTAAGGAGTAGAACCATCTCAAGGAGGATCACAAGGAAATGGACAGCATGTGACTTAAATATGAGTGTCTGAGCAAAGGATCTGAATTCTTATGACCATGTGATATTTCAGTTTTTCTTTTTTAATAAATTTGCAAAAATGTCTACATTTCTGTTTTTTTCAGTCAAGATGGGGTGCAGAGTGTACATTAATATGAAAAAATGAACTTTTTTTGAATTTACTAAATTGTTGCAATGAAACAAAGAGTGAAAAATTTATAGGGGTCTGAATACATTCCATACCCACTGTAGCTGTGGCTACATTTTTTTCATGAGAAGTAAGGATTTAGTGTCTCTGTATCTTATTAACTTAGCTAAACGACTATTTTGTACCCTGAGACTCAGGACACATGCTCCCCCAGATACAGTATACACTTGTATAAAAGATAATATCTAAACTTTCAATATTGCAGACTCATGAATTTCAAAAGCGGCAAATAGAAAAGTTACATTTCCATAGGTGTGTCTTACTTTAATTTGCCATGATTCATAAATGTGGAAAGTACAATGACAAACAAAAGGGTACCAATTAGAGATTTAGCGACTTTACCTTTTTGAGGATCGAGTCGGGTTTCGGACTACCCGACTTTCGCAAAAGTCGAGTCAAACGAAATCGTCCGACTATCGGCAAAATTCGAAGATCTGACTTAAACACGAAACCCAATGCAAGTCAATGGGGAAGCAAAGTCGGCAGGGAGTGGAGGACAGTAAACACATCTACAGTGCCCATTTCAATGCCAACAACATCAATTCTTATTACTCAAGCTTGTTGTCAACCTTAATTTATTTTCTAATAATAGTAACGCATTGAAAACTGGGGGTTATTTGGCTAAAGTTGTGAGGGGGAAGCTGAGCTGGCTCCAGGTTTTTGTGGGCCCCCGGCCAAAGAGTCTCAGTGGACCCCTTTAACACATACCACAATTCATGATGCTCTGATACGGCACAGAAATATAGGTATAGTACAGCTAGTGATGAACCCGTTCTACGCCCGGGTGGCAAGCATTTTTATAGGTACATGGTCTCCATTCTGGTATGTGCTTCCCCCCTACTATCCTGGTATGTATGGTCCCCTCACCCACACCCAAATCTACTATGCATGGCACCCCATTCCTCATCCTGGTATGCAAGGTCACCTCCTGACCAATCCTGGAATGCATGGTCCCCTCACCCCCAATTCTGCTATGAATGGTCCCGTCACCCCCAATTCTGGTATGAATGGTCCCCTCACCCCCTAATCCTGGTATGAATGGTCCCCTCACCCCCCAATCCTGGTATGAATGGTCCCCTCATCGCCCAATCCTGATGTGCATGGTCCGCTCACCCTCCAATCCTGATGTGCATGGTCCTCTCACCCCAATCCTGATGTGCATGGTCCCCTCACCCCCCAATCCTGATGTGCATGGTCCCCTCACCCCCCAATCCTGATGTGCATGGTCCCCTCACCCCCAATCCTGATGTGCATGGTCCCCTCATCCCCCAACCCTGATGTGCATGGTCCTCTCACCCCCCAACCCTGATGTGCATGGTCCACTCACCCTCAGCCCTGATGTGCATGGTCCCCTCATCCCCAATCCTGATGTGCATGGTCCCCTCATCCCCAATCCTGATGTGCATGGCCCCCTCACCCCCCCAATCCTGATATGCATGGTCCCCTCACACCCCAATCCCGGTATGCACGGTCCCCTCACCCACCAATCCTAGTATGCATGGTCACCTCCCGCCCAATCCTGAAATGCATGGTCCCCTCACCCCCAATTCTGGTATGATGGTCCCCTCACCCCCCCAATCCTTGTATGAATGGTCCCCTCATCGCCCAATCCTGATGTGCATGGTCCGCTCACCCCCCAATCCTGATGTGCATGGTCCGCTCACCCCCCAATCCTGATGTGCATGGTCCCCTCACCCCCAATCCTGATGTGCATGGTCCCCTCACCCCCACAATCCTGATGTGCATGGTCTTCTCATCCCCCAATCCTGATGTGCATGTTCCCCTCATCCCCAATCCTGATGTGCATGGTCCCCTCACCCCACAATCCTGATGTGCATGGTCCTCTCACCCCCCAATCCTGATGTGCATGGTCCCCTCACCCCGCAATCCTGATGTGCATGGTCCCTCATCCCCAATCCTGATGTGCGTGGCCCCTTACCCCCCAATCCTGATGTGCATGGTCCCCTCACACCCCTATCCTGATGTGCATGGTCCCCTCACCCCCCCAATCCTGATGTGCATGGTCCTCTCACCCCCCAACCCTGATGTGCATGGTCCCCTTACCCCCCAATCCTGATGTGCATGGTCCCCTAACCCCCCAATCCTGATGTGCATGGTCTCCTCAACCCCCAACCCTGATGTGCATGGTCCCCTCACCCCCCAATCCTGATGTGCATGGTCCACTCACCCCCCAATCCTGATGTGCATGGTCCCTCACCCCCCAATCCTGATGTGCATGGTCCCCTCAACCCCCAACCCTGATGTGCATGGTCCCCTCACACCCCAATCCTGATGTGCATGGTCCCCTCACCCCCCAATCCTGATGTGCATGGTCCCCTCAACCCCCAACCCTGATGTGCATGGTCCCCTCACCCCCCCAATCCTGATGTGCATGGTCCCCTCAACCCCTAATCCTGATGTGCATGGTCCCCTCTCCCCCTCAATCCTGATGTGCATGGTCCCCTCACCCCCCCAATCCTGATGTGCATGGTCCTCTCACCCCCCAACCCTGATGTGCATGGTCCCCTCACCCCCCAATCCTGATGTGCATGGTCCCCTCACCCCCCAATCCTGATGTGCATGGTCCCCTCACCCCCCAATCCTGATGTGCATGGTCCCCTCAACCCCCAACCCTGATGTGCATGGTCCCCTAACCCCCCAACCCTGATGTGCATGGTCCCCTCACCCCCCAATCCTGATGTGCATGGTCCCCTCACCCCCAATCCTGATGTGCATGGTCCCCTCACCCCCAACCCTGATGTGCATGGTCCGCTCACCCCCCAATCCTGATGTGCATGGTCCCTCACACCCCCTATCCTGATGTGCATGGTCCCCTCACCCCCAATCCTGATGTGCATGGTCCCCTCACCCCCCAACCCTGATGTGCATGGTCCGCTCACCCCCCAATCCTGATGTGCATGGTCCCCTCACACCCCTATCCTGATGTGCATGGTCCCCTCACCCCCCCAATCCTGATGTGCATGGTCCCCTCACCCCCCCCAATCCTGATGTGCATGGTCCCCTCACCCCCCAATCCTGATGTGCATGGTCCACTCACCCCCCCAATCCTGATGTGCATGGTCCACTCACCCCCCCAATCCTGATGTGCATGGTCCTCTCAACACCCAATACTGATGTGCATGGTCCCCTCATCCCCAATCCTGATGTGCGTGGCCCCCTTACCCCCCAATCCTGATATGCGTGGTCCCCTCACCCCCCAATTCTGATGTGCATGGTCCCCTCATCCCCAATCCTGATGTGCATGGCCCCCTTACCCCCCAATCCTGATATGCGTGGTCCCCTCACCCCCAATCCTGATGTGCATGGTCCCCTCATCCCCAATCCTGATGTGCGTGGTCCCCTTACCCCCCCAATCCTGATGTGCGTGGTCCCCTCACCCCCAATCCTGATGTGCATGGTCCTCTTACCCCCCAACCCTGATGTGCATGATCCCCTCACCCCCCCAATCCTGATGTGCATGATCCCCTCACCCCCCCAATCCTGATGTGCATGGTCCCCTCACCCCCCAATCCTGATGTGCATGGTCCTCTCACCCCCCAACCCTGATGTGCATGATCCACTCACCCCCCCAATCCTGATGTGCATGGTCCTCTCACCCCTCAACCCTGATGTGCATGGTCCCCTTACCCCCCAATCCTGATGTGCATGGTCCCCTCACCCCCAATCCTGATGTGCATGGTCCCCTAATCCCCCAATCCTGATGTGCATGGTCCCCCAACCCCCCAATCCTGATGTGCATGGTCCCTCAACCCCCAACCCTGATGTGCATGGTCCCCTCACCCCCCAATCCTGATGTGCATGGTCCCCTCACCCCCCAATCCTGATGTGCATGGTCCCCTAATCCCCCAATCCTGATGTGCATGGTCCCCAACCCCCCAATCCTGATGTGCATGGTCCCCTCAACCCCCAACCCTGATGTGCATGGTCCCTCACCCCCCAATCCTGATGTGCATGGTCCCCTCACCCCCCAATCCTGATGTGCATGGTCCCCTAATCCCCCCAATCCTGATGTGCATGGTCCCCTAACCCCCAATCCTGATGTGCATGGTCCCCTCACCCCCCAACCCTGATGTGCATGGTCCCCTCACCCCCCAAATCCTGATGTGCATGGTCCCTCACCCCCAATCCTGATGTGCATGGTCCCCTACCCCCAACCCTGATGTGCATGGTCCGCTCACCCCCCAACCTGATGTGCATGGTCGCCTCACCCACCCAATCCTGATGTGCATGGTCGCCTCACCCCCAATCCTGATGTGTATGGTCCCCTAATCCCCCAATCCTGATGTGCATGGTCCCCTAACCCCCAATCCTGATGTGCATGGTCCCCTCACCCCCAATCCTGATGTGCATGGTCCCTAATCCCCCAATCCTGATGTGCATGGTCCCCTAACCCCCAATCCTGATGTGCATGGTCCCCTCAACCCCCCAATCCTGATGTGCATGGTCCTCTTACCCCCAACCCTGATGTGCATGATCCCCTCACCCCCCCAATCCTGATGTGCATGGTCCTCTCACCCCCAACCCTGATGTGCATGGTCCCCTTACCCCCCAATCCTGATGTGCATGGTCCCCTCACCCCCCAATCCTGATGTGCATGGTCCCTAATCCCCCAATCCTGATGTGCATGGTCCCAACCCCAATCTGATGTGCATGGTCCCCTCAACCCCAACCCTGATGTGCATGGTCCCCTCACCCCCCAATCCTGATGTGCATGGTCCCCTCACCCCCCAATCCTGATGTGCATGGTCCCCTCACCCCCAACCTTGATGTGCATGGTCCCCTCACCCCCCAATCCTGATGTGCATGGTCCCCTCACCCCCCAATCCTGATGTGCATGGTCCCCTCAACCCCCAACCCTGATGTGCATGGTCCCCTCACCCCCCAATCCTGATGTGCATGGTCCCCTCACCCCCCAATCCTGATGTGCATGGTCCCCTCAACCCCCAACCCTGATGTGCATGGTCCCCTCCCCCCCAATCCTGATGTGCATGGTCCCCTCAACCCCCAATCCTGATGTGCATGGTCCCCTCACCCCCCCAATCCTGATGTGCATGGTCCCCTCAACCCCCAACCCTGATGTGCATGGTCCCTGTGATGATACTGGAGCTCCATGTCTTGTGCTGTTGCTAGAACTACAGTCCTCATCCTGTTTTGTACTGACAGCCCACGGAGCCAAGTTTCCCCCCTCCCTCTCTCATGCTTCCCATCAACCCCCTCCCAGCCTGCACTCAGGCAGTGTAATGTGAGCTGCCAGTGCTAGAGTTTTCCCGCTTCACAGCGGGGGTCCCATTGTCAGCAACATGTGCTGTCCCTACCCTAGCAGCCATTTTGGAGACTTCATTCTGTTTTGGTTATAACACGGTGGGGATTTGCGTCAGAAACACAAAAGTTACTGTTTTGAAGCCTGTGTCCATGGGCATCGTTCCCGTGGTACTGGTGAACCCGTAACTCCAACAGAACCCGAGAAATGGAATTCTCGGATTCCCCATGGACTAGCTCAGCCAAGTTTGGACTCATTTGAACTGTCATTTTAAAGTAGGATCATTGATAGGTCTGCCGTTATTCTGCTAGGCTCACAGGACGAGTTATGGTCCTTATGACTTTCAGAGCTCAAATCATACACTTCTGTCCCTGGGAGGTGGCCAGAAAAACCCTCCCCTTTTCGTGAGGTCAGCAGCCCCAGGTATAAGTCTGGCAGTGAGCCCCCCTTTCTCAGTCCTTGCTGTGATGTCCTGACTAAGAGATCTGCAAATGAACTATGACGTGTGGCTCCTCCCCCCCAGCCTGGCTTGCCTGTAAATGATCTAACTATCATGTGAGTCTTTCATTCTTAATCCCGTTTATTTTATAACTGCATTTGTACATAACTATATTGCCTCAGTTTGTTACATCTTTTTTTATATTGTATAAGCACTGCCTTTTTTTTTAAGGAATAAACCTATAAATTTATTAGTTTGTTTCTCCTGCTCTATAAACGAATTTGCACGTGCCTGAAGCACTACGCTACTGTTTTGGGGTTGCTACGGACCCTCTTGATAAATTGTTCAGCAAGAAAAACCGTAGCTGGTGGCAGCTTAAAAGAAGGGAGTGTTAAGTGTTGACATATGGGGTGGCGTTGGCAGTGACGGAGCGGGTATTATAAGTGTATTACCCAGCTGCGGCTCGGAGTAATTATAATTCCCTCACTGCAGCGTGCCCAATAGCCAGCACACATCCAAGTGACCCGTCTGGCGACTGATTATCCTAGGTGCAGTTCCCTGACTGACCTGAGGGTAAGGGGGGCGCCAGAGAGCTGCAAGTTCCTAAGTGGAAGTGGGATAATTATAAATCCCTGCAGTTTACCGGGTCGGACGGCAGCAGCCGTCGTGTGTGTGCACCGGTTCATCACAGTCCCCTCACCCCCCCCAATCCTGATGTGCATGGTCCCCTCACCCCCCAATCCTGATGTGCATGGTCCCCTCACCCCCCCAATCCTGATGTGCATGGTCCTCTCACCCCCAATCCTGATGTGCATGGTCCCCTCATCCCCAATCCTGATGTGCGTGGCCCCCTTACCCCCCCAATCCTGATATGCATGGTCCCCTCACCCCCAATCCTGAAGTGCATGGTCCCCTCAACCCCCAACCCTGATGTGCATGGTCCCCTCACCCCCTATCCTGATGTGCATGGTCCTCACCCCCCACCATCGCACCCCCTATCCTGATGTGCATGGTCCCCTCACCCCCCAACCTGATGTGCATGGCCCCTCACCCCCAACCTGATGTGCATGGCCCTCACCCCCAATCCTGATGTGCATGGTCCCCTAATCCCCCAATCCTGATGTGCATGGTCCCCTAACCCCCCAACCCTGATGTGCATGGTCCCCTCAACCCCCAACCCTGATGTGCATGGTCCCCTCACCCCCCCAACCCTGATGTGCATGGTCCCCTCACCCCCAATCCTGATGTGCATGGTCCCCTCACCCCCAATCCTGATGTGCATGGTCCCCTAATCCCCCAATCCTGATGTGCGTGGTCCCCCAACCCCCCAATCCTGATGTGCATGGTCCCCTCAACCCCCAACCCTGATGTGCATGGTCCCCTCACCCCCCCAATCCTGATGTGCATGGTCCCCTCACCCCCCAACCCTGATGTGCATGGTCCCCTCACCCCCCAATCCTGATGTGCATGGTCCCCTAATCCCCCAATCCTGATGTGCATGGTCCCCTAACCCCCCAATCCTGATGTGCATGGTCCCCTCAACCCCAACCCTGATGTGCATGGTCCCCTCACCCCCCCCAATCCTGATGTGCATGGTCCCCCAACCCCCAATCCTGATGTGCATGGTCCCCTCAACCCCCAACCCTGATGTGCATGGTCCCCTCACCCCCCAATCCTTATGTGCATGGTCCCCTCACCCCCCAACCCTGATGTGCATGGTCCCCTCACCCCCCAATCCTGATGTGCATGGTCCCCTAATCCCCCAATCCTGATGTGCATGGTCCCCTAACCCCCCAATCCTGATGTGCATGGTCCCCTCAACCCCCAACCCTGATGTGCATGGTTCCCTCACCCCCCCAATCCTGATGTGCATGGTCCCCTCACCCCCCAATCCTGATGTGCATGGTCCCTCACCCCCAACCCTGATGTGCATGGTCCACTCACCCCCCAACCCTGATGTGCGTGGCTCCCTTACCCCCCAATCTTGATATGCGTGGTCCCCTCACCCCCCAATCCTGATGTGCATGGTCCCCTCATCCCCAATCCTGATGTGCGTGGCCCCCTTACCCCCCCAATCCTGATGTGCGTGGTCCCCCAACCCCCCAATCCTGATGTGCATGGTCCTCTCACCCCCCAACCCTGATGTGCATGGTCCCCTCACCCCCCCAGTCCTGATGTGCATGGTCCCCTCACCCCCAATCCTGATGTGCATGGTCCCCTCTTGCCCCCCTATCCTGATGTGCATGGTCCCCTCACGCCCCACCTATCCTGATATGCATGGCCCCCTCACTGCTATTAAACTGCACAGATACCCCAAAAAAAACAAACATTTATACTCACCTTTCATCCCTGTGCTCCAGCGCTGTTCCGTTCAGCTGGACGCCGGGTGAGGAGAGCGGCGCCGGAGTACACGCATGCCCATACCGCGCGGTCCGGCGCCATATTGCTGAAGACACACTGTAAATGTGTCTTCAGCAAAATGGCGCCGGATAGCGCTATTGCGCATGCGCGATCCGACGCGCACTCCTGGTCTCCTGCCCCGGGAGAAGAGAAGCGCCGTGGGAACGCTCCTCCCGGTCAGGTAAGTATGTGAGTATGGCGCCGGAGATCGCGGTATGCATCCAGTACGCATACCGCGATCTCCGGCGCCATACAGAGTACTCACCGCTCTGGATGCCTCACTCTGTCTGGAGCCAGACTGCGCAGGCGTGTCGCGCTTGCGCAGTCTATAAAGGCTTCAGACAGAGTGACGCTCCCACCGTTATATTATAAATGCCAAATACTTCACTTCTTACATTACATGACTGATATCTATTTTAAATTCTACAATAGCTTAAAAACCGGACAGTATATTCCTCCAAACAGTATTATGGCCACCACATAGTGTGCCATACAGAATAATGAGCCCCAGATATTGCTCCATACATAATTGGTCCCATATAATGTTCCATACAGTATATGATGAGCTCCACATAATGCTACAGTATATGATTGTCCCTATATAATGTGCCATACAGTATAGGATGGTCCCCTTAGAGTATAATGAGCCCCACATATTGCTCCATACAGTATAATGAGTCGCAATAAAGCTCCATATAGTATATGATGGGCCCCATATATTGCTCCATACAGAATGGGCTATATATAATGCTCCATACACAATTGGCCCCATATGTGCTCCACATGATGCTCCATACCCTATATGATGCCCCATAAATAATGTACCCCATATGATGCTGTAGTATATGATGGGCTCCATGGAGCATGCTCCAGTGTATGATGGGCCTACATAATGCTCCATATATAATGGGCCCTATATGATTCTCCAGTATATGATGGGCCCCATGGATGATGCTCCAGTGTATGATGGGCCTATATAATGCTCCATATATAATGGGCCCAATATGATGCCTTCCTCTGGATCAACATGTTAGGGCAGGTTAGGATAGGATATGGGTTGAACTAGATGGACTTAAAGTCTTCCTTCAACCTTAATAACTATGTTACTATGTTACTATGTAGTGTATAATGGGCCCGTATATGATGCTCCAGTGTATGATGGGCCCCATTTATAATGCTCCAGTGTATGACGGGCCCCATGGATGATCCTCCAGTGTATGATTGGCCTATATAATGCTCCATATATAATGGGCCCCATATGATGCTCCAGTATATGATGGGCCCCATGGATGATGCTCCAGTGTATGATGGGCCTATATAATGCTCCATATATAATGGGCCCCATTTATAATGCTCCAGAATATAATGGGCCCCATATATCATGCTCTAGTGTATGATGGGCCCCATTTATAATGCTCCAGTGTATAATGGGCCAATATAATGCTCCATATATAATGGGCCCCATATGATGCTCCAGTATATGATGGGCCCCATAGATGATGCTCCAGTGTATGATGGGCCTATATAATGCTCCATATATAATGGGCCCAATATGATGCTCCAGTGTATAATTGACCCGTATATGATGCTCCCATGTATGATGGGCCCCATTTATAATGCTCCAGTGTATGATGGGCCTATATAATGCTCTATATATAATGGGCCCCATATGATGCTCCAGTATATGATGGGCCCCATGGATGATGCTCCAGTGTATGATGGGCCTATATAATGCTCCATATATAATGGGCCCCATTTATAATGCTCCAGTATATAATGGGCCCCATATATGATGCTCCAGTGTATGATGGGCCCCATTTATAATGCTCCAGTGTATGATGGGCCCCATGGATGATGCTCCAGTGTATGATGGGCCTATATAATGCTCAATATATAATGGGCCAAATATGATGCTCCAGTGTATAATGGGCCCAGTATATGATGCTTCAGTGTATGATGGGCCCCATTTATAATGCTCCAGTCTATGATGGGCCCCATGGATGATGCTCCAGTGTATGATGGGCCTATATAATGCTCCATATATAATGGGCCCCATTTATAATGCTCCAGAATATAATGGGCCCCATATATCATGCTCTAGTGTATGATGGGCCCCATTTATAATGCTCCAGTGTATGATTGGCCCCATGAATGATGCTCCAGTATATGATGGGCTTATATAATGCTCTATATGTAATGGGCCCCATATAATGCTCCAGTATGTGATGGGCCCCATGGATGATGCTCCAGTGTATGATGGGCCCTATAGTATATGCTTCCATATGTATTATGGGCCCCATTTATAATGCTCCAGTCTATGATGGGCCCCATGGATGATGCTCCAGTGTGTGATGGGCCCCATTTATAATGCTCCAGTGTATGATGGGTCCCACGGATGATGCTCCCGTGTATGATGGGCCTATATAATGCTCCATATAAAATGGGCCCCATTTATGATGCTTCAGTGTATAATGGGCCCCATATAAGATGCTCCAGTGTATGATGGGCCCCATTTATAATGCTCCAGTGTATGATGGGCCTATATGATGCTCCAGTGTATAATGGGCCCCATATATGATGCTCCAGTGTATGATGGGCCCCATTTATAATGCTCCAGTGTATGATGGGCCCAATGGATGATGCTCCAGTGTATGATGGGCCTATATAATGCTCCATATATAGTGGGCCCCATTTATAATGCTTCAGTGTATAATGGGCCCTATCTATGATGCTCAAGTGTATGATGGGCCCCATATGTAATTCTCCAGTGTATAATGCTCTCCATATATTGCTCCAAACATTAAAAAAAATGAAATACCTCTCCTCGCTGGGCACTGCTCTACTCTGGACTCCTCAGCGTCGCCATGTTCCAGCTCTCTGCACTTGGACTGTTCAGGCAGAGGGTGTACAGACGTGACATCATAGCGCTCTTTGACCTGAATGTCACTGTCAGGAAACGCGGAAGACGTCACAGCGGTGGAGCAGGGAGAGGCAAGTACTGCAAGTGCTGGGGCCCTGAGTAAGCAGGGGGGGCCCACTCGTTGGGAGACAGCACTGGCACAGGGCCCCTCATAGTACGCCGGTGTCTCTGACGGCGAGTGGGCCCCCACCATCAGAGAAACCGGTGTACTATGAGGGGCCCTGTGCCAGAGCCGTCGCCCATGAGTGGGCTCCCCCACTTGACCGGTTGCGCCAGGTGCTGACGCCGGCCCGGGGGGGTACAGCCCAGTTAGGGAGGTGGAAAACCTGGCATATGTTGAGGTGTAGGTTGGACGTTCAGCAGCTGCAAATGGAGGAATTGGAGAAGTCGGAGGAAGAGGATGACAAAGCGAGCCATTTTGCTGGCAACCTATGTGTCATCAGGGGAAGGTGGTACAAAATCCTTTGAAACCCAGGCATGGTTCATTTTAATGAAGGTGAGATCACCAACATTTCGGGTCGACAGCCGGGCCCTTCTTTCTGTCAGGATTGATCCAGCAGCACTGAATACTCTTGCTGATAGCACACTACCAACAGGGCAAGAGAGCTCCTGTAAGGCATATTGTGCCAATTCAGGCCAGGTGTCCAGTTTACAGGCCCAGTAGTCAAAGGATAATGAACTGTGGGGGAGAACATCGATAGGTGAGGAGAGGTAATTTTGAACCATAGTTGACAACTGCTGTCTCCTGTCTGTTGCAATCGATTCAGTATTAACCGTCGTGTGAGCGGTACTCGAGAAATCAGTCCACAACATGGTCATGAAACCCCTGTCTCCAACGCCACTTCGGCTGTGTGCACCATGAACACCTCTTTCATTTGGCCCAGTACGGCTTGTGGTAGAACCTGCACCGTTGCTGTTTGCTGGGAATGCCTCTAACAAACAGTTTACCAGAGTTGCTTGTTTGGTCACCAATATTAGCTCTAGGTTCTCCTGTGGCATGATGTTCTGTAATTTGCCTTTATAGCGTGGATCGAGGATGCTGGCCAACCAGTAATCGTCATCCTTCATAATTTTGGCAATGCGGGGGTCCCTTTTTAGGATCCGCAAGGCATAATCGCACATGTGGGCCAATGATCCAGGTGTCAATGATGCACTGCCAGTGGTGGGTGGAGGAGCACTTTCTGCCAAATCCACATCCCTCCAGTCACGCACAAACCCTGTACCTGACCTTGGCAAGCCAACATTTTCTCTTGCTCCCTGAGAAGCATCCTCCTCCCAAAATAATCATCCCCTCATCCTCCTCCTCCTCTTCCTCTTCTTCCTCCACCTCGTCCAGCACAGTTCCCTAAGCAGACAATGGCTGACTGTCATCAAGGCTTCCCTCCTCCTCCTCCGCTGCAGACGCCTGATCCTTAATGTGCAACAAAGTTTGCATGAGCAGACGCATAAGTGTGATGCTTATGCTTATGATGGTGTCGTCTGCGCTTACCAGCCGTGTGCATTCCTCAAAACACTGAAGGACTTTAGAGAGGTCTTTCAGCTTTGACCACTGCACACTCGACAGCTCGATGTCTGCCCTCAAACTGCCTGCCCGTGTATCCTCCAACAAATGCATTACAGCCTGCCTCTGTTCGTAAGCCTCTCAACAATGTGCATGGTAAAGTTCCACCTTGTTATAACGTCTATGATTAGGCGATGCTTGGGGAGGTGGAGCGATTGCTGCAGCCTCTGCATACGACTGGAGTCTACAGGTGAGTGACGGAAGTGCGAGCACAGTCTACGTATCTTATGGAGCAGGGCTGTTAACTCTGGGTAATTATTTAGGAAGCACTGCACCACCAGGTTCAAGGTGTGAGCCAGGTAAGGTATGTGTCTGAGTTTTGCCAGGGCTATGGCCGCCACAAAATTATGGCCGTTATCACTGACTACCTTGCCTGGCTCAAGATGTAGACTGCCCAGCCATGACTCTGATTCTCGCTGCAAGTAGCCGGCCAGTACCTCCGTGGTGTGTCTGTTGTTTCCCAAAGACATAATTTTTAAAACAGCCTGCTGATGCTTACCACTAGCTGTTCGATAGTGGGGCACCTCGCGTGCAGCACTGGCAGCTGCGGATGGAGTGCCCGCGCGACTGCACTCTGTCGACGAGCTTTTGCTTCTGGAGGAGGAGGCTCCAACGTCTACAGCCAACTGTTGCCTATACCGTGGGCTAGGCAGCATTGTCCCACTGCCGCTGTCCCCTGTGGAGCTTGCATCCACCACATTAACCCAGTGCGCAGTGATGGACATGTAACAGCCCTGGCCAAGCCTACTGGCCCATGCATCTGTTGTGAGGTGCACCTTTCCACTCACTGTTTGTTTGAGTGCATGGACAATGCGGTCTTTCACATGCAGATGGAGAGCAGGTATGGCTTTTCTAGAAAAGAAGTGCCGACTGGGTAGGTCATAGCGTGGGACAGCGTAGGCCACGAGCTCTCAGAATGCTGCGCTTTCAACCAAATGGAAGGGCATCATCTCTAATGAGATAAGTTTGGCAATGTAGGCGTTCAAAGCCAGTGTACGCGGATGAGAGGATGAGTACTTTCTTGTCCTACTCAGAATGTCTGCTAGGGTGAGCTGGACTTGAGAGCTGCATATGGGAGAACTAAACAGAACAAAATCATGGGAACAGTGATCAAAAAGCTATAAAAATATAAATTTTATTGAACACATAAATATTACATACACCAAGTATTAAAGGGGAAATGGAGACAAAAAGACATAAGACTGCACAGTGCAATGCGTAAAGCAACGCACCACCACAGGTCTAGAATATCAATAAGTAATGTGATGTATGACATAAAAATGTATACTACCGCCAAACAAAATCTATGATAGACATAAATACAGTTGTATCCACATGTAGTTTAGTAAATAACCAGATAGAACCTCTAATTAGATGAATGTATATAAAACATGTACCAATTAGCACTTTAGAAAAAACTTTTCATTCAGCACAATTGCCGAGGGCAAAAAAATGATTATAACAGCCCGAGTTAGATACATGTACAGCCGCTACAATTAGCAGCATCAAACAGCGGCATCAATGGAAGGGCATCATCTCTAATGAGATAAGTTTGGCAATGTAGGCGTTCAAAGCCAGTGTACGCGGATGAGAGGATGAGTACTTTCTTGTCCTACTCAGAATGTCTGCTAGGGTGAGCTGGACTTGAGAGCTGCATATGGGAGAACTAGCGGTGGACATGGCGGACTGAAGGTACTGCCACACTAAACAATCCCGCTAGCGATCACGATAACGACGCATACTAATGCGATCGCTAGCGGGATTGTTTCTATATCGCTAAGTGCGGCCACATTTAGCGATATAGTTAACGATGCTATCGCCGTTAGCGATCTTCCTAATGACTTTAGCGGTACAAAAGTACCGCTAAATCGCTAAGAAAAGGTGCCACACTAGCGATATATACTTACCCAGCGGGAGCGCCGACGAGAAAATAGGGTCCGGAACGATTCCAGCGACGAGCGAGATCACAGCAGGAAGCTCGTCGCTGGCAGCTGCCGCACTGAACAACATCGCTAACGGGATCGCTAAATAGTGACGTTTTTTAGCGATCCCTTAGCGATATTGTTCAGTGTGGCATACCCTTGAGACAGGGTTGGTGATGGTGATGGTGGTAGTGGTGGTGATGGCCTAGATAAAAACATTGTGATTCCCTGACTGCTTTGGCCTTGCGACGACACCTCAACATTTCTTGCTGGTTATGTGCTAACCGGTGGGCTTACAGTGGGGGAAGCGATGTAGCGTTGCTGGCTACCTTCAGACGGAGCAGGTGCACATGTGCTACTTGAGATTTTGTAGTCCGTCCACGCTTGAAAGTGCATGGTGTTTAAATGTCTAAGCATGCAACTGTTAGTCAAATTTCGGAGATTTTTCCCTCGGCTAAAGGTCCTTCCACACTTCTTAAACAGATAACCTTTGCCTCATCAATAGGATTTTGGTCAAAAAAGTGCCACACTGCACTCTTCCTACTATGGGATAAATTTTCAGGGCTTGAACGCTGTGCTAATTTGACCGTCTGGCCAAGCTGTCCTGCAACTCTTTTTGCTTTTTTAACACGTTTTTGGACTGCTACGGGCCTGCCAGATAACCCCAGCTGCGATGTCGATGCCTGCTGTGGATCCTCCTGCTCATCTGAGCTATTGCCAGCGGCACCCTCTTCCCCCAATGGATGCCAATCTGGGTCAACAACTGAGTCGTCCATCACCTCCTCTTCAATTTCATCTGCACCTTCCTCTGTGTCGCCGTGTAAGGTGGTATAGTATGCGTTAAGGGGCACCTGAGTTTCATCAGGGTCAGATTCTGGCTTCGTAGACTGCGAGGGCAATGTAGTGCTCTGGGTGAATGTATCAGCAGAATCATATAGCAGTGGCTGTGCATCACTGCACTCCATGTCAGATTCATCTTGGACTGGGGAATTCAGGATTTCACTTGATAACCCAGGCATGGTATGTGAAAAGAGCTCCATGGAGTAATCTGAAGTGTGGCTTTCCGCATCCTTCACTTTTGGTGGGGGTGATGGACACAAGGAAAAGTGTTGTTCCTGACCAGGAGCCTGCACTGAGTGCTTGCATTTTTTAAAACTTCAGAAGAGGAGGCGATAGAGCTGGAGGCTGTTTCGGCAGTGTAAGCTAAAACCTGTTCCTGATGCTCCAGCTTTAAAAGCGGTTTGCCTACTCCCAGAAAAGGGAGCCTTCCAGGCCTTCTGGAGCCAGACGATGACACAGGCTCAACTCCTCCTGCCTTAGGTGCTATTGTGCTTTTGGCACTACCAGCAGATGCACCACCACCATCATCAGCACCAGCTGGCCCCCCCGCCCACGTCTGTGCCCTCTTTCACCATACTTCCTCATGTTTGGGATAATGTACCAAAAATACCAGCAGATATATGGTACTGTATCAGAAGCGTACAGCTGTATACGGTGAAGGGGAAAATTTAAATCTCCGTATATATTTGCAGAGTCACACACAGATGCTCACAGGCTCAGTATGGATTAGACCAGAATATAAAAAGCAGAAAAAGGGTACTGTATCTGAAGATACCAGGTGTATATAGTATAGGGGAAAATGGTAAATCTCCGTATATATTTGCGGAGTCACAGACAAACGCTCTCAGGCTCAGTATGGATTAGGTTACTTTCACACTTGCGTTTTTTTGCGCAGCGCATCGTGCTCTATCGGACGCATGCGCAATGTTCCCCTATCTTTAACATGGCGGGCGCAGGGTCAAGCGCTTGCACGCGTTCATCTGCATTTAGCGTGCGCTGCGCATTTTCCAGGTGTGCGTCCATACGCGCTAGACGCTACATGTTGCATTTTTTTCCCCAGCCCAACCGCTTTAAAAAAATGCGTGCGCACGTGTGCGCATGCTATGCGCAAAAAATAACATTGCAGTCTATGGGTGCGCTGGCATGTGCATGGGTTTGCGCTCGTCAGCGCTTTTGCGCACATGCGATTTTTGAGTAAATAATGTCTAACTTGTTTAGACAACCCCTACACAAGATACATTGTGAGGAGTGTAGATAAAAAGGTGATAGAGACAGAGATGATAGAGACAGAGATGATAGAGACAGATATGATAGAGACAGAGATGATAGAGACAGAGATGATAGAGACAGATGATAGAGACAGAGATGATAGAGACAGTTGATAGAGACACAGTTGATAGAAATGTGACAAGTAGACAACCCATGCACCGAAAAAAACGCAAACGCATGCAAAAACGCTTGAAATCGCATACAAACGCTGCGTTTTTTGGTCGTAATGCGCACGCTGATGCAACTAAATATCGCAGCGTTTACAAGCGTTTGCATGCGTTTTTGAATGCGTTTCATGTGCGCACGATGCACTGCGCAAAAAAAAACGCAAGTGTGAAAGTAGCCTTAGACAAGAATATAAAAAGCAGAAAAAGGGTACTGTATCTGAAGATACCAGGTGTATATATTATAGGGGAAAATTGTAAATCTCCGTATATATTTGTGGAGTTACACACAGACACTCTCAGGCCGGCGTCACACACAACGACAAAAAATCGGTCCGTTTTAGACGGTCGATTGTCGGATCAAAATGCAAACATCACACATCCTTCTGGCATCCGATTTTCCTTCAAAGATGCGATTTAGTCGCATGTGTGTGTACCTTGTAACATCCTATTTTCATCCGACTTGCGAGATTTTCTCGCAGGCTTGCAAAACTGACATATAATGGATCCAAAAGAATAGTATTTCAATCACAAAAAAAAGAATAGATATATACACATAGAACACATATATATATATATATATATATATATATATATATATACAAGTCATTGTGACATGTATATATACATATATTTATAGTTCCTAGACTTCTACATACTGTTATAGCCGCTAATTCAATTGCCGGCTTCTGTGAAATCACAGAAGCCGACATGAAATGATACATTGTTTCCACACAGTTAACCATGTCATTTCCTGTATTTTGATATTTGTTTAGAACTTACAATTACATGAGTGTATTTGTGCTAAATTTCAGACATGTAGGGGTTAATTAAAGGTGTAAATTCGTTGACAAAAAAATGCGTGGGCTCCCGCTGTATTTTCTCCACCAGACAGACAAAGCAAGCGAGTGGGGGCAGATAATAATAGCCTAGGGAGGGTACTTTTTTTTGTGCCCCCCTGGCTACTAACATCTGCCCCAGACACCCAGAAAGGGCAAATCTATAATTAGATTCGCCCTTTCTGGCACTTTGCCCGTCTATTCCCATTGCCCTGTAGCGGTGGCGAATGGGTTAATAATCTCACCTTAATGTCACCTTAGTATTGAAAGGTGACCTTAAGGCAGGTTAATAATTTAGAGCTGTCAATTAGACAACTATCAATTATTAATCCTATTGAAGTAAATTAAAAAAACACAGACACATTAATAAAAATTAATTTTAATGAAATAAAAACACATTTTTTTGACCATATTTTATTTTACACTTAATCCGTGCGAAGCCATTGATCTCCTAAAATAAAGAAAAAAAAATAAAAAAACATTATTCTTACCTATTCCGCTGATCTGTCACGTCCCACGCTGTAATCCTTCACAAAGGGTTAACTAGCTTTGAGCCAAGCAGTGCAAGTAATCCTGCATGCTCAGCTCAAAGCTCCTGAATGAATAAGTTCCTCTCCTGGCGACAGGAGAGGATGTGTTTCATGAATGAAGCTTAATTGATTGTGTCCACTTTCCCTTTAGGTCAGGTCACTAAAGTTAAATTGCCAATAAATCAATTAAGCTCCATTCATGATTCTATTCCTCTACTTTCTGTGGTAGAGGAACTTATTCATTCAGGGGGTTACAGCTAGGAGACAGAATTATCTCCCTGCTAACTGTAACCTCTTAACCCTTTCTGATGGATTACAGCGTGGGACCTGACTGTACATCGGATTGGTAAGTATAATTTTGCTTTTTTATTTTATTTTTATTACAGGAAATGGTTTTAGCAGGAAAATAAAATATGGTCAAAAACTGTGTGATTATTTAATTAAACTTATTTTTTATTAAACTGTGTGTGTTTGATTTTTCTTTCATACAATAGGATTAATAATTGATAGTTGTCTAATTGACAGCTCTCAATTATTAACCTGCCTTAAGGTCACCTTTCAATACTAAGGTGACAGTAAGGTGAGATTATTAACCCATTCGCCACCGCTACAGGGCAATGGGAATAGACGGGCAAAGTGCCAGAAAGGGCGAATCTAATTATAGATTGTAGTAGCCAATTATATTATAATTAAATTATAGATGTTAGTAGCCAGGGGGGGCACAAAAAATGTACCCTCCCTAGGCTGTTATTATCTGCCCCCACTCGCTTTGCTTTGTCTGTCTGGTGGAGAAAATACAGCGGGAGCCCACGCATTTTTTTTCAACGAAATTACACCTTTAATTAACCCCTACATGTCTGAAATTTTGCACAAATACACTCATGTAATTGTAAGTTCTAAACAAATATCAAAATACAGGAAATGACATGGTTAACTGTGTGGAAACAATGTATCATTTCATGTCGGCTTCTGTGATTTCACAGAAGCCGGCAATTGAATTTGCGGCTATTACAGTATGTAGAAGTCTAGGAAATATAAATATATATATATATACACATGTCACAATTAATATATATATATATATATATATATATATATATGTATTCTATGTGTGTATATCTATTCTTTCTATTCTTTATTAAAGCTGTCAGTGTGATTTTACAGTATAGCCGGGGATGAATTGCCGGCTTTTCTAAAGGACACCGATGCGATTTCATCGCAAGTCACACAGTGTGGTCCGTTTGTAATCCGATTTTTCATCGCTCCCATAGACTTGCATTGGCGATTGTCGACCCACAATCGGTGACAATCGCAGCATGCTGCGATTGTACACGGACGTTTAAAACGGACCACAAAATAACGGATACTGGGAGCTGCTCCATAGATTAACATAGGGCAGACTGCAATACGATTTTTCATCGCATTGCAGTCGTCCGATTATGTCGCCAGTGTGACGCCGGCCTCAGGCTCAGTATGGATTAGACCGAAATATAAAAAGCAGAAAAACTGTACTGTATCAGAAGCGTACAGCTGTATACAGTGTTGGGGTAATTTTAAATCTCCGTATATATTGCCAGAGTCACAAACAGACTCTCACAGGCTCAGTATGGATTTGACCAGAATACAAAAAGCAGAAAAAGGGTACTGTATCTGAAGCGTACAGCTGTATACAGTGTTGAGGTAATTTTAAATCTCCGTATATATTTCCGGAGTAACACACAGACGCTCACTCAGTATGGATTAGACCAGAATATAAAAAGCAGAAAAAGGGTACTGTATCAGAAGCAAAAAGCTGCATACAGTGTAGGGGAAATTGTAAATCTCCGTACATATTTGCGGAGTCACACACAGACGCTCTCAGGCTCAGTATGGATTAGACCATAATATAACAAGCAGAAAAAGGATACTGTGTCAGAAGCGTACAGCTGTAAACAGTGTTGGGGTAATTTTAAATCTCCGTATATATTGCTGGAGTCACACACAGATGCTCACAGGCTCAGTATGGATTAGACCAGAATATAAAAAGCAGAAAAACGGTACTGAATCAGAAGCGTACAGCTGTATACAATGTTGGGGTAATTTTAAATCTCGTATATATTGCCAGAGTCACAAACAGACGCTCACAGGCTGAGTATGGATTTGACCAGAATACAAAAAGCAGAAAAACGGCACTGTATCTGAAGCATACAGCTGTAAAATTTAAATCTCCGTATATATTTCCGGAGTAACACACAGACGCTCACTAAGTATGGATTAGACCAGAATATAAAAAGCAGAAAAAGGGTACTGTATCAAAAGCAAAAAGTTGTATACAGTGTAGGGGAAATTGTAAATCTCCATATATATTTCCGGAGTCACACACAGATAGTCAGCATGTATTTGTCTGTGATACCAGTCGGTACATGGTAGTGTGTGAGGAGCGTACAGCTCTATACTCTGTGGGAAAAAATGAACGCTCGGTAACTGTGCAGAAAAAAAGAATAAAAGTATTAGTGCTGTGTAAAAAGTAGTCTGCACCGCAGTGTACACACAGCAATACAGCTAGCAGGCAGCCTACTAACCAGCGCTGCTGCACACAAGAAAATCCTCCGCTGTCACTGCACACAGTGTACGTCCTTGCTCATTGGCGGAAAAAAGGCGACTGCAAGCATTATGGGAACACCGACTTTGGCGCTCGGGTCGACGACCGCATGGCCGACTTCACGCTATGGTCAGGTTTCGCTTGGCGAAACTCGACTTTACCGTAAGTCGGCGACTTATGAATCTGACTGACCTGTTTCGCTCAACTCTAGTAACAATGTTTTGAACTTTTGACTTTCAGGCTCCATATCTCACCATCCACTACTGCTTCGAATGTGTAGCTACAATCATTTTATAGACCATCATCTGGTGGTGGAAAAATCTCTTTCTTCCTGTACAGTACAAAATAAATCCTGTTCTCAAATTCCCTAACAGCTCAGTTTATTTTTAGGCTGATTCCGAATCGAAAAGTCACTGTTTCAAATCGAGGAGCAGCCATGAAGATGATTTTCCAAGGACTGAGAAACAGAATCATCCATCTTATCGATAGTGCTCTCTCTGCCAAGAAAATTGCTAAACTGCATCTTGTTAGTGCCATGACAGCAGGAAGAATATAAAATGAAGTCTGTCCATCCATTCAAAAGGCAAGAGGTGTACATCCAGGCAAAATATCAGTGTCAACAAGTTGGCTCATCACCAAGTCTATCAGTTCTGCCATGACAAACACAGCAGAAGAGGTGGCTCGTATGCTTCATAAAAGTGAGATCATATACATCCATGCAAGCGCAGCACGACACACATTACGTAAGTCTGGAACGGTGGCTTGAAAAAAGTTTAAGAAGTCTCAAATTCAATATTGTCATAAGAAGCATTGGCTCGAGTTTGCAAAAAAGTACGAAAAGTGGACAGTAGAAGATTGGAAACGGGTGATTTGGAGTGATGAGACGAACGTCAAAAGACTAGGTTCTGATGGGTGCAAATGGGTCTGGTAGAAACAAAGGAAAAAGGGACTAATGGATCGAAGAAATTCAAGGAAATGTCCAGTTCAGTGGAGGAAGCTTGATGATATGAGGTTGTTTTACAGCCAAAGGCATGGGATACTTGATAAGGATAGGTAGTGATCTCAGTGCAGAGCTATACTGTATGTGAGTGTCTTACAAGACAAGTTACTTCATACACTTGAGTACTATGGGTATGAAAAGGATGACAGTGTTACAGCAGGACAAAGACCCGAAGTACAGTATATGTCGAGATTAGAAAAGAAATGGTTCAGTGACAATGAAGTAGAAGTGCTCTTGGCCCCTACAGTCCCCAGACCTCATCATAATCAAAAACTTATGGATAAAGTTGAAGAAAAAACTGCATACAAATGTCGACCGATATGCACCAACTTTGGGAACATGTCCAGGGTTCAAATTTTGGTTGAGACATGCTTGAATCTGATCGAGAGTATGCCCAGAAGGATTCAGGCAGTGTTGAAAGGTAAAGTTGGATTTACAAAATACTAACAAAATAATACAAATTGAATATTATATTTTTAAGAGCAAAGCAGTAATAATGCAATGACATGACAAGAATCTGCATAACTAATCATATGCTAAACAGTTGCAAGTCAAATTTATGTATGATATATCCAAGATGATTGTCTATAAAATGATGGTAGTCTCATGTTCAAAGCAGTAGTGGATGGTGAGGTATGGAGCCTGAAATGTAAAAGTTCAAAACATTATTACCTGTTTGCTTGTCACTGTATGTGTTAAGAGTCTATCCATAAAAATAACCTGTTAATGTTGTTTAACATCTAATGCATGTTTGTATTGTATTGTTTTTTTGTATTCTCCAACTTCTCTAAATAAAACACTAATGAATACCAGTAGAACAGTTTTTTCTGTTTTACAACATTGTCATTGCATCTCTGCACTAACCTTCCCCATCTGACAGTGTTAATATTTTGGAAATAAATCCTGCTGTATTTCTGCCCCCAAACAAACTGACTACACTTGAAAAATCACCATTTTCTTTTCACCAATAATTTTTGTCAACTGATTCATGTAACTAAAGGTACTGCCACACTTAGTGATCTCGTTAGCGATCTCAATAACGACGCAAGCTAATGAGATCGTTTTTATGATCGTTTTAATGTCGCTAGTAGCTGCCACACTTAGTGATCTCGTTAACGACGCATAAGCAGTTAGTGATCTCATTAACGACTTTAACGGTCATTGCGATGTAAAAAACAGCGCATATCGCTCACAAAAGGTGCCAGACACAGCGATATAGGCTGACCAGCGGGACGCCAACGATCTAAATACGGTCCAGAACTCTAGTGAACGATCAGCGAGATCACAGCAGGGGCCACGTCGTTGCTACATGCCACACACGTTAGCGTCACGAACGAGATCGCTAAATAGTGACGTATTTTAGCGATCTCGTTAGCGACGCTGTTTAGTGTGGCATACCCTTAAAGCAGCCGAGGTCCCACAGTGATGTCCCAATCAGTATTTAGGGTTTCAGATACAAATGTTGAAAAGGTGCAGCCGGGAAGTCACAGTTTTCACCACTTTGCAAGGCTAAAGGGTACATTTGCACGTAAATGCAAGTATACTGACATGCTGCCGATCCCTAATCCATAAATCCTGTCATTTTATGCTGTGAGTATATTTCACAGGATTGTACATGAGATTTCTCAAAATCTCATGCACTTTGCTGACACTGTAAAACGCAGTAGGTTTTTCCGCAAGCAAGCAAGCATGGAAAATGAACTGTGTTTTCACACTGGGGGAGCTTAGTCTAAGGCCGGGATCACACATGCGAGTAAGTCGTCCGACACTCGCATGTGAAATCCCAGCTCTGGCGCCGGCACTCGGGAGTGGAGCGAGCGGCTGCATAGAACTACATGATAGAACTACATGCAGCCGCTCGCTCCACTCCCGAGTGCCGGCGCCAGAGCTGGGATTTCACATGCGAGTGTCGGACGACTTACTCGCATGTGTGATCCCGGCCTTACAATCTCTTCAGGATTCAGTACTACATTTTCACTAGTAACAGAGTGTGCAGTTGTGAACACGCAGTGAAGTAGTACTATGATTAAATTAAATTAATTGTACCAGACACTTTCAGCTATTTTTGCATCTTGGAATATTTCAGAACAGCTTAAAATTAGTTCCAGTATCATAATCTATATATATAAAATGGAATGTGTGTGTGTGTGTGTGTGTGTGTGTGTGTGTGTGTGTGTGTGTGTGTGTGTGTGTGTGTGTGTGTGTGTGTGTGTGTGTGTGTGTGTGTGTGTGTATCACCAACCAATCACGAAGCATCACCAGAGCTGTTTAAAAGCAGCTGAGCTGTGATTGGTTGCAAGGAAAACTGTTGCTCAGCAACCAATCACTAAGCATCTTTCATTTCACCAGAGCTGTATAAAAGATGAAAGCTGAGCTGTGATTGGTTACTATGAGCAACAGTTTTCCTTGTAGACAGTTGTGGTAACTGAGGCCTATTATTCTTATCATTTCTATAGTGTTATCGTCCTTCTGTAAAGCTGGAAATAACACAATTTATTACCGTGCCGACACAGACCACCCTCTGACACAGACTGCAGGGGGTCCCAGTATCACACAGGATAGGATTAGACACACGGCTCAGCAGACAGTATCACACAGGATAGGATTAGATACACGGCTCAGCACACAGTATCACACAGGATAGGATGAGATACACGGCTCAGCAGACAGTATCACACAGGATAGGATTAGACACACAGCTCAGCAGACAGTATCACACAGGATAGGATTAGATACATAACTCAGACAGTATCACACAGGATAGGATTAGGTACAAAGCTCAGAAGACAATATCACACAGGATAGGATTAGATACACAGCTCAGCAGACAGTATCACTCAGGATAGGATTAGATACACGGCTCAATAGACAGTATCACACAGGATAGGATTAGATACACGGCTCAGCAGACAGTATCACACAGGATAGGATTAGATACACAGCTCAGCAGACAGTATCACACAGGATAGGATTAGACACACAGCTCAGCAGACAGTATCACACGGATAGGATTAGATACACAGCTCAGCAGACAGTATCACAGAGATAGGATTAGATACACGGCTCAGGAGACAGTATCAACAGGATAGGTTAGATACACGGCTCAGCAGACAGTATCAACAGGATAGGATTAGATACACAGCTCAGCAGACAGTATCACACAGGATAGGATTAGACACACAGCTCAGCAGACAGTAACACACAGGATAGGATTAGACACACAGCTCAGCAGACAGTAACACACAGGATAGGATTAGATACACAGCTCAGCAGACGTATCACACAGGATAGGATTAGATACACGGCTCAGCAGACAGTAACACACAGGGTAGGATTAGATACATGGCTCAGCAGACAGTATCACACAGGGTAGGATTAGATACATGGCTCAGCAGACAGTATCACACAGGATAGGATTAGATACACAGCTCAGCAGACAGTATCACAGAGGATAGGATTAGATACATGGCTCAGCAGACAGTATCACACAGGATAGTATTAGATACACGGCTCAGCAGACAGTATCACACAGGATAGGATTAGACACACAGCTCAGCAGACAGTAACACACAGGATAGGATTAGATACATGGCTCAGCAGACTGTATCACACAGGATAGGATTAGATACACAGCTCAGCAGACAGTATCACACAGGATAGGATTAGATACACAGCTCAGCAGACAGTATCACACAGGATAGGATTAAATACACGGCTCAGCAGACAGTAACACACAGGGTAGGATTAGATACATGGCTCAGCAGACAGTATCACACAGGATAGGATTAGATACACGGCTCAGCAGACAGTATCACACAGGATAGGATTAGATACACAGCTCAGCAGACAGTATCACAGAGGATAGGATTAGATACATGGCTCAGCAGACAGTATCACACAGGATAGTATTAGATACACGGCTCAGCAGACAGTATCACACAGGATAGGATTAGACACACAGCTCAGCAGACAGTAACACACAGGATAGGATTAGATACATGGCTCAGCAGACTGTATCACACAGGATAGGATTAGATACACAGCTCAGGAGACAGTATCACACAGGATAGGATGAGATACACGGCTCAGCAGACAGTATCACACAGGATAGGATTAGAGACACAGCTCAGCAGACAGTAACACACAGGATAGGATTAGATACACGGCTCAGCAGACAGTATCACACAGGATAGGATTAGATACACGGCTCAGCAGACAGTATCACACAGGATAGGATTAGATACACGGCTCAGCAGACAGTATCACACAGGATAGGATTAGATACACGGCTCAGCAGACAGTATCACACAGGATAGGATTAGATACACGGCTCAGCAGACTGTATCACACAGGATAGGATTAGATACACGGCTCAGCAGACAGTATCACACAGGATAGGATTAGACACACAGCTCAGCAGACAGTAACACACAGGATAGGATTAGATACACAGCTCAGCAGACAGTATCACACAGCATAGGATTAGATACACAGCTCAGCAGACAGTATCACACAGGATAGGATTAGATACACGGCTCAGCAGACAGTATCACACAGGATAGGATTAGATACACGGCTCAGCAGACTGTATCACACAGGATAGGATTAGATACACGGCTCTGCAGACAGTATCACACAGGATAGGATTAGACACACAGCTCAGCAGACAGTAACACAGGATAGGATTGATACATGGCTCAGCAGACAGTAACACACAGGATAGGATAGATACATGGTCAGCAGACAGTAACACACAGGATAGGATTAGATACACGACTCAGCAGACAGTATCACACAGGATAGGATTAGATACAAGGCTCAGCAGACAGTAAGGCCGGAGTCACACTGGCGACAAAATCGGACGACTGCAATGCGATGAAATATCGCATTGAAGTCGGACCTATGTTAATCTATGGAGCAGCTCCCAGTATCAGATTTTTTGTGGTCCGTTTTAAACGTCCGTGTACAATCGCAGCATGCTGCGATTGTCACCGATTGTGGGTCGACTATCGCCAATGCAAGTCTATGGGAGCGATGAAAAATCTGATTACAAACGGACCACACTGTGTGACTTGCGATGAAATCGCATCGGTGTCCTTTAGAAAAGCCGGCAATTCATCCCCGGCTATACTGTAAAATCACACTGACAGCTTTAATAAAGACTAGAAAGAATAGATATATACACATAGAACACATTATATATATATATATATACATGTCATTGTGACATGTACATATACATATATTTATAGTTCCTAGACTTCTACATACTGTAATAGCCGCTAATTCAATTGCCGGGTTTTGTGAAATCACAGAAGCCGACATGAAATGATACATTGTTTCCACACATTTAACCATGTAATTTCATGTATTTTTATATATGTTTGAAACATACAATTACATGAGTGTATTTGTGCAAAATTTCAGACATGTAGGGGTTAATTAAAGGTGTAATTTCGTTGAAAAAAAATGCGTGGGCTCCCGCTGTATTTTCTCCACCAGACAGACAAAGCAAAGCGAGTGGGGGCAGATAATAATAGCCCAGGGAGGGTGCATTTTTTTTGTGCCCCCCCTGGCTACTAACATCTGCCCCCAGACACCCCAGAAAGGGCAAATCTATAATTAGATTCGCCCTTTCTGGCACTTTGCCCGTCTATTCCCATTGCCCTGTAGCGGTGGCGAATGGGTTAATCTCACCTTATTGTCACCTTGCAATTGAAAGGTGACCTTAAGGCAGGTTAATAATTGATAGCTGTCAATTAGACAACTATCAATTATTAATCCTATTGAAGTAAATAAAAAAACACACACACTTTAAGAATAAATAATTTTAATGAAATAAAAACACATTTTTTTGACCATATTTTATTTTACACTTAATCCGTGCGAAGCCATTGATCTCCTAAAATAAAGAAAAAGAAATAAAACAACATTATTCTTACCTATTCCCCCGATCTGTCACGTCCCACGCTGTAATCCTTCACAAAGGGTTAACTAGCTTTGAGCCAAGCAGTGCAAGTAATCCTGCGTGCTCAGCTCAAAGCTCATGAATGAATAAGTTCCTCTCCTGGCGACAGGAGAGGATGTGATTCATGAATGAAGCTTAATTGATTGTGTCCACTTTCCCTTTAGGTCAGGTCACTACAGTTAAATTGGCAATAAATCAATTAAGCTCCATTCATGAATCTATTCCTCTACTTTCGCTGGGAGAGTAACTTATTCATTCAGGGGAATACAGGTCTGAGACAGCATTATTAGCTCTCTGCGACCTGTAACCTGTTAACCCTTTCTGATGGATTACACTGTGGGACCTGACTGTACATCGGATTGGTAAGTATAATTTTGCTTTTTTATTTTATTTTTATTACAGGAAATGGTTTTAGCAGGAAAATAAAATATGGTCAAAAACTGTGTGATTATTTCATTAAACTTATTTTTTATTAAACTGTGTGTGTTTGATTTTTCTTTCATACAATAGGATTAATAATTGATAGTTGTCTAATTGACAGCTATCAATTATTAACCTGGCTTAAAGTGACCTTTCAATTGCAAGGTCATTTTAACCCCTTATTAACCCATTCGCCACCGCTACAGGGCAATGGGAATAGACGGGCAAAGTGCCAGAAAGGGCGAATCTAATTATAGATTTGCCCTTTCTGGGGTGTCTGGGGGCAGATGTTAGTAGCCAGGGGGGGCACAAAAAAAATGTACCCTCCCTAGGCTATTATTATCTGCCCCCACTCGCTTTGCTTTGTCTGTCTGGTGGAGAAAATACAGCGGGAGCCCACGCATTTTTTTTTCAACGAATTTACACCTTTAATTAACCCCTACATGTCTGAAATTTAGCACACATATACTCATGTAATTGTATGTTTCAAAAATATATAAAAATACATGAAATTACATGGTTAAATGTGTGGAAACAATGTATCATTTTATGTCGGCTTCTGTGATTTCACTGAAGCCGGCAATTGAATTAGCGGCTATAACAGTATGTAGAAGTGTAAGAATTATAAATATATGTATATATATATATATATGTCACAATGACATGTATATATATATATATATATATGTGCTCTATGTGTATATATCTATTCTTTCTTTTGGCATTTAAATACTATTCTTTTGGATCCATTATATGTCAGTTTTGCAAGCCTGCGAGAAAATCTCGCAAGTCGGATGAAAATCGGATGTTACAAGGTTCACACACATGCGATTAAATCGCATCTTTGAAGGAAAATCGGATGCCAGAAGGATGTGTGATGTTTTTATTTTGATCCGATTGTCGACCGTCTAAAACGGACCGATTTTTTGTGGTTGTGTGTGACACCGGCCTAACACAGGATAGATTGATACGGTCAGAGACTATCACACAGGTGGATGATACACGCTCAGCAGACATATCACACAGGATAGGATTAGATACACGGCTCAGCAGACAGTATCACACAGGATAGGATTAGATACATGGCTTAGCAGACAGTATCACACAGGATAGGATTAGATACACAGCTCAGCAGACTGTATCACACAGGATAGGATTAGATACACGGCTCAGGAGACAGTATCACACAGGACAGGATTAGATACACAGCTTAGCAGACAGTATCACACAGGATAGGATTAGATACACAGCTTAGCAGACAGTATCACACAGGATAGGATTAGATACACAGCTCAGCACACAGTATCACACAGGACAGGATTAGATACACGGCTCAGCAGACTGTATCACACAGGATAGGATTAGATACACGGCTCAGCAGACTGTATCACACAGGATAGTAGAAAATACACGGCTCAGCAGACTGTATCACACAGGATAGGATTAGATACACGGCTCAGCATACTGTATCACACAGGATAGGATTAGATACACGGCTCAGCAGACTGTATCACACAGGATAGGATTAGATACAGCAGCTTAGCAGACTGTATCACACAGGATAGGATTAGATACAGCATCTTAGCAGTCAGTATTACACAGAAGAGGATTAGATACACAGCTCAGCAGAATGTATCACACAGGATAGGATTAGATACATGGCTCAGCAGACAGTATCACACAGGATAGGATTAGATACACAGCTCAGCAGACATTATCACACAGGAAAGCATTAGATACACAGCTCAACAGACAGTATCACACAAAGATAGGATTAGATACAAGGCTCAGCAGACAGTATCACACAGGATAGGATTAGATACACAGGTCAGCAGACAGTATCACACAGGATAGCATTAGATACACGGCTCAACAGACAGTATCACACAGGATAGGATTAGATACATGGCTCAGCAGACAGTATGACACAGGATAGGATTAGATACACAGGTCAGCAGACAGTATCACACAGGATAGGATTAGATACAAGGCTCAGCAGACAGTATCACACAGGATAGGATTAGATACACAGGTCAGCAGACAGTATCACACAGGATAGCATTAGATACACGGCTCAACAGACAGTATCACACAGGATAGGATTAGATAAAAGGCTCAGCAGACAGTATCACACAGGATAGGATTAGATACACAGGTCAGCAGACAGTATCACACAGGATAGCATTAAATACACGGCTCAGCAGACAGTATCACACAGGATAGGATTAGATACACGGCTCAGCAGACAGTATCACACAGGATAGGATTAGATACACAGCTCAGCAGACAGTAACACACAGGATAGGATTAGATACATGGCTCAGCAGACAGTAACACACAGGATAGGATTAGATACACGGCTCAGCAGACAGTATCACACTGGATAGGATTAGATACAAGGCTCAGCAGACAGTATCACACAGGATAGGATTAGATACACAGGTCAGCAGACAGTATCACACAGGATAGCATTAAATACACGGCTCAGCAGACAGTATCACACAGGATAGGATTAGATACATGGCTCAACAGACAGTATCACACAGGATAGGATTAGATCCAAGGCTCAGCAGACAGTATCACACAGTATAGGATTAGATACATGGCTCAGCAGACAGTATCACACAGGATAGGATTAGATACACGGCTCAGCACACAGTATCACACAGGATAGGATTAGATACACGGCTCAGCAGACAGTATCACACAGGACAGGATTAGATACACGGCTCAGCAGACAGTATCACACAGTATAGGATTAGATACACAGGTCAGCAGACAGTATCACACAGGATAGCATTAAATACCGGCTCAGCAGACAGTATCACACAGGAGAGGATTAGATGCATGGCTCAGCAGACAGTATCACACAGGATAGGATTAGATACACGGCTCAGCAGACAGTGTCACACAGGATAGGATTAGATACAGCAGCAGTCAACTTTTTGTGGCCTTTTCAAGAGTTGGAACTGCCAAAAATCTGTTCATCTTTGCCCTGAAAGGAAAAACCAAAAATGTTTATCAAAAGGCTCTTGGATGAGTTGAAAATAAAATACTATCAGTACTTGGGTAATCGTTTAGTTAATTTGTGTTGCAAATCTATAGTGTTTAATATATGATGTGAAATGTTTTTATGTGCAATATGATCATTATAATTTGCTATCACTAACCGCAGTTAGTTACTATCCCCGGGCAACGCCGGGCTCTTCAGCTAGCCACTTATAAAAACTAAACAATTTGGGAAACATGAAAAGTGTGTAGGCCACAGACTAGTTTCACTAATTTTTGTATTTGAAATGTTTAAGTTTTCTAAATGAAGAAGATGGCTTGTCTTTTACACTCATAAAAATGAATAGAGTGGCCAAATGCAAGCTCGATTAGCTACTTCTCCATTCAGTGGATTAGTGTGGGTCCCAGTAATGAGACCCCCAGCAATCTGGATGCTATCCTCTATGCCATTTATAGGGATAACTTCTAAAGTTTCAAAGTTTCCAAAGTTGAGAATAACTCTTTAAATAAATGTCTGTACTATTTAAGAATTTTGTATTCTAAATAGGTTTAATTTAAATAGTTGAAAAAACTGAAATATTTTAACATTTTTGTCTCGACCACGCACCACAATTGTGGGTTTCCAGGGCAATGGGGTACTCAGAGCCGAGCCCGTAGAAGTCTATGGGATTGTCACAGGTAGCGGTGGCTCGGTCTGTGGCCCTGGCGGTCAGGCGTATGTTGGGGGGTATATTTACAGGGGATATATATATACAGTTCGTGACGCCACCTGTAGTCTCTGGTAATTTGTACCAGCGCTGCTGTAGATCTCTGAGGGGATGGTGAGGCAGCTAGATGTCAGGTCCCCTACAGGTGGGACTCTTCCCTCAGGTCGATAGTAATGATAGGGTAGTGCAGGAATGCAATCAAATAACACAGTCTCACACATCAGCGTCTTTCCATACCTTTACTTCAAGTTGTTCAGGCAGGTCCCAGGGAGGCTGATGGGGTTGATGGAGGATGAGCTTTGAGGCAACGGCTAAGCAAGTTAGGGGCCTCCTTTACTTTCAAATGATGATGAGTACAACCAGCATGAAGCGTAGTTCCCTCTATAATCTCCAGCTTTTCCAAAGCTGTGCTGCCCGGTCAGTTTTGTGGTTGGAGCCTTCTTCTGAGAGAGCTGAGTTCCAATTCCTGTCGTGCACTGACTCAAGGTTCTCACTCTCCCTGACCCCAGTTACGTACTGACTCTTCAGGGGCTGCTTTCCGGACCTAAGGTCCGGTAAGCCTCTGGGTTTCCTACCACCATGCATGAAGCTATGGTGATGCTTCGGTCTCCAGTGACCGGTAACAATTGCAGGTATTCTATACCTATGGCACTTTTCTGTTCTCTTCCACTATGCCCTTCGATTTGCTCAGACTCTCAACAGATGTCTCAGTCCGTCCTCTAGTGGGGCACAGCTCTGACCAGGCTGAGGTGAACTGGCTCACCTTTACTGGACTCCACTTTCTGAACTGCACAAAGACTGCACTTCCTAACTCTTTCGAGTCACTGACTGAACTGAACTCAGACTACTCAGCACTCCCCTCCACACCCCTGCTGGGTGTGTCCGAAGTGTACGTGATATCATGGAGAGCCCTTAACCGTTACCTCTCCACTCATCCTCCTGGTATTGTGTACCAGGGCTACACATTCCCCCATGGTAAACGACAGCACTCCCGGGCTGTAAAATACAAAGAGACAGAAATTTTGTTTATGCATTAAACATCAACATTAAACATTAATTCGTCCCATCCGGGAGGTAAGGATGTCTTGAACGTTGCAAACAAAACATTGAATATAGAAAAATACGAAATATTAAATAATCATGTTCATAAATAAACGACAATATTCTTGTGAAGGACCCGCACCAAACCTTCAACGTGGGTCCTGGGTGGGCTGCAGGACATCCGAATGCAGACCTCACTCAGTGCCTCACCATACGGGTTTTATGTTCAGAGGTAAGTCAAGGCTTCGTGTGAAACCATTAAAAGGCACCTTAGTGCAACTATTTACAAGATAAGTTCTGGGCTGGCACAGTCCTCAGCCTCTGAGTCCATTATAAGACACCATAAGGAAAAGACACATATATATATACTTTTTACAATATTCACATTAATTTGTTATAATTACTGCTGGTATCGAATGGGTATCTTCCCTTTTGTGATTCGCTCTGATCTACGTGGAGTAGCTTCAGGTATATTAAGTTGCGATCTGTCTGCACTGCGTAACGGCAAACTATAGAACTGCCTCAATCTTTCTATGGATCTGGCAAGCGTACTGATGGCTGGGCGGTGTGAGTCAGCTTCACCAGGGGATCCCATAGTATGGGGCGCTGCTTCAGATGATCCTTCTTGAGATTCCGTAGGTTGAGGTGTTGCTGGAATGGGTAACTCCTGAACTGGCTCAACTGGTACCACGGGCATAACTGGAGGTAGAACTTCCTCTGGTGGCTGATAAAACTGCAAACCGGAACTATTACAGCATCTCCCAGTCTAGGGCCAATCCGCAGGAAAATCTCCCAGATCCGTGTGTATGACCTCTTCCTTCCTTTCTTCTTGATTGATGACAGGGTTCTTTTCACAACGCTTTAAGGGTTCTGGACACAATTTCAAATGGTCTCTGGACACAGTGGTTATTGTTCTTCCTCCGTCCTTACTAATGATACAAACTTTTCTGTTGTCATATTTAGAATCTTGTACGACGTAGGGTTCTTGCTCCCACTGGTTATCCAATTTGTGCATTTCCTTTTTTTTTTAATACCACTTCTCCAGGCATCAAAGGCTTGGCAGGAGCATTTCTGTTGTAAATATCTTCCTGTTTCTCCCGTGCCTTGTTGAGACTTTCCTCCACACAGATTTGCACTCTTCTGTACTGCTCTTGCCGATTTATGTCCCAGTTTTCAACGGCGTCGTCTGCCTCCGGTTCTACTACTCCAAGTTCTAAATCCATTGGTAGTCTTCCGGGCCTTGCTCTCATAAGATAGGCTGGAGTGCAGTTAGTAGAACTTACAGGTATATGGTTATACAAATCAACCAAATCAGGTAGTAAGTCCGGCCATCGATTTCTGTCTTCCAACGGTATGGATCTCAACAAGTCAAGGACAATATGGTTCATTTTTTCACAAAGACCGTTGGTTTGAGGGTGGTATGGCGTTGTTCTAATTTTCTTGCACCCGCACATGTGACAGAATTCCTTGAATAAATCAGCTTCGAAAGCAGGTCCTTGATCGGTTAATACTTGCTCCGGATACCCATGCGGTCTGCAGAAACTTGCTTGAAAGGTTTTCGCGGCCGTCACTGCGGTCTGATCCTTAACTGGAACAACCACCAGAAATCTGGAGTAATGGTCCACCATGGTCAGGGCGTATGAGTATCCAGATCTACTTGGCGACAGTTTGACATGGTCCAGGGCCACAATCTCCAAGGGACGAGTCGTCCGGATAGGTTGCAGGGGTGCCTTCTGACTACCGTAGTCCTTCCTTCTGAGACCACAGGGTCCACAGTTCCGACACCACCTCTCAATGGAGCTGCGCATCCCTACCCAGTAGAACCGGCATCTCAACAGGGTCTCCAGCTTTCTCCAGCCAAAGTGTCCTGCTTGATCGTGGTATGCTTCCAACACCATTGGGACGTCCGCCTTGGGGACCACGATTTGCCAGACCATCTCATGGGTTCTGGGGTTGACGTATCTCCTGCACAACTTCTCACGGTATAGGAACAACCTGCTTCTCTCGTTCCACAGGAGCTTGGCTGACATAGGTGCATCCTTTTCCAAAGAGGAGCCTTCCTGTCTTAACAACTCCTTGATGCGGCTGACCACTGGATCACTGTCCTGAGTCTCTTTCCAGCTGTGATGGGGTAAAGGATTTAATGTTGCACCATACTGCTTTCTGTTGACTCGATGCTCGTGGACTACCCATTTCGATGGAACGCAGGTAGCTCAATTTCTTCCAGGTCGTCCGATTCTTCTTCCGTATCAGAGTCATGCGGCATTCGGGACAATGCGTCAGCATTAGCATTCTTTCGACCTGCCCGGTACTTGATAGTAAACTGGTAATTGGACAACCGAGCCATCCATCGCTGCTCCATGGCACCCAGCTTGGCGGTTTCCAGGTGCGTTAAGGGGTTGTTATCTGTAAACGCAGTGAACCGATTGGAGGCCAGATAGTGCTTAAATCTTTCAGTAATGGCCCAGACCAGCGCCAGAAACTCCAGCTTGAAGCTGCTATAATTTTCCGGATTCCTTTCAGTTGGCCTGAGTTTTCTGCTGGCATATGCGATGACTTTTTCTTGGCCATTCTGCTTCTGACTGAGAACTGCTCCCAACCCTTCATTACTGGCGTCGGTGTACAACAGGAACGGTTGGCTGTAATCAGGATAGGTTAAGATCTCATCACCTGTAAGGATCTCTTTCATCTTTTGGAATGCTTCAGCCTGTTCCTTACCCCAATTAAAGGGAGGGTTTCTGCTCTTTAGGGATTGTCCTACTAGGAGGTCCTGTAAAGGAGCTGCCTTCTTCGTGTAATCTTTCACGAATCTCTGTAGTAACCCGTTAGTCCCAGGAACTGTCGCACTTCCTTAAGGTTCTTCGGCTCCGGCCACTTCTGGATGGCAGTGACTTTCTCTGGGTCCGGCGCTACTCCTTCCGAACTGACGATGTGCCCCAAGTATTGTACCTTCTGCTTGAGTAGATGGCATTTTGAAGGTTTCAACTTCATCCCGTACCTGGACAGAGACTCAAATACTTCTGCCAGGTGCTTCAGATGGTCCTCATATGTCTTGGAATACACGATGACGTCGTCTAGGTATAGCAGCACGGTTTCAAAATTGAGATGTCCCAGACAATTTTCCATCACTCTCTGAAATGTTCCTGGGGCACTGCTGAGCCCAAACGGCATTCTGTCGAACTCACAGAGCCCCATTGGGGTGGTGAAAGCCGTTTTCTCACGATCCTCCTCAGCCACAGCCACTTGCCAGTAACCACTAGTCAGATCAAGGGTAGAAAAGTAGTTAGCCGTTTTCAGAGCAGCTAATGATTCCTCTATGCGTGGTAACGGGTATGCATCCTTGTGTGTTATGCGGTTCACCTGCCTGTAATCCACACACATTCTCATACTACCATCTTTCTTTTTAACCAGAACTAGAGGGGCTGCCCAGGGCTACAACTATCCCTTATCACCCCAGCTTTCTTCATATCATGCAACATTTCTTTAGCCTTCTGATAATGAGCTGGAGGTATGGGCCTATACCGCTCTTTGATGGGAGGATGACTGCCTGTAGGGATATGATGTTGTACTCCCTTAATTATCCCAAAATCAAGTGGATTCTTGCTAAACACTTGGGCGTACTCTTGCACCACCCGTAATACCCCTTGCTTCTGGTGAGCGGGAGTGGTGTCCGTCCCAACATGGAGTTGCTGACACCATTCCGCCACCTGAGTTGCTGGGTCATTGTCCTCCGCTATTTGACAGGAGTCTAAGGACTCAGCCGGGAGAATAGAATTATTATCAACAGCATGTAGTTTAGCAATAGTTGCGTAACGGGGTAAGTTTACCTCATCATCTCCCCAATTGAGAAGCCGTACCGGTACTCTTCCATTCACCACTTCTACTACTCCTCTAGCAGTCATAAGTGTAGGTCTATGTTCTGAATGGTGGGGTTCTACTACAGCTTGGTAATTCTGTCCTCTCAGACCTATGGCTGCCCTGCACCAAATGATCATTTCACTCATTGGGGGTATCACAATAGGATCCGAGTCAGTGACCCGTACATTACCAATTTCGCCGTCTGTAAGCTTCGCTTGCTGCTGACACACCAGGGCCCGGATCTCTCTTTGGATTACTCCTCTCTGCCTTGGTCGGGCAATCTCAGCGAGCTGTTGGAGCAAGAACACAACTTCTCCCAAACAATTACCGATAATGTTAGTACCCAAATTATATTTAAACCGTTCTCCTCATTTACAGTCTTTACTACCAGAAGCCCCTGGTCTTTCAACTCCTCTCTGCCACCTTTACATCTACACATTTTGTCCCAAGTACTTCTACAGGAAGACCATTAGAAGCATACACGGTAAAGTCAGAGCTCGGGGGTTTAAGACTGTCCATTGACCAGTACTTAGTATAGAGGGCATCAGGAATTAGGGTCACCTGGGACCCAGTGTCTAACAATGCCGGAACTGCAATACCATCTAAGATGATAGACAGGTAGGGTCGCCCACCCACATACCTGCGGTTCCAGTCTAGGGGGCCTGACGGGTATTCTCCTGGGTGTTGGCCCTCGGACCCAGGTTCTGCCCGTTTAAAGGACACTGTGGAGACAGATGACCTTTCCGGTTGCATCGGTAACAGATGATCTCTCGACGAGGAGGGTGTTGATCAGAGGTCGCTCCTGGGGGGGCGTTGTCCTCCTCCGGGGGGCGACGTCTTCTTTCTTCTCCGGTGCATCCACGGGACGTCTTCTGGGCAGTCTGCTAACAAGATCTTCCCTTCTTCCTCTTTCCGCAGTTGCAGGGCACTCATTACAGCAGCCAGATTTTTAGTCAGCTGGCGCACCTCTGAGCGCAGACAATCCAATTCACTAGGAGGGGTCACCTGCGCTTTGGCTTCGGCCACTAACGGGGAAAAGGGGTTTACTGCCGGTTCCAGAGTGACTTCAGCCTGATGATGTTGGGTTGCCACCTCAAGTTTGCCCAGGGGCCGCAGCCCTTTTATTGCCATGTCTTTTAGGGCATCAAAGGTAGCATCCGGATGATCTAAGGACCACCAGTTTACAGTTCTGCGTTCCTCTTGGGATCTCAATCCCTGTATAAATTGTTCTTTCAGCATTTTATTCTCATCAATAGCATTTAAATTATTAACCTGCTTAAGAGCTCTCAGGGCTCCTTGTAGTCGGCAAGCGTAGTCCCGGATGCTGTCACCTGGCTGTTGTGAACAGTGATAGAAGGCCATCCGGAGATCCGTTTCCGTGCGGTCTTCAAATATGGCATGCAGCTTAAGGAAGATCGCAGGTACCGACTCCTGATCAACGGTATCCCAAGTCTCCACTTCCCTCTCAGCAGCGCCAGTTAGCTGCCCTATTAGCACAGCAGCTTTTTGTCTCTCAGGCATGGAGTACATTTCTAGGATGCTGCATAACTTCCGCTTGAAGCCTGCTAATGTGCCTGGCTCACCGCTGTACTGGGGAAGCCATTTCGCCCCAGGCATATATGGGAGCGTTAGTGGCATGATCGGGACTACCGGACTGGGTGCAGGGCCTGCGCCCCCATCTGGCGCTACAATACCAGACGGTGCGGGATTGGGGACTCCGGCTGGGGCCGCACTGTCAGCCGGTTGTTGTGACATCTTAGCGCCCCCTTGGTTAAACGGAGCCTACCGGTTTCAGACGCTGCTATTTCACAGGCACCGCAGTGGGAACAGGACCTTCGTCGCAGGCGCTCTGATGTCAGAGCGTTCACTTCCTGTTGCAGGACCTGCCGATGAGTCAGAGCCAGGGGCGTGTCCAAGACTCTGCGCGCTCTTTCAGGTACGCCCACCTTCTTCTCCAGCGCCTTAGGGCGCGAATCTGGCGGCAAATATGGCGGTATTTGGCGCCAAACAACAGCAACAGTCTTTTTCGCCAAAACACTCCACAGGCACACAGGGCTCGCAATGCTGCAAGTTTCGTATCCTGTTCGTGACGCCAATTTTTGTCTCGACCACGCACCACAATTGTGGGTTTCCAGGGCAATGGGGTACTCAGAGCCGAGCCCGTAGAAGTCTATGGGATTGTCACAGGTAGCGTGGCTCGGTCTGTGGCCCTGGCGGTCAGGCGTATGTTGGGGGGTATATTTACAGGGGATATATATATACAGTTCGTGACGCCACCTGTAGTCTCTGGTAATTTGTACCAGCGCTGCTGTAGATCTCTGAGGGGATGGTGAGGCAGCTAGATGTCAGGTCCCCTACAGGTGGGACTCTTCCCTCAGGTCGATAGTAATGATAGGGTAGTGCAGGAATGCAATCAAATAACACAGTCTCACACATCAGCGTCTTTCCATACCTTTACTTCAAGTTGTTCAGGCAGGTCCCAGGGAGGCTGATGGGGTTGATGGAGGATGAGCTTTGAGGCAACGGCTAAGCAAGTTAGGGGCCTCCTTTACTTTCAAATGATGATGAGTACAACCAGCATGAAGCGTAGTTCCCTCTATAATCTCCAGCTTTTCCAAAGCTGTGCTGCCCGGTCAGTTTTGTGGTTGGAGCCTTCTTCTGAGAGAGCTGAGTTCCAATTCCTGTCGTGCACTGACTCAAGGTTCTCACTCTCCCTGACCCCAGTTACGTACTGACTCTTCAGGGGCTGCTTTCCGCGACCTAAGGTCCGGTAAGCCTCTGGGTTTCCTACCACCATGCATGAAGCTATGGTGATGCTTCGGTCTCCAGTGACCGGTAACAATATGCAGGTATTCTATACCTATGGCACTTTTCTGTTCTCTTCCACTATGCCCTTCGATTTGCTCAGACTCTCAACAGATGTCTCAGTCCGTCCTCTAGTGGGGCACAGCTCTGACCAGGCTGAGGTGAACTGGCTCACCTTTACTGGACTCCACTTTCTGAACTGCACAAAGACTGCACTTCCTAACTCTTTCGAGTCACTGACTGAACTGAACTCAGACTACTCAGCACTCCCCTCCACACCCCTGCTGGGTGTGTCCGAAGTGTACGTGATATCATGGAGAGCCCTTAACCGTTACCTCTCCACTCATCCTCCTGGTATTGTGTACCAGGGCTACACATTTTCATATTTTTAAACTCAATAAAGCATCTCTAATACACATTTGTGTCACATAGCTATATTTATTTCAAACTGAATATAAAACTTTACAAAGCTGCCCCAGATCAAATTTTATAGAAGCTAACATCTTTGGAGGACTTCAAGTTATTGTGGGCTGCTATGTATTCTACATTTATTATTTTGGGAGGAAATTTTGCATTTCTATATACATGCAAGCAGCAAATAAACCTTTTTTGGTGTCAAATGTTTCATATCATCCCTGTAGGGCTTCTGCTGGTTGACAGTTACTGGTGTAAGATTTGTTTTTCTCACATCTCGCTGAGTAGGAGAATATTTTAACTGTTTATATTATTCTAGAAGGTAATAATTTTCAGTCTCATAATAGTTAAACAATTCATATACAGCATATGTATTAAATACATCAAAGTCACATTGCTGCTTTGTCTTGCAGGACTGTTAATTAATTTGTCTTTTAGCTGTTAATAAATGATAGCCATCATTTCATCGTCTGCTGCAGATGTTATAGATCTAGGGTTATGTACACATTTAGCTGTAATAAGAAGCATTATATATGAATAATGGTTGATACATGCTGTTTACATGACATTTAACCCCTTAACAACCGCCGATACGGCTTTTAACGGCAGTGGTTAAGGATACTTAAACCACAACGCCGTTAATTCACGGCACAGTGGAATAAGTATATAGCGTCCCCTAGAGTCGGATTTTCTGCCCAGAGAACATGTTTCGGGTCTGTTTTTACCGACCCCACTTTTGCGATCGCCGTTATTAACCATATAACGGCGACCGCAAAAAAAAAAGCCGCGATTCTCCGTTATCTTTCTCCTCTGATGTGATCGCACATCAGAGGGGAGAGAAATAGGGTTCACGGGTCCCTAGATCTGTCCCCTGTACCTCCGGGCGTCCCCCCGCCTCCTATGGCTCCTGCAGCTCTCGGCGTCTTCTTCCTGCAAGGAAAATGGCGAGCACATGCGCAGTGCGCCTGCTGAATCTGCCAGCCGGCAGATTCATTCATTCAGTGCAGTTACATTTTGATCACTGTGATAAACGCTATCACAGTGATCAAAATAAAAATATAGTAAATAAACCCCCCATTTCTCACCCCCTTAGTTAGGAACATAAAATAAAATAAAGAAAATATATTTATTTTCATTTTTCCATTAGGGTTAGAGTTATAATTAGGGTTATAATTAGGGTTAGGGTTAGAATTAGGGTTAGGGTTAGAATTAGGGTTAGGGTTACAATTAGAGTTAGGGTTACAATTAGGGTTAGGGTTACAGTTAAGGTTAGTGTTGCAATTAGGGTTAGGGTTACAATTAGGGTTAGGGTTACAATTAGGGTTGGGATTAGGGTTAGGATTAGGGTTAGGGTTGGAATTAGGGTTAGGATTGGGATTAGGGTTAGGGGTGTGTTGGGGTTAGGGTTGGAGCTAGAATTGAGGGGTTTCCACTACTTATGCACATCAGGGGGTCTCCAAACATGACATTGTGTTCAAAAAGTCAAATGGTGCTCACTCCCTTCCGAGCCCTGCTGTGCCCCCAAACAGTGGTTTACCCCAACATATGGAGTATCAGCGTACTCAGGACAAATTGCACACCAATTTTGGAGTTCTAATTTCTCCTGTTACCCTTGGGAAAATAAAAAATAGCTGGCTAAAAAATCATTTGTGAGGAAAAAATGATTTTTTTTCACGCCTTTGCGTTTATAAATTGTGAAGCACTTGGGGGTTCAAAGTGCTCAGCAGTCAGCACACATCTAGATAATTTACTTGGGGGAGGTCTAGTTTCCAAAATGGGGTCACTTGTGGGGGGTTTCTACTGTTTATGCACATCAGGTGCTCTCCAGCCAATTCTGCGTTGAAAAAGTCAAATGGCTCTCCTTCCCTTCCGACCTCAGCCGTGTGCCAAAAGGCTCTGCAAACACAACATGATGCGCGCAGAACATTCCATCAAAGTCTGCATTACAAAATGGCGCTCCTTCCCTTTCAAGCTCTCCCATGCACCCAAACAGTGGTTCCCTCTCACATATGGGGGTTTTCACTGTTTATGCACATCAGGTGCTCTCCAGCCAATTCTGCGGTGAAAAAGTCAAACGGCGCTCCTTCCCTTCCGACCTCTGCTGTGCGCCAAAAAGTGGTTTACCCCCACATATGGGGTATCGGCGTATTTAGGAGCAATTGCAAAACAAATTTTGCAGTTCATTTTCTCTTTTAACACTTGTGAAAATTGGTTGTGAAGTAATTTTTTTGCAAAAAAAGTTAAATGTTAATTTTTTCCTTCCACATTGCTTCAGTTCCTGTGAAGCACTTAAGGGGTTAATAAACTTCTTGAATGTGGTTTTGAGCATCTTGAGGGGTGCAGTTTTTAGAATGGTCTCACTTTTGGGTATTTTCTATCATATAGAGCCCTCAAAGTGACTTCAAATGTGATGTGGTCCCTAAAAAAAAATGGTGTTGTAAAAATGAGAAATTGCTTGTCAAATTTTAACCCTTATAACGTCGTAACAAAAAAAAATTTGTCTCCAAAATTGTGCTGATGTAAAGTAGACATGTGGTAAATGATATTTATTAAGAAATTTGTGTGACATATCTCTCTGATTTAAGGGCATAAAAATTTAAAGTTTGAAAATTGCAAAATTTTCAAAATTTTCGCCATATTTCAGGTTTTTTTTATAAATAAACGCAAGTGATATCAAAAAAATTTACCACTAGCGTGAAGTACAATATGTCACGAAAAAACATCCTCAGAATCAGTGGGATTCGTTAAAGCGTTCCAGAGTTATAACCGCATAAAGTGACAGTGGTCAGAATTGTAAAAATTGGCCCGGTCATTAAGCTGCAAATTTGCTCTGTTACTAAGGGGTTAAATAACAAGTCTACATTCGGTTACATGGTTTACAAAAAGTAAATAGCTTGGTTGCAGTGATGGATGTGTGCCCATATTATTTAATTCCTTTGGGACTAGACACTAATTTTTTTTGTTTCATTTTTCTGCTCCATTCTACAAAAAAATATAGCCTTTTTTATTTTTCCATTAATAAATGTATATGATCATTTGTTTTTTTGCAAGAAGAGTTACTGGTATAGTTTCTAAGGACACCATTCATTTTACAATACATTGTGCTAAAAACAAAAACAAACCTGCACTTCTTTTCAGTAATTGCTTTTACGGCATTCATTGTGTAGTAAAAATAACCTGACATCATGATTGTCTAGGTAAGTACAAATACAGTGATAGCAAATCTGTGTTTAATTTTATATTTTATTGGTGAAATATAGAGATGGGCAAACCCGAACAGTAAAGTTCGTCGTCCGTACCAAACACCTACTGTTCGGGCACGGACACCGAACACGGATTTCACCAGGAAGTCTGTGTTACTGTTCAGGTTCAGGTTCGGCCCCCCGAACACCGGGTGTTTATCGCGCTGTCGTATGCGTGACAGCGCAGCAAACACTGCTTCTGATCAGCAATAAAATCATCACCGCTGATCAGAGAGCCGCAGTTCGCATGCTGCCAAATGACAGCGTAAGCCCGCAGCTATGATCAGAGGTATACAGTTTACCTCCGTTCATTGGTGTCGGCTGATGGGACTACTGCTCCCATCAGCCGACGCCTGCTGCCACTAATAACAGTGAGAGCAGGGGTGGCAGATGGGAATATTCATCAGCTGGCGCATGCGCTATAAATAAATAATTTTTAAAAAATGGCGTATGTTCCCCTGTATTTTTGATAAACAGCCTGGCATATGTTCCCCTGTATTTTTGGAAAGCAGCTCGGGGCTGCCACTCTCAGCTGTCAGCTTCAGCAAGGCTGGTTATCAAGCCTCAGAATACTAGCCCCCAGCTGTCTGCTTTAGCAAGGCTGATTATCAAAAATGAGGGGCACGTAACACCATTTTTTTTATTATTTATTTAAATAATTAAAACATACGGCATGGGGACCCCTCTATTCCTGATAACCAGCCTTACAGAAGCTGACAGCTGAGTGTTGCAGCCCCAGCTGTGAATTTTGCCTGGCTGATTATCAAAAATCCAGGGGAACCCAATCCTATTTTTTTATTATTTATTTACTACGCAGGCATGGTTGATGAATACTCCCATAATCCTCTCCTGCTCTCACTGTTATTAGCAGCAGCAGGCATCGGCTGATGGGAGCAGTAGTCCTATCAGCCGACACCAATGACCGGAGGTAAATTTTATACCTCCGATCATAGCTGCGGGCTCACTCTGTCATTTTACAGTGTGGGAATCGCGTCTGTCTGACTGGTTGTAATGATTTTACCATCGATCAGAAGCGGTGTTTGCACACTGTCATGCACATGACAGCATGGCAAACACTGGATTTTCAGGCCCCTATTCAAGTAAATGGTGGGGTCCGGATACTGTTCTGGTAGCCAAACTTTTTGCAACTGTCCGGCCGAACCCGTCGGTCCCGAACATGCAGGTGTCCGCCCATCTCTAGTAAAAAATAATTCTGAAATTTAAAAAAAAAAAAGTTTTTATTGATACCATTTTTGGGTACATATGATAGTAATTGATAAGTAACTGGAAAAGTTTGTTGAGGAGCTGTCTTCACTTATTTTGAAAAATATTTTAGCCTAGATAAAATGCTACTTAATTTGCAATCAAAACTTCAGGAAATCAGGGCAACAGTTCCTTTAACAGCTTTAAAAGGAATCTGTAACTACATTTTTGGACTAAGAGATATGGCTACCGCCATCAGGGGCTTATCTACAGCATTCTGTAATGCTGTAGATAAGCCCCAATGTCACCTGAAAGATTAGAAAAACGAGTTATATTATACTCACCCAGGGGCGGTCCGCCATCCGGTCCGGTACGATGGGCGTCATGTCCGGTTCGGCGCCTCCCATCTTCTAGCGAAGCCGGCCTCTTCTTTCCGTCTCGTCACGGCTCCTGCGCTGGTGCACTGATCTGCCTTGGTGAGGGCAGAGCAGAGTACTGCAGTGCGCATGCGCCGAGAAATGTCAGAGAGGTCCGGCGCCTGCGCACTGCAGTACTCTGCTCTGCCCTCACCAGGGCAGATCAGTGCACCAGCGCAGGAGCCGCAATGGGACAGAAAGAAGAAGCCGGCTTTGCTAGAAGATGGGAGGCGCCGAACCGGACCACGACGCCCATCGGACCGGACCGGACGGCGGACCCCCTGGGTGAATATAATATAACTCGTTTTTCTTCTCTTTGAGGTGACATCGGGGGCTTATCTACAGCATTCCAGAATGCTGTAGATAAGCCCCTGATGGCGGTGGCCGTATCTCATAGTCCAAAAATGGGATGACAGATTCCCTTTAATAGCGACTTTACTAATAGAAATCACTGCATACTTGTGGTCATTTGCCAAGTACATTTGCATGCCTTTATTTGTTTTATTGAGAAAGCAGAAGAGAAGCTTCAATATATATACTGTATATATGGATTATAACTCTTTTTCTAAATGACTTCCACAAATTTTACAGTGATGGAAGCTGAAAGTCCATCTCATGCTTATTTGCACTTTCTCCCTGGGTCATTAAAAATATATAGATAGTTTTATGAACAGCATAAATTGAGAAGACTGGTTGGTAAAGAGTTGAAAGACAATAACTCCTAATTTTCTTTTGTCTTTGTAACCTTGAATTGCCAATAAACTTTTAGGAATCACTTCACATTGTTTTGACCTATCCATAATTCTTTATTTATAATCAGATCCTAGAATAATAAAGAACAACTACTGTATTGCATATATCTAGAATTAGTCAGCTTGTGTGTATTGTTTGGCTAAATGACAACATATACAAAATAATTAATTTATGGTTTGAACACATGTTAAAAACCAGCAGTATAATTTATGCCACCAAATAATGCAATTTCCAAAGTATGTTAACTATGTAGCAATATATAGTTTTTCTAACATTTATTTATTTATTTTTTACTCATTTATATAGCGCCATTAATTCCAAACGCTTTACAGACATTATTGGCACTGTCCCCGATGGGGCTCACAATCTAGATTCCCTATCAGTATGTCCAGTAGCTCAGCTACTGGAGGGGCAAAGAGGGCCATTGCCCAGGGCCCCGTCACATGAAGGGGCCCATCGAGAGTGACAGTCACTGTTTTGACGATGCAGAACACCGTACAGGAGGAGAGCAGGAAAATGATTGGAAACACAAGCAAACTTTTATAAAATTGGAAAAAATCTGTGACATTTGTTAAAATGAGTGGGAAAATATTTGAGTTGCCACTAAAGTATTTTGAGCACTTTGACTGAGATAGCTGTTGTGTATGATGAGCGTTGGGCATGTGTTTGATGAGGGTAGTGGGTGGGAGAGCACAGAGGAGCGGCGTGCTTTTAAATTTTTTTTCCTCTGACTTTATGTGTGCACATTGCGGATAGCCAATCAGGGCATAGGAAACATCAACATTTGCTGCTGAAATCACATGTCCCTCTCCATATAAAGAGCAGACATCTTGTTTTAGCACCATTTTGTTACTAGCACAGCACCAAAAGGCTGCTCCTGACACTGGGCTTGGGCAGTTGTTTCTATGTTAGAGGATGTTCTGTGTGGCTGTGAAATCGACCTTCCAGCAGATTTCTTTTTTTGTGCCATTACTTAGGTCTACAGACAAAGACAGCAGGGCACATTTCATAGAAGTGTGTTGTGCACTGCTTCTATTGTGCTGCATGCTCAAGTAGACCTTTCTAAATCTTTTTTTTTTGTTGCTAAATGTGTCATTTAGTGGCAGCAAAATTGTTCTGTGATTTGAACTGTTGCCCAGTAAAAAGACATTTTTTGGCAGTTGCTAACGTGATTCAGCACGCCATATCTCACCTTGTCATTTAATGGTGGTGAAATTCAGCTTTGTGCAGAGCTGTTTTACAGTAAAAAAATATATATTTTTTGCAGTTGCTAATGTAATTCAGCATGCCGTATCTCACCTTGTCATTTAGTGGTGGTGAAATTGTTCTGTGTGCAGAGCTGTTTTACAGTAAAAAAATATTTTTTTTTCTGTTGCAAACGTGATACAGCACCCATATCCCACCTTGTCATTTAGTGGAGGTGAAATTCATCTTTCTGCATAGCTGTTGCAGAGTAAAAAAACAATTTTTTTTATGTTGCTAAATGTGATGCAGCCCACCATATCCCATATTGTCATTCAGTGGCGGTGAAATTCAGTTGTGTGCAGAGCTCATGCAAAGTAGAAAAATAAATTGTTTGGTAACAAAAGTGATACAGCATGCCATATCGCACCTTGTCATTTAGTGGCGGTGAAATTCAGCTGTGTGCAGAGATCATGCACAGTAAAAAAATATTTTTTTTTTCTGTGCCAAACGTGATACAGCAGGCTAGATCTGAGTTTGAAATTGTTTTGATCATATGTTCTATTGTATACAGGCCTCATCAACAGTAAGGCCGGCGTCACACTGGAGACAGAATCGGATGACTGCAATACGATGAAATATCGCATTGCAGTCTGCCCTATGTTAATCTATGGAGCAGCTCCCAGTATCAGATTTTTTGTGGTCCGTTTTAAACGTCTGAGTGCAATCGCAGCATGCTGCGATTGTCACCGATTGTGGGTCGACTATCGCCAATGCAAGTCTATGGGAGCGATGAAAAATCGGATTACAAACGGACCGCACGTGTGACTTGCGATTAAATCGCATCGGTGTCCTTTAGAAAAGCCGGCAATTCATCCCCGGCTATACTGTAAAATCACACTGACAGCTTTAATAACGAATAGAAAGAATAGATATACACACATAGAATACATATATATATATATATATATATGTCATTGTGACATATATATATACATATATTTATAGTTCTTACACTTCTACATACTGTAATAGCCGCTAATTCAATTGCCGGCTTTTGTGAAATCACAGAAGCCGACATGAAATTATACATTGTTTCCACACAGTTAACCATGTCATTTCCTGTATTTTGATATATGGTTTGAACTTACAATTACATAAGTGTATGTGTGCAAAATTTCAGACATGTAGGGGTTAATTAAAGGTGTAAATTCGTTGAAAAAATATGCGTGGGCTCCCGCTGTATTTTCTCCACCAGACAGACAAAGCAAGCGAGTGGGGGCAGATAATAATAGCCTAGGGAGGGTACATTTTTTTTGTGCCCCCCCTGGCTACTAACATCTGCCCCCAGACACCCCAGAAAGGGCAAATCTCTAATTAGATTTACCCTTTCTGGCACTTTGCCCGTCTATTCCCATTGCCCTGTAGCGGTGGCGAATGGGTTAATAAGGGGTTAAAGGCACCTTGCAATTGAAAGGTCACTTTAAGCCAGGTTAATAATTGAGAGCTGTCAATTAGTCAACTATCAATTATTAATCCTATTGAAGTAAATAAAAAAACACACACACTTTAAGAATAAATAATTTTAATGAAATAACAACACATTTTTTTAACCATCTTTTATTTTACTCTTAATCCGTGCGAAGCCCTTGATCTCCTAAAATAAATATAAAATAATAAAACAACATTATTCTTACCTATCTGGCGATCTGTCACGTCCCACGATGTAATCCTTCACAAAGGGTTAACTAGCAAACAGCTAAGCAGCGCAACTAATACTGCGTGCTCAGCTGATAGCTCCTGAATGAATGAGCTTATCTCCTGCCGACAGGAGAGGATGTGATTAATGAATGAAGCTTAATTGATTGTGTCCCACTTTCACCTTAGGTCAGGTCACTGAAATGAAAGTGGCAATAAATCAATTAAGCTTCATTCATTCATCTCTTCCTCTCCTTTCGCTGGGAGAGGAAGTTATTCATTCAGGGGGTTAGAGCTCGGAGAAAGCATTAGCTCTCGGCGAGCTGTAACCTGTTAACCCTTTCTGATGGATTACACCATGGGACCTGACTGTACATCAGATTGGTAAGAATAATTTTGCTTTTTTATTTTATTTTTATTACAGGAAATGGTTTTAGCAGGAAAATAAAATATGGTCAAAAACTGTGTGATTATTTCATTAAACTTCTTTTTTTATTAAAGTGTGTGTGTTTGATTTTTCTTTCATACAATAGGATTAATAATTGATAGTTGTCTAATTGACAGCTCTCAATTATTAACCTGGCTTACAGTCACCTTTCAATTGCAAGGTGCCTTTAACCCCTTATTAACCCATTCGCCACCGCTACAGGGCAATGGGAATAGACGGGCAAAGTGCCAGAAAGGGCAAATCTAATTAGAGATTTGCCCTTTCTGGGGTGTCTGGGGGCAGATGTTAGTAGCCAGGAGGGGCACAAAAAAATGTACCCTCCCTAGGCTATAATTATCTGCCCCCACTCGCTTGCTTTGTCTGTCTGGTGGAGAAAATACAGCGGGAGCCCACGCATTTTTTTTCAACGAATTTACACCTTTAATTAACCCCTACATGTCTGAAATTTTGCACACATAAACTTATGTAATTGTAAGTTCAAACCATATATCAAAATACAGGAAATGACATGGTTAACTGTGTCTAAACAATGTATCATTTCATGTCGGCTTCTGTGATTTCACAAAAGCCGGCAATTGAATTAGCGGCTATTACAGTATGTAGAAGTCTAGGAACTATAAATATATATATATATACATGTCACAATTACATGTATATATATATATATATATATATGTGTGTTCTATGTGTATATATCTATTCTTTCTTTTGTGATTTAAATACTATTCTTTTGGATCCATTATATGTCAGTTTTGCAAGCCTGCGAGAAATTCTCGCAAGTCGGATGAAAATCGGATGTTACAAGGTACACACACATGCGACTAAATCGCATCTTTGAAGGAAAATCGGATGCCAGGCGGATGTGTGATGTTTTCATTTTGGTACGATAATCGACCGACTAAAACGGTCCGATTTTTTGTAGTTGTGTCTGACCCCGGCCTAAAAAAAAAACTTTCTTCTGTTATGCAGCAGGCTAGATGTCAGTTTGAAATTTTTAGGTACTGATATTCTTCTCCTTACAGGGGTAAACATGATAAAATCAAAATTGTTTTTATTAATATTGTGCTACCTAAAGCAGGCTACATTTCATCTTTTCATTCTTTGGTGCAGATATTGTTCTCAATACAGGGGTGTACATGACAAAATTTAAATTTGTTCTGTTACTGCCATGCTCCAAAAATGTGCTCACATCTGAGGTTTTAATTATTGTGTGCTCAGATTCTTCTGTATCCAAGGTTCATCCACAGTAAAAAAAAATCTATTTTGATCTGTTACTACCATGCTACATAAAGCAGGCCACATTTTATCTTTTAATTATTTTGGGCTGGTATTGTGCTTCAGCCAGGAGCCCACATTTCACAATATGAATTAATTGTGATAATAGCATGGTCCTTAAACCATGCCACGTTTAAGCATTGTACAGGGCTTGGAGCAGTATGTCTTGCTTAAAGTTTGATCAGCAACTGGTGGATGAGAGACAGGTGTAGGCCTGGTGCTCTAAGAGCTTTGCCAAGTTCAGGCAACACAAATGATGGAGAATCAACTTGGAGACCAAACATTTCCAAAAATTAAGTGCAGATACCACAAAAAAGTGGCATCAATTTCTATGTATTTTTTTAATCACTTACATAGTGCCAATAATTCCACAGCGCTTTACAGACATTTACAGACCTTAGTGGTACTGTCCCTATTGGGACTCACAATCTAAATTTCCTATCAGTATGACTTTGGAGTGTGGAAAGGAAAATGAGGAAACCCTCGCAAACACGGTGAGAACATACAAACTCACTGCAAGGCTGCTAATGTTTTTGCGTTGAGAACTCAACGTTCCCGGGGTTGGAAGCCTATCACTACAGTGCACACTGTGTGCCTCACTGCTGTCTTGGGGAAAACCACTGTCAAGATTGTCCTCAATATAATAGGGAAAAATAATAATAATAACCTTTATTTATATAGCGCCAGCATATTCCGAAGCACTTTACAGTTTAAAAATTGTGGTTATCATCCGCGCTGCTATCCAAATAATGGTCCAGTCATGTAGCTAATGAAGAAATGATGTTTTATTCTCTCAACGCGCTCCACAAGTTCATCAATCGACTGAGCCACCACTGTTACGGATCTGCAACTCAGGACTAGGGCAGAAAGGGGAGAAGCTCACCCTGTACTAGGCCTAGGCTGAAACCCTAAGATGGAATGGGCGACCTATTCCTTGTGAATAGACCCAACAATGTTTCCTAGGCTAAACTCAAATGAAGACCTAAAGGTAGGGGGAAGGGTATCTCTGAACAATCTAGGGACTGGGAACAAAAATCAGGTAACCTCCTAGTAGGAAAATAGAGGAAGCTGCACAAATGAAAGGAAAAGCAAAAAGCAAAGCAGGCAGAACTAGAGATCCCAGAACTGCACAATATCAAACATAGAAAGCTATTACAACACCTAGCCAGAACTCTAGAGGATTAACACTGTTGTCCAGCGAGGAATGGGAGGCAGGTGCTGGGTAATAAAGGGTGATACAATCACCTGACCGAGCCTTGTTCGGAAATCTCCTGGGAAAAGCCTTAATCAGCCTTGAGGCCGAGACGTCCTCAGCTTTCACCCAGGAATTAGCCTCGCGACCGAAATCCTTCCAGGACTCAAGATACTGCAACCTTCCTCTGTGACACCTGGAATCTAAAATGCATGAAATATCAAACTCACCGTCCTCATCAACTGTAGGTACAGTCGTCATCGTCTCCTTATCTGGCGTGTCAACTTTCTTAAGTAAAGATACATGAAAAACTGAATTAATTCTCCAGGACAAGGGGATGTCTAATCTCACCGCTGCCGAGTTGACAACCTGAACCACTTTAAAGGATCCTCCAAACTTAGGCCCGAGTTTTTTAGAAGGGATCTTCAAACGCAGATTCCTAGAGGACAACCAGACCATGTCTCGAACTGCAAACAACTCCTCACTTCTTTTGTCCTCCCCAACAGCTGCAGGAACCTTTCCTTGCAACAAGAAAAAATGTAAAACCTGCCCATTTATAATGACCACGGACAAGATAAAGATCCCCAACTCCCATCAGGACTACAAGATCCCAGGTACTTTCAGCTGCATTTCATCTAATATGGTGTACCTAATTATATGTACTAAATGTCCAACTGGGGGTCTGTATGTGGGGGAGACCGGGCAAAAACTGAGAACTAGGATGAATTCTCATCGCCACACAATAAGATAAAAAAGAATGGATCTACCTGTGACAAAACATTTTTGTATCCCCGGTCATAGCATATTGGACATGAAATTACTTGTATTGAAAGGTAATTTCACATCTCAGAGACACAGGAGAGTTTGTGAATACAAACTGATGATGACCTTTGACACTCTCAATGCTGGAATGAACCTATCACATGGATTTATAACTTTTTACATCAATTAAGGAATTTGCTCCCAGGACCCTGTGGGAACATCACAAAACATTACCAGACCCCAATCAGAGGGCAATAAAACTTTCACACTCGTTATCTATGAACTGGTCCAATATTTATTGCCACAATTATTCATCCCTCTCCCATATGGATAGTTCTGCTTTACGTCACTTGTCTTATCCATTGCACTATTCCTGTGTCCTGTTATGTATAAAATATATGATTCTTCAGATGTTGTATTAGTCTTTGCCTGATGAATAGACCTGAGTAGTCTCAAAAGCTTGCAACTTGTTACCATCTTTTCAGTTAGCCATTAAAAGGTATCAACAACTGAGGACTCTCAATTCTAAATATTTTTCTATCTACTGGTTAACACGGTACAAAGATATACATCTTTCCTGTATCAAAATGGAGGATACCAGAATGTACCGCATCTTTATGGAACTAAAACCACTTCTGAAGAAACGTGCACAAATGGACAGCGACATTTTTTTCTTATCTAAATGCAAAAAGGAGAATTTATTTCCCAAAGGACTCTGGATTACAAACCCAATTCTTCACACCTACAATACCTATTATGCACAAAACCTTTGTCACAGTCTGAGAGACTAAGGAACCATCTTTTGCATGTCTGCTACAGCATAAGGAGTAATGTCCAAGGGCAATTTGAAACTCTGAGGAAAACACTTACGGAAAGCACAGAACAAAAATTACAACAATACTACAACAGACTACGAACCTTTCTAATTCATAACAAGCAAAAGAAACTACACAGATTGTGCCTAAATTCAGGACTCTATACAAACAGATACAAAACAAAGACAAAACCTGACAACCTGGACAACCACTCCATTCCAGACACAAAAGCATCTAACTGTGTCATCAATCTCTCAGATTATAAACCCAACAAGGTGGAGCTGTCCGTGCTTTCTAGAGGACTCTCATTTTGTCCCACTAAGGCCCTAGATAAAAATGAACTCTGCAGTGACATGGAACATTTTTTCAGGAGACTGCGCCTGAGGTAATACTTCAATGATACAGAAGATTCAGAAAACACTCGGATTGAAGGAAAAGGGATCCCAACAACCAAGAAGAGGTCACACTTGACACCACCTGGACGCAACCCTCATTTGGATAAATATATAGACTCATTCAGACATTTGATAAAATCCACCATCATAGACACCAACAGGAGACAAGCATCCAACATCAGTGCCCAGGAGAGAAAGGCTATACAGTCTCTGAAAACTAACAAAGAAATCATCATTAAACCTGCTGACAAGGGAGGTGCAATAGTCATGATGAACACATCAGACTATATGAAGGAAGCAAACAGACAACTTACGGACACACGTTACTACAGAAAACTGGAGTCGGACCCTACACAGGACTATTACAAGGAACTAAGTAAGTTGGTATCTTGTCTGCCTGACACATCCATAAGAGCCGATGACCTGATACCAGAGAGTCCAAGAACAGGGACATTCTACATGCTTCCCAAAATCCACAAATCTGGAAATCCAGGGAGGCCGATTATTTCATGTGGTGACACCCTTACTGAGCTGGTATCTGGATGGGTAGAGGGTATTCTTAAACCCCTGGTAAAGGATACACCCAGCTACATTCAGGACACAACTGACCTATTGAATGAACTAGCAGCAATAGGTCCTCTACCAGAAGGAACCATCCTGGCCACCATGGATGTGGAATCTTTGTACTCTAATATCCCACACCAGGATGGATTAAATGCCTGCAAAGTCTTCATGGAAAACACCGGGAATGATGCTGATTCTGTGGTGAAACTCACAAAATTCATCCTCACCCACAATTACTTTTAATTTGATGACAAGATCTATCTACAGGAGACTGGCACAGCTATGGGAAGTAAAATGGCTCCACAGTATGCAAATCTTTTCATGGCCAAGCTTGAAAGCGACTTTTTGTCCTCATGTCCCATCAGACCTCGGGCCTACTACCGCTACATTGATGACATCTGGACGGAGTCTGAGCAACAGCTAAAGACGTTCCACGAACAGTTCAACCAATTTCATCCCACCATCAACTTAACAATCAACTACTCCAGCACTGAAATTAACTTTTTGGACACCATCATTAAGCTAAAGAACAATGAAATAGAGACATCCCTGTATCAGAAGCCAATCGACCGTCCAACATACCTTAAATGGGACAGTTTCCATCCAAAACACATAAAAAACTCTATTATCTACAGCCAAGCCATCAGATATAACCGTATATGTTCCAACCCCATGGATAGAGATGAAACCTTGGTCGCCTCAGAAAGACCTTTTTAAATCAAGGCTACCATCTAAGAACAATTGAAAACCAAATTACAAGAGCCACCAGAATATCAAGGAATCACCTGCTACATTACAAAGCTAAAGAAGAAAATAACCGGGTGCCTCTAGTGGTAACCTACAATCCAAACCTGGAGGTGCTAAGAGAAGCTGCACGGAAATTACAACCTTTACTACAAAAAGATGCCCGATTAGAATCCATATTTCCAGACCTCCCACTACTGTGTTTTAGGCAGCCCCCAAATCTAAGAAGCATCATTGTCAGAAGCTCCCTGTCCTCCCCAACAGCTGCAGGAACCTTTCCTTGCAACAAGAAAAAATGTAAAACCTGCCCATTTATAATGACCACGGACAAGATAAAGATCCCCAACTACCATCAGGACTACAAGATCCCAGGTACTTTCAGCTGCATTTCATCTAATGTGGTGTACCTAATTATATGTACTAAATGTCCAACTGGAGGTCTGTATGTGGGGGAGACCGGGCAAAAACTGAGAACTAGGATGAATTCTCATCGCCACACAATAAGAGAAAAGAGAATGGATCTACCTGTGGCAAAACATTTTTGTATCCCGTCATAGCATGATGGACATGAAATTACTTGTACTGAAGGGTAATTTCACATCTCAGAGACACAGGAGAGTTTGTGAATACAAACTGATGATGACCTTTGACACTCTCAATGCTGGAATGAACCTATCACATGGATTTATGACTTTTTACATCAATTAAGGAATTTGCTCCCAGGACCCTGTGGGAACATCACAAAACATTACCAGACCCCAATCAGAGGGCAATAAAACTTTCACACTCGTTATCTATGAACTGGTCCAATATTTATTGCCACAATTATTCATCCCTCTCCCATATGGATAGTTCTGCTTTACGTCACTTGTCTTATCCATTGCACTATTCCTGTGTCCTGTTATGTATAAATATGTGATTCTTCAGATGTAGTATTAGTCTTTGCCTGATGAAGAGACCTGAGTAGTCTCGAAAGCTTGCACCTTGTTACCATCTTTTCAGTTAGCCATTAAAAGGTATCAACCACTGAGAACTCTCAATTCTAATATTTTTCTTTTTTTGTCAAAAATTTTCTTTGACCTCCTATTCGCCTCTTTTAGATTATGGCGTACACTGGCTCAAACCCTTTCCAAATTTCCAGAAAAAGTCTCCTCCTCAGGCACCACCGCCCCAATCTTTGAAAATGGACTGAAAGATGGATGCCTCGCTGTACAGCAAAAAAAAGGAGAACACCCAGCCGAGGAAGACGTATGATTATTAAAAGCAAACTCAGCTAGTGGTAGATATTTCGACCACATCTCCTGATTGTCTGCTACAAAACATCTCAAAAACTGCTTGATGTCCTGGTTCTTCCTTTGGTCTGTCCATTTGTCTGCGGATGATAACCTGACTAAAATGACAAATTAACCTTTAATCTGTCACAAAAAGCACACCAAAAGCGAGCCACAAACTGTGGTCCTAAATCGGAAACACTGTCCATGGGAACACCATGGAGCCTGACAATCTCTTTCGCAAATGCCTTAGCTAGAGTCTTGGCGCAGGGTAATTTATTGCACCGGATCAGATGACACATCTTACTAAACCGGTCCACAACAACCCAGATGACAGAAAACCCCTCAGAGACCGGCAGATCGGTGATAAAATCCATAGCAAGATGCGTCCATGGCGAGCTAGGAACCTCCAAAGGGCACAGCAACCCTGCAGACAGGGCATGTGAGGCCTTCGACCCAGCGCACACAGCACACTGATGCACCCACTTGATGAATTCTCTTTGCCACCCTGGCCACCAGAAACTTTGACCGATCGACTTTCTAGTTTCCAAAATTCCTGGATGACCCGCCAACCGAGACTCATGACATTCAACAATCAAAGCTCTCCTCAAGGCTCTAGGCACAAATAATTTACTATACAAAGTGTTTGTTGGTGCAGCATTCTTGGCCTCTAGGATGTTATTCTCCAACTCTGAACCCAATGCAGCCACCACCACCCCTCTCTGCAAAATACATTCCTCCTTCTCAGTATTAACTGCTGGAGAGAAACTGCAAGACAAACATCTGCTTTAAGATTCTTTGTCCCAGGGATATATGTAATGGAGAAATGTAAACGGGCAAAAAACAGTGCCCACCTAGCTTGACGGGCAACCAAACATTTAGCAGCATCCAGATTTATCAGATTCTTATGATCAGTAGAAATCTGTATTGGATGTCTAGCCCCCTCTAAAAAATGTCGCCAATGCTCAAACGCAAGTTTAATAGCCAGCAACTATCGGTTCCCAACATCATAGTTGAGCTCAGTCGCCGAAAATTTGTTAGAAAAGAAAGCACAGGGATGCACCCCATCCTCTCCCTCCTGGGACCGAACTGCCCCCACCCCTACTGATGAGGCATCAACCTCTACCAGAAATAGCTTGGTCTCATCTGTCTGGATCAAAACAGGAGCAGAGCTAAACCTTTCCTTGAGATGCTCAAAAGCCTTAACAGCTTCAGTGGACCATTGAACAGTATTAGAACCCTACTTGGTGAGATCAGTTATAGGTTTAGCGTGAACAGAAAAATTCTTTATGAATTTTCTATAATAATTAGCAAACCCTAAAAATCTTTGAACCAACTTTAAACATTCAGGCCTAGGCCATTCCAGTACTGCCTGAACCTTCACCGGGTCCATCTCAAACCCATCACTGGAGACAAAGTACCCCAAAAAACTCATTTTCTGTACCGCAAACTCGCACTTGTCCAATTTAGCAAAGAGTGTGTTTTCGCTCAAAATCTGTAGCACTTCGCAGACTCTCAGTCAATGTGGCACTAGATCAGGTGAATAGATCAAATTATCATCCCAATAAACAATAACACGCCTACCGATCAACGGACTCAGAATGTCATTAATGAAGTTTAGAAAAACGCAGGCACATTAGTAAGGCCAAAAGACATCACCACACACTCAAAATGACCTTCCGGGGTATTAAAGGCTGTCTTCCATTCATCACCCTCCTTCACGCACAGCAAATTATATGCCCCACGAAGGTCAATCTTAGAGAACCACTTAGCTCCATTTAGTTAGTTAAACAAATACGGAATTAGCGGCAATGGGTAAGGATTGCGCACAGTGATCTTATTAATCTCCTGAAAATCCAGACACGGCCTAAGGCCCCCATCCTTTTTTTGGCCAAAAAAAATCCTACAGCCACAGTGGACTTAGAGGGTCTTATATGACCTGTAGCTAAACTAGTCTGTAGGTATTCCTTTAAGGCCTCCCTCTTGGGAATCATCAGATCAAATAAACGACTCTTAGGGAGTGTAGCACCTGGGATGAACTCAATAGCGCAATTGTATGGGGTGGTAGAGCTTGCGATTCAGCTTCTGAAAATACCTTCCAGAAATCCTGAATGGCTTCAGGTAGCTCCCCTTCACAACAGCAGCAATCTGAACATTACAACATTTACCATAACACCCCTGACCTCAGGACCTTATAGTACTAGACGACCAGTCCAGTAAAGGATTGTGCATTTTTAACCAGGGTAAACCTGGGATGACTGGAAAAGGCAAATTAGCAAGTACAAACAAGTTTATACACTCCTGATGTTCCTTATTCACAATAAGTGGGAACCCAGTAACCTTTCGAGAAATGCACTCATGCTCCAGGGGAGTGTTATCAATCGCCACAACAGGAAAAGGAGATGACAATGGTTCAGAATCAAACTTATATTTGTCTAGAAATTGTTGATCAATCAAATTAAGTGCAGAACCACAATCCACCATTACCTGAAATTCAATGGAATGACCACGATAGGTGGTATTACCAGAAAAAAATACTCCTGCGGACCGTAAAAACACAATACGAACGGGAGTGTTGCTCTCACTGACCTTTTTCTTTTCTTCCTTCCTTATGCGAACCCCGCATTGCTTAATAAAATGGTCCGCCTCACCACATTACAATCATAGCCCCTCAGAGAACCTCCTCTTCCTCTTCTGGGAACGAGAGGACTTCGCCCCAAGTTGCATCGGCTCCCCGCTGTCGACGGGGCTATCCTGAGAGACTGGGTCCAGCATTATAAGAGCCTTCTCATCATTCTGCCTGTCTCTCAATATTCTATCCACACGGATAGATAACTGCATAGCAGTTTCCAAAGTAGCAGGTGCAGGATATGCAATGAGCAAATCTTTAACCCTTTCACTCAAACCTACTAAAAACCGACTCTTGAGTGCTGGGTCATTCCACCTGACCTCTGCAGACCATCGTCTGAACAGGGTGCAATACCTCTCAGCATCATCAGAACCCTGTTTAAGCCTTCTGAGCTCTGCCTCAGCTGATGTGACCCGATCCAGATCATCATATAACAACCGCATAGCAGTAAAAAATGCTTCTACTGATGTCAAGCAAGGATCATCAGGATGTAATGAAAATGCCCAGATTTGGGGTTCACTTCACAATAAAGACATAATAATCCCCACATGCTGTAATCCCTGAAGATCCAGGTCTAAGGCGAAAATAAAGTAAACATGCATTTTTAAATGTAAAAATTTCCTGCCGTTTACCAGAAAAAACTCAGTTAATCCTACCTTTTGTTCTTCAGAGCATGCTCCAGGGCAATTATGTGCTGTTGCAGGCTGGCTACTTTCAAAGTTAACCTTTGCAAGTGTTGAGCAAGTTCCTGGATGAAGGAATCCGGGAAAGAATTTTTTTTTTATTTACTTGTGAGGCTGGACAAACTGTTACGGATCTGCAACTCAGGACTAGTGCAGAAAGAGGAGAAGCTGACCCTGTACTAGGACTAGATTGAAACCCTATGATGGAGTGGGCGACCTATTCCATGTGAATAGACCCACCGACGTTTCCTAGGCTATACTCAAACGAAGACCTAAAGGTAGGGGGAAGGGTATCCCTGAATGATCTAGGGACTAGGAACAAAAAACAGGTAACCTCCTAGTAGGAAAATAGAGGAAGCTGTAGAAATTAAAGGAAAACCAAAAAACAAAGCATGCAGAACTAGAGATCCCAGAACTGCACAATATCAAACACAGAAAGCTATAAAAGCACCTAGCCAGAACTCTAGCGGATTAACACTGTAGTCCAGCAAGGACTGGGAGGCAGGTGCTGGGTAATAAAGGGTGATACAATCACCTGACTCAAGACAAACCCAGCACCAGGGGAAAAAGACTTGCAGCCAGAAAACCACAACATGATGGCAAATAGTCAAAATGAAATAGATTCTAACAACCACTCCAAATAAAAAGAAATGACCAGAAGATTAATCTTTGGATAAAAAGTTAGCAAAAAGTATATATAAAATGTATTTAAAAAGTTGAGATAGCCACCAAAAAAAAAAATTGCAATAATTTTATTTATAAAACTAAAAACAGTAATGATTTATTTATAAGAAAAAATATATGTTTCAATTTTATATAAATTATTAAAAACATATTAAAATGGATTTGTGTGTCTTCTGTGCAATTCTTTCATGATCCTCTTTATAAAAAAGTTTTTATCTAGAAATAGAATGAAAATGTATAAAAAATTTATATATAAGGGATAATTCTGCCTCAATAAATTGATAAAATGACTCATAGGATTAAAGAATTATATATACAGTATATAATCAATCCGATTAATTCATTGAGGCAGAATTATCCCTTATTAATTGATGAACTTGTGGAGCTTTCCCGCACACATTTTGTTTAGCGGGTTCGTGTCCGTGTTTGTGCCTTTTTTTTTCCTTTCTCCTTTTGTTTTAACACCTATGAGCAAATATATAATGTTACAAACAAATTGGATTTATTTATTCTATTTTTACTGCATTTTTTGTTATAATTTGAACTGTCATGTTCGACATTAAATGTCACTGTCATGAACTTTGACACTGCTGGACATGTGATTCCCCTTGGCACTTGATTTGAATGTGGAATCTATTTAAACAGCATGTGGTAATATTGTACAACTATAGTATTCCTGAGGAAGAAGTCCTGTAGACTTCGAAACGCGTTGTGAGAATAAAACACAATTTCTTCATTATCTACATGACTGGACCATTATTTGGATAGCAGCGCGGATGATAATCACAATTTTTCCTTATTATAATAGGATTCAGTCATCAGTTTGACTTGTGGATCTGCTGCAGCTTGTGACTAGGAAGTATCTATATGCCTTGGTATCATATAAATCAGGTGAGTGCAAACTGATCAAAAGATTATTTTAACCTGGGATAAGATCCTATTTGCGCTATTCTCTTCTGCAGTATTTTGCTTAAGATTGTGTTCAAGCATGTTTTGATACTGCGGCATGGGCGCATCCCTTTCCAGGGAGGGAAGCAACTGGCAAAATTTTCTTTTGTATCATGGATCGAACACACTGGCAACCCAGTAGACAGCACTAGTGATGAGCGAGTGTGCTCGTTACTCGAGTTTTCCGAGCATGCTCGGGTGTTCTCTGAGTATCATGGGCGTGGTGGTAAATTATGTCTGAGTCCCAGTACCTGCACGATTTGTGGCTGCTAGACAGCCTGAATACATGCAGGGATTGCCTGTTTGTTAGGAAATCCAACATGTATTCAGGCTGTCTAGCAGCCGCAATTCATGCAGCTACGGGGACTCAGACATAATTTTACGAGCACGCCCACGATACTCAGAGAACACCTGAGCATGCTCGGAAAACTCGAGTAACGAGCACACTCGATCATCACTAGTCAGCACTATTTCGAATCCTAACAATACGGGCAACAATCACGTTGAAGAAAATACTGCAAGAAGGTGCTCATGGATCGGTCTCTCATGAGGTCCAAGTCAGTAGTGTGTTGGTGGCAGGATAACACTCAAGCTTGCTTCATCCATCCCCTATTGGCAATCACAGACAACAGAGAGGGAATCATTATCCATGGAAACCCCCTGTGAAACGACAGACCTGAACTTAGAAATATTGTTAACTCTTCAGCATCCTTCTCTTACCCCAGGACCACACCACCTCCTCCCGCTGTTTATTCAAAGTGTGCTCCAGCATGTAGATGACAGTAATAGTGATGCTGATGATGTCATAGTCAGTGCTAACATCTTAGTAGCCATTTCAAAAATGTGCAGAAGTCTTTTATCTGTATCCACTCCACCATTGTGAATTGCACCAAGTCCATACTGCTTTGGACAAGGCTATACAAAATGTCAAACAGCACCAGGTCGCTGCAACATGTGCAGAATTGAATTCCATGGCGTCATTACAATGCATATCAACCGGTTAACCTTTAGGCCTCTATACCAACTTAAGTGGAACAGTGGAAGTGGCCTGGGTCAGTGGCGGAGGAATTGCTGTACAAGGCTTTCCCATAATCGCACATGGCCTTCTCTGGCTCCAGGTTCAGTGGAGACAGCTATCAAATTTGGCATGGATAGCTGTCCACAACTCTTGACCTGTATGACTATGATCTCCAAGGCATATTAATTTAAACACTGCCTAATTGCAGTGAGCCATATTTGCGCAGTACGGAGGTGGAGGGTATTCTCTCTGCAGTGTTGGAATGTGTGTCTCAATAAGGCAGAGGTTGAGGGCGCAGATGGAGGCCCTAGAGGCAGAGGCGTATCTAGGGGGGGCAGCCGGGGCATGTGCCCCGGGCGCAGCTGGCAGGGGGGCGCAGTCGGGCCACCTAAGCGGTCCGCAGGGTCTCACCCGGTGGCTGCATTCTGCTGCCCCTCGGACTGGGAGTCGGCGGTTCCCTGTGTCGGCTGTCAAGCTGACAGCCGGCTCAGAGAAGCTGCCGCGTGCCTGCTCCCAGGGATCAATTGTACTGGCGTCAATACAATTGAAGCTCTGACCGCCGTGTCAGAGTGACGCCAGTAGCGTGATCAGGTCATGTGATCACGCTCCTGACGTCACTCGCCGGCGCCCAGAGCGAATACCGGTGGTAAGTGTGCTCCACTGTGGAGCTGAAGAAACCACCGAAGATGGGAGATGGGGGTACATAATATGTGGGGGGATTTGCAGTGGGGGGTACATAACATGGGGGAATTTGCAGTGGGGGTGTACATAATGTGTGGGAGGATTTGCAGTGGGGGTGTACATAATGTGTGGGGGGTTTTGCAGTGGGGGTGTAAATAATGTTTGGGGGTGCACAAAATGTGTGGGGGGATTTGCAGTGGGGAGTGTACATAATGTGTGGGGATTTGCAGTGGGGGTGTACATAATGTGTGGGGGGATTTAGAGTGGGGATGGGGGTTATTTAATGTGTGGGGGATTTGGAGTGAGGATGGGGGCACTTTATGTGGGGGATTAGAGTGGGGATGGCGGTTATTTAATGTGTGGGGGATTTGGAGTGGGGATGGGGGTTATTTAATGTGTGGGGGGATTTGGAGTGGGGATGGGGGTACTTTATGTGTGGGGGGATTTGGAGTGAGGATGGGGGCACTTAATGTGTGGGGGGATTTAGAGTGGGGATGGGGGTTATTTAATGAGTGGGGAGATTTGGAGTGGGGATGGGGGTACTTTATGTGTGGGGGGATTTAGAGTGGGGATGGGGGGTTATTTAATGTGAGGGGGGATTTGAGGACACAAAATGAAGAGTATGTATGTATGAGGGCATGTATGAGGAAACAGTAAGGGGGGTGGGTGCAGACAGTATTGTGAGTGGGGGATTGGTGCAGACAGTATGGGAGCGAACGGGTAAATGTATGTGGACACAGTATGAGTAGCGATGGGAAAAATGTATGTGGACACAGTATGGGGAGTGAGGATGATAGGATGTGTGCAGACACAGTATGGGGAGTCAGGGGTATGTGTGAGCAGACAGTATAGAGTGAGGGGGTAAATATATGAGGAGACAGTATGGTGAACAGGTGGGATGTTAGAGGAGACAGTGAGAGGAGGGAGAGGAATAGCGTGAGGCGACAGTATATTGCAGATATTTTTATTCAGGAGCGTTATAATGACACTTCTATCTTTAAGGGCATCATGTGAGGATGTGCTGTAGAAGACTGGAGAAGATGGAAGTCTGCAGAGACAGCTGAGGATGAGAATACTCATTATGGGGTCTGGACAAGAAGGAGAACGACTCCAGAGACAACGTCATCTATAAGGTACCTGGATGTAAATATTATTTGTGAAACTGACTAATTCTCAAGTTTTTATTTATGTTAGGACCATTAAAGGGGTTGTCCAGGTCTGTGCTGAGTCTGCAGTCATTCTATGTGACTGCAGACTTCTGAATTCTCACATTGCGCACTGCACGCTGTCAGGATTCTCTTGTGCCGGTGATTTACATACATGCGGTCACATGCTGACTAGACTTGCATGGCCTCACTCAATGAAAATGAACGGAGTGAGGCTGGGCACGTCTTTAGTCAGAATGTGGCCAGAAGTATATAAATCACATACTTGTGCTGACATGACTGTAAATCAGCAAGGGAGAATCCTAAATGTGTGCAGTGCACTAGTTGTGAGAATTCAGAAGCTGCAATGTCAAGATTCAGCTCTGCAGGTCCCAGCAGTCGTCACATGGACACTTCACTCATATGCGATGTTCATACTTATGGTCCTGTGACAACGAGCTTCTCTTCCTGATTCTCTCAGTTTTTATTGAACAATTGAACATTGAGAGCATTAGGAAGAGCAGCTCATGGGTACATGACTAAGTGTGCAAATTGCATGTGTGCTGGGGTCGAGGGGGGCACCGAACCGAATTCTTGCCCCAGGTGCCAGAAAGACTAGATACACCTCTGCCTAGAGGAGGTGGAGGAAGCAGAAACAATGGAGGAAGTGTTAGAGGGCCTCCCCCTCATTCGACTTGGCCCTCTCCCCAGGCCATACTTAAAACAGCAGCCAGGGACAGCTATCTGGCTAATCCGCTACTCAGATGCTTCTCCTCTGTGCCAGTCATTGCTCTGGCTGCTCATACATTATCGGATCCAATTTAAACTGCTTGTTCTCACCCACAAAGCTCTCCACAGTGTGGTACCCCCCTACATCTCCTTCCTCATTTCTGTTTATCAGCCTACCCACTCGTTAGGCTCTGCAAATGACTTTCGACTACCATCCACACTAATTTGTACCTCACACTCCCGGCTCCAAGACTTCCCACGAGTTGCACCAATCCTCTGACAACTTACACAGTACATTAAAATTAACTATGACTATTCCCTAAACCCTTTATGTGGATCGCTTACCATCATTCACTGTGAATATGTACTGGTTGTTTGTTAACCACAGATTTTTGGCTTTCTTCTAGGTTCCCTGTCCTTGTTGAAACTTTTAATAATATGTAATTTATTAGGTTTTGCTCATTTTTATTTATTATGCTTTGATTACATAGAGCTATCATATTTCACAGCGATTTACATACATTATCATAACTGTCCCCAATGGGGCTCACAATCTAGATTCCCTATCAGTATGTCTTTGGAGTAATAATGTGTGATATTTTCTAATCATGTTAATAAATCTTTGATATTTGTTTAATTATATTGTATAGTACTTCAATTTTTGGTTCATACTAAACAGAAGTTAGAGAACTAAACTACTAACCATCTTGGGTTGGAGAACTAAACTACTACAAACCAGGGTATGGAGAACTAAAACACTAGACAGTGGTGTCACTAGACACCAAGTTGTGGAATCCACAGTGCTTGCAGCACAAATCTCTGTATCTAATAATAATAACAATAAGAATCTTTATTTATATAGCGCCATCATATTGTTAAAACATTTAATAATGAGTAATATTTTCTAATCATGTTAATAAATCTTTTATATCTGTTTAATTCAATTGCATAGTACTCCAATGTTTTGGTTCATATATGATAGAAGGTTGCAATTTGTGAACTGTCCAAATGAAACACTATATGGGGGCACATAAATTAATGTTTATAAAAAATGTTCCCAGCCTCATTGAGATCTAGTCACTCTCTGTGATTTATCTCCTTTTATCTAGTAGTTGAGTTATCCATCTTATGGTCTGGTGTGCAGTGCTTTTGTTAGCCAACTTTAGCTATTTAGTCATTTATTTCACCCAGCCCTGTTGTCTAGTACAGTCATGGCCAAAAGTTTTGAGAATGACACAAATATTAATTTTTACAAAGTCTTCTGCTTCACTTTTTCTAATGGCAATTTGCATATACTCCAGAATGTTATAAAGAGTGATCAGCTTAACAGCAATTACTTGCAAAGTCAATATTTGGCTAGAAAATGAACTTTATCCCCAAAACACATTTCAACATCATTGCAGCCCTGCCTTAAAAGGACCAGCTAACCTCTTTTCAGTGATTGCTCCATTAACACAGGTGGGTGTTGATGAGGACATGGCTGGAGATCAATCTGTCATGATTAAGTAAGAATAACACCACTGGACACTTTAAAAGGAGGCTGGTGCTTGGCATCATTGTTTCTCTTCTGTTAACCATGGTTATCTCTAAAGAAACACGTGCAGTCATCATTGCAATGCACAAAAATGGCCTAACAGGGATGAGTATCGCAGCTAGAAAGATTGCACCTCAGTCAACAATCTATCGCATCATCAAGAACTTCAAGGAGAGAGGTTCCATTGTTGCCAAAAAGACTTCAGGGCGCCCAAGAAAGACCAGCAAGCGCCAGGACCGTCTCTTAAAAGTGTTTCAGCTGCGGGATCGGGCTACCAGCAGTGCAGAGCTTGCTCAGGAATGGCAGCAGGCAGGTGTGAGTGCATCTGCACGCACTGTGAGGCAGAGACTCTTGGAGCAAGGCCTGGTCTCAAGGAGGGCAGCAAAGAAGCCACTTCTCTACAGAAAAAACATCATGGACAGACTGATATTCTCTAAAAGGTACAGGCAGTGGACTGCTGAGGACTGGGGTAAAGTTATTTTCTCTGATGAATCCCCTTTTCGATTGTTTGGGACATCAGGAAAACGCCTCATTCGGAGAAGACAAGGTGAGCGCTACCACCAGTCTTGTCTCATGCCAACTGTTAAGCATCCTGAAACCATTCATGTGTGGGGTTGCTTCTCAGCCAAGGGAATCGGCTTTCTCACAGTCTTGCCTAAAAACACAGCCATGAATAAAGAATGGTACCAGAATGTCCTCCAAGAGCAACTTCTCCCAACCCTCCTAGAGCAGTTTGGCGATCAACAATGCCTTTTCCAGCATGATGGAGCACCTTGTCATAAAGCAAAGGTGATAACTAAATGGCTCAGGGAACAAAACATAGAGATTTTGGGTCCATGGCCTGGAAACTCCCCAGATCTTAATCCCATTGAGAACTTGTGGTCAATCATCAAGAGACGGGTGGACAAACAAAAACCTAAAAATTCTGACAAAATGAAAGCATTGATTGTGCAAGAATTGGACTGCTATCAGTCAGGATTTGGTCCAGAAGTTGATTGAGAGCATGCCAGGGAGAAATGCAGAGGTCCTGAAGAAGAAGGGTCAACACTGCAAATATTGACTTGCTGCATTAACTCATTCTAACTGTCAATATAAGCTTTTGTTACTCATATGTTTGCAATTATTATATTTCTGTCTGTGATAAAAACATCTGTCAAACACACATAAAAACCAGAGGGCAGCAGATCATGTGAAAACATAATATTTGTGTCATTCTCAAAACTTTTGGCCATGACTGTAGTTTAGTTCTCCTTCTTATGGTGTGTAGTGTTTTAGTTCTCCAACCCCAAGCGCCCTGTAAGTCTTGGGGATTACAAGACTTGTGGAGCAGCCCCTTCCCTGACTGCCCCACAGCCACCATAGTCATCCAGTGCCCAGTTAGTGAGATGTAATGCTCTTGTCCATATTTACCCCACCTCATTGTAGATTTTAAGCTCTGAAGAGCAGGGTAGTCATTATTTTTGCTTTAATTGTTTGATTACTATAAACATTTTAACTTTTGACTATTTTATATGAATTGCTGACTTGTAAAGCTCTGCGTAATTTGTTTGCACAATATAAATAAAGGTTATTATTATTAGTAGATTGAGGATGGTAGTTCCAGCTTTTAGCTTTGGCATCTGCGGGAGGAAAGAATATTTTACGTGAGCACAACTACACAAACGAGGGCTGGATACTGTGCTGACAGAGGGTTGAGTGGGGTGAACACGACAAGCTGCTGTACTGTGAGAGAGATGCAGGCAGAGATGTTACGCTGGATTGAGAAAGATGGGGTGTGCTTGGTATCTAAGATCAGTCAAAAACAGCAGGCATGTCCACTTCCATATCAGCTGATGGGCTCTCACTCACCCCAACTGTAGCAGGTAAACAAGTGGAGGATCTGCGGCCGGAGACCTGTGTGACACTTACCATGGTGAGGGAGGAGGAAGAATCAGAAGATACAATAGATGGGGTGGACAGTGCATGGAGAGGAATTTTAGCACAGTGCGATTCACAGATTAACGCATGTTGATCACGCATGTGCCAGTTCATGCATGTAGTAGTCAAGTTATTGCATTTTTTAACTCTACTTTGTCATTTTTAACAACGTTGGCAGATAACGTGATTTGTGTCATTTTTGGCAGTCTGAAAAAAAGCCCCAAGCTAGGCAACTGCAGACTCGTGAACACTAGTGGCCACTGACAGTTGGGGCTGAGGATGCCCTGCTTGTCATGGTTGCATAACTCTGAATTTGCGGGAATCTACAAAGTGACCTACTCGTCTTCCTCCTACTCCTCTGCTGAGCTACTCAGCTGCATGCCTATGGGTTTACACCAAGTGGTATCCTCTCTGTTCTCCCACTCCTCACCCTGAGAGTCACCCTCCTCCTCTTCATGCCTTGACAGCACAGTACAGTCCACTTGTGCTTAAAGTATCTGTGTCTCATCAGTATCACCTCCACCCCCCGGGGTTAACATCTGTTGACGAGGGTTTGGATTCTGCTCGGACCCTACTTCATCCAGCCCTAGATCAAAGTGAAAAATAATTTGGGCATCGGTGTAGATGATTTCCTCCTCTTGGACCCACCCGATCCAGTCCGCACCTGCCAGTTCCCATCTGTTTTACACCCGGTCCAGCCCATACCTGCCAGTGCTCCTCTGTGTAACGCCTGGTCCAGTCCACAACTGCCAGTGCCCATCTGTAGAAATGACGCTGGAGGTATCACTTATGTGCTGCTGATAGCGGAATATCGATTAAATAAATACATTTATTTAAACAGGTTTTAAAAGTCATCGTGCTTCGATGTCACGCAGGACCTCTTCATAAGGACAAAACCTGGTCTGTGTACCATCTGTGTAACACCCGGTCCAGATCGCAACTGCCGGTTCTCAACTGTCTAACACCCAGTCCAGCCTGCATCTGCCAGGGCCCATATGTGTAACACCTGGTCCAGCCCATACCTGGTTGTGACCATCTATGTAACACCCAGTCCAGTCCGCATCTTCCAGCTCTCATCTGTGTAACACCTGATCCAGCTCGCATCTGCCAGTGCACATCTGCAACACCCAGTCCAGTACGCACCTGCCAGTGCCCATCTGTCTAACACCTTGTCCAGCCCGCACCTGCCAGTGCCCATCTGTGTAACACCCGGTCCATCCTGCACTTGCCAATGCACATCTGTGTAACACCCAGTCCGCACCTAGTCCAGTCTGCACCTGCCAGTTCCCATCTGTGTAACACCTTGTCTAGCCCGCACCTGCCAGATCCCATCTGTGTAACACCTGGTCCAGCGTACACTTGCCAGTGCACATCTGTGTAACACCTGGTCCAGTCCGCACCTGCCAGTTCCCATCTGTCTAACACCTGGTCCAGTCCGCACCTACCAGTGCTCTCCTGTTAATCAGCCGGTCCAGTCACACCTGCAAGTTCCCTGTTTAACTGCCAGTCCAGATTGCAACCTTCAGTACCCAATTGTCTAACATCCGGTCCAACCCGCACCTGCCAGTGCCCGTCTTTGTAACACCCAGTCCAGCCCGCACCTGCCAGTGCCAATCTGTGTAACACCCGGTCCATCCCACACTTGCCAATGCACATCTGTGTAACACCCAGTCCGCACCTGCCAGTGCTTGCTGTGTAACACCTGGTCCAGATCTGCACCTGCCAGTTCCCATCTGTGTGACACCTGGTCCAGGCTGCACCTGCCAGTGCACATCTGTGCTATACCCACTCCAGTACGCACCTGCCAGTTCCCATCTGTCTAACACCTGGTCCAGCCTGCACCTGATAGCGCCCATCTGTCTAACAGCTGGTCCAACCTGCACCTGCCTTGATTCATCTGTGTAACACCCAGTCCAGCCTGCACTTGCCAGTGGTCATCTGTCTAACACCTGGTCCAGTCCTTACCTGACAGTGCTCTCCTGTTCCTCAGCTGGTCTAGCACAGACCTGCCAGAGCCCATCTGTGTAACACCTGGTCCAGCCCGCACTTGCCAGTACACATCTGTGTAACACCTGGTCCAGTCTGCACCTGCCAGTTCCCATCTGTGTAACACATGGTCTAGCCCGCACCTGCCAGATCCCATCTGTGTAACACCTGGTCCAGCGCACACCTGCCAGTGCACATCTGTGTAACACCTGGTCCAGTCCGCACCTGCCAGTTCCCATCTGTCTAACACCCGGTCCAGTCCGCACCTACCAGTACTCTCCTGTTAATCAGCCGGTCCAGTCACACCTGCAAGTGCCCTGTTTAACTACCAGTCCAGATTGCAACTGCCAGTACCCAATTGTCTAATATCCGGTCCAGCCCGCACCTGCTAGTGCCCGTCTGTGTAACACCCGGTCCAGCCCGCACCTGCCAATGCACATCTGTGCAAAACCCAGTACAGTATGCACCTGCCAGTGCCCATCTGTGTAACACCAAGTCCAGCCAACACCTGCCAGTGCTTTTCTGTTCTTCAGCCAGTCCTATCTGCACCCATTGTTCGAGTGTCCCTACAGTGCCTGCCTGCATTATTCAGCAGTCCTTCTGGCCATATCAGCCTACCCAATCTAGTGTGTCAGCTGCCACCCTCTGTAGGTCAGCTCTGGAGAAGCACCTGATGAAACCTCCTTGTCCCTCTTTGGGTCACGGTTTTCACCTGCTGTCATTTATCCAAGATCAGATTTGGTAGGCCACCTAGTTACGCCCCTCCCACAGCGCTCACGCTGACGTCGGATAGGTGAAGTGAGTTCATTGGCTGTGAAATCTCTTGATCTTTCTGATGGCACAGCGAGGATGAGAACTTTCTCATGCTCGTGGTGATGCCAGACAGGTAATATGAGTTCGCAGGCAATTAACTCACTTCACCTATCTGACGTCAAGCACTGTGGGAGTGGCGTAACTAGGTAGCCTACCACACACCTAGCACATGCTGCTCAGTGTCTCTGCTGGATGGCAGGCTGTATGGTTGCATCATGCAACCATGCAGCCTGCCATCTAGATGTAGCAGGAGACAATGGTGTCTGTGGAATAGGTGATGTCGTAAGTATGGTTTTATTAAGATTTAATAAAAGAGTCTGTGTCATTCTTTCAATTAATCTTTGAGATGTGCCTTTTCTAGGATGATTGAGATGATGTTTTTAACATGAGGGGGCAGTATCCATGGCCCCTTCCTAGGCTACTAATATCAGCCCACAACTGTTTGCAAAGACTTTGCTGGTTAATTATAGCAGGACCCTTTTTTGGGGGGGTCCCCCATTTTAACCCCTTCACCCACAAGGGTGGTTTGCATGTTAATGACCGGGCCAATTTTTACAATTCTGACCACTGTCTCTTTATGAGGTTATAACTCTGGAACGTTTCAACGGATCTTCGTGATTCTGAGATTGTTTTCTCATGACATATTGTACTTCACGTTAGTGGTAAAATTTCTTTGACATAACTTGCGTTTATTTGTGAAAAAAAACGCAAATATGGCGAAAATTTTACAATTTTCAAACTTTGAATTTTTATTCCCTTAAAACAGACAAATATGTCACACAAAATAGTTAAGAAATAACATTTCCCACATGTATACTTTACATCAGCACAATTTTGGAACCAAAATTTTTTCTTGTTAGGAAATTAAAGGGTTAAAAGTTGACCAGCGATTTCTCATTTTTACAACAAAATTTACAAAGCCATTTTTTTAGGGACCACCTCACATTTGAATTCACTTTGAGGGGTCTATATGGCAGAAAATACCAAAAAGTGACACCATTCTAAAAACTGCACCCCTCAAGGTACTCAAAACCACATTCAAGAAGTTGATTAACCCTTCAGGTGCTTCACAGGAGTTGAAGCAACGTGGAAGGAAAAAATGAATATTTAACTTTTTCGTCACACAAAAATGATCTTTTACAAACTTTTTTTTATTTTCACAAGGATAAAAGGAGAAAATGAACAGAAAAGTTGTGCAATTTCTCCTGAGTATGCCAATTCACCATATGTGGGGGAAAACCACTTTTTGGGCACACGGCAGAGATCGTAAGGCAAGGAGCGCCGTTTGACTTTTTCAAACCAAAATTGGCTGGAATTGAGATTGGATGCCACGTCGCATTTGGAGAGCCTCTGATGCGCCTAAACAGTGGAAACCCCCCACATGTGACACATTTTGGAAACTAGACCCCCTATGGAACTTATCTAGATCTGTTGTGAGCACTTTGAACCCCCAAGTGTTTCACAAAAGTTTATAACGCCTGGGTGTGAAAAAAAAACAATTTTCCACAAAAATGATTTTTTAGTCCCAAATTTTTGATTTTTCCCAAGGAAATTGGACCCCAAAAGTTGTTGTACAATTTGTCCTGAGTACGCTGATACCCCATATGTGGGGGGGGGACTGTTTGAGCGCACGGCAGGGCTTGGAAAGGAAGTAATAACGTTTTGGAATGCAGACGTTGATGGGGGTCATGTTCCGTTTGCAGTGCCCCAGATGAGCCTAAACAGTGGAAACCCTCCACAAGTGACCCCATTTTGAAAACTAGACCCCCTAAGGAACTTATCTAGATCTGTGGTGAGCACTTTGAACCCCCAAGTGCTTCACACAAGTTTATAATGCCCGGGCATGAAAATAAAAAATCCTATTTTTTTCCCACAAAAATTATCTCTAGACACCAATTTTTTATTTTCCCAAGGGTAACAGGAGAAATTGGACCACAAAAGTTGTCCAATTTGTCCTGAGTACGCTGATACCCCATATGTGGGGGGAACCACTGTTTGGGCGCACGGCAGAGCTCGGAATGGAAGGAGCACCGTTTGACTTTTTCCAACCAAAATTGTCTGGAATTGAGATTGGACGCCATGTTGCATTTGGAGAGCCCCTGATGTGCCTAAACAGTGGAAACCCCCCACAAGTGACCCCATTTTGGAAACTAGACCCCGTAAGGAAATTATCTAGATCTGTGGTGAGCAATTTGAACCCCCAAGTGCTTCACACAAGTTTATAACGTAGAGTGTTGTGAATGGGTTTGAGATGAGTTCTGAGCAGAGACTCCCTCTGGTGGTTACAAGCGGTACTGGTCTGTTCAGTGAAGATTGTGAGGACTGGGAATCAGGTGTTACTGACTGGTCTTATATAAGGGAGTCACCTTCCCATCAGGGTTGCCGGTGATCAATTGTTCTGGTCTGAATCCTTCATTCCTGTTTCCCTTGTAGCCTGCTGTGTCGTGTCTGCATCTCCTGCTAACAGATAAGACATTTTCTTCTTTTTGTTTTTGTACTATATTTTTGCATTTTGTCCTGCACTTCTTTGGGGGCCTTCTGGGTCCCCTTCGGGGGCTTTTGCCCTCTCAGTTTAGTTCAGCCACTGATGTTTGTACTTTTCTTTTTCCAGTTTTTTCAGTGGCTGCTGTTTTGATTTTGTTACACCAGAGAACTAATTTAGGTGCTAGAGGTCGTGTGATCTCAGGTGATTTTGAAATTAGTAGAGTTGGTGCTTTTCAGGGTTTTCTGGGATTGCAGTAAGTACCCTTCCTATCCGTTTCTATTTAGTTAGTTTGGGACCCAGCGTTTGCTCATACTATTTTCTTTCTGTGTCAGTATTTCTTCTTGTCTAACCGCCATTACTTGTTTGGGGGCTTTCTATTATCTTTGGGGTTCTGCTCCGGGGCAGATAGCTTTCCTATTTCTATCTTTAGGTGTAGTTAGTTTCTCAGGCTGTGACGAGGCGTCTAGGACCAACGTAGGAACGCTCCACGGCTGCCTCTAGTTGTGGTGGTTAGTCAGGGTACTGCAATCTCATAGATTCCAACTGCTCTGGTGTATTGCCTTTTTTACCTGCACTCGTCAGCTACCGAAACATAACAGTATCACCGGCCTAAAAATTGAAAATTGTATGGTACTCACAGAAGGGAAAAAATATTGTGAAAGAAAAAAAAGTTGTCAGAGTTGTCAGAGATATTTTTCTATTTGTTGCATTTTTTTTTTCCCTCTGTATCTCTGGGTGCTGGGGAGGATCTTTTCTCTCAATGGAGTTTGCACGGTTGTCTGGCCGTGTGGATCAGCTTGCCACTGAGGTTCAGAGTATTGCTGCATTCTTGCTAGGTTGCCTGTTGTGGAACCTAGGATCCCCATGCCAGATTTGTTTTTGGGGGATCGAGCTAAGTTTCAGAATTTCAAAAATAATTGTAAACTGTTTTTTGCCTTAAAATCTAAGTCCTCAGGGAACGCAGCGCAGCAGGTTCAAATTATCATCTCTCTCCTGCGCGGCGACCCTCAGGATTGGGCTTTCTCCCTGACACCTGGGGATCCTGTTTTGAGTGATGTTGATGCATTTTTTCAGGCTTTGGGGTTATTGTACGATGAGCCTAATGTCACTGATCAAGCTGAAAAAGCCTTGTTGGCATTAAATCAGGGGCCTTATGACGCTGAGTTATACTGTCAGAGATTCCGTAGATGGGCAGTCCTGATCAAATGGAATGACGACGCTTTGCAGCCCTTTTCCGGAAGGGTCTGTCAGATAATGTAAAGGATGTTATGGTGGGATTCCCTGTCCCCTCTGGTCTCAATGATTCTATGTCATTAGCGATTCAAATTGACAGACGTTTGCGTGAGCGGAGAAGTATGCGTGGAATGGTGTTGCCTTGTGAACCAGCTTCTGAACCCATGCAGTGTGATAGAGTGGTGTCTGGGGCACAGCGTCATGAGTTTCGAAAGCGCAATGGGTTATGTTTCTACTGTGGTGATGCCTCTCATGCTATTTCAGTCTGCCCTAAGCGGGGAAGACGTTTTGCACGCTCAGTTGTCTTGGTTAGTGTTCAGACTAAGTTTTTATTAACTGTCACTCTGATATGCTCTCTGTCCTCATTTTCTGCTCAGGCTTTCGTTGATTCTGGAGCAGCTATTAACCTGATGGATTATGATTTTGCTAAACGTTGTGGGTTTCCCTTGATACCCCTACAGAAGTCTATTCCCCTACTGGGGATCGATTCTACCCCTTTGGCTGAGAATAAACCCCAGTTTTCTACTCAGGTGATAATGAGGGTTGAACCTGATCACCAGGAGTGCTGCAAATTTTTGGTTCTGTATAATCTGCATGACATTATCGTGCTGGGTTTCCCTTGGTTACAGTCTCATAATCCTGTTTTGGATTGGAAATCTGTGTCTGTAACCAGTTGGGGCTGCCAATGTGTTAATACCAACACTCCTGTTTTTTCTGCCTCCCCCCAGGCTCAGGATGTTCCTGACTTTTTGATTGATTTTTCTGATGTGTTTAGCGAAAGTAAATCTGCATCCTTGCCTCCCCATAGGAGCTATGACTGCGCTATTAAATTAGTGCCGGGTAGTAAATTCCCTAAAGGTCACCTTTTTAACTTGTCTGTACCTGAACATGACGCTATGCGGTCTTATATCAAGGAATCATTGGAGAAGGGTCATATCAGACCATCCTCTTCACCCTTAGGTGCCGGTTTTTTCTTTGTGGCCAAAAAAGATGGTTCATTAAGGCCGTGTATTGATTATCGTCTCTTGAACAATATTACTGTGAAATATCAATACCCGTTACCCTTGATTTCTGACCTGTTTTCCAGGGTGAAAAACGCTACTTGGTTTACCAAGTTTGACCTCAGGGGGGCGTATAACCTTATTCGCATTAAGCACGGGGATGAATGGAAGACGGCATTCAATACCCTGAAGGGCATTTTGAGTACCTAGTGATGCCCTTTGGGCTCACTAATGCTCCTTCCGTCTTCCAGTCCTTCATGAATGACATTTTCAGGGATTTTGTGGACAAATTTCTGATTGTTTATTTGGATGATATCTTGATTTTTTCTAATGACTGGGACTCTCATGTGAAACATGTTCGAACTGTGTTCCAGATTTTGAGAGAGAATGCTCTGTATGTGAAGGGATCAAAGTGTCTTTTTGGCGTACAGAGGATCTCATTTCTGGGATTCATTTTGTCCCCATCTGTTATTGAAATGGACCCGGTCAAGGTTCAGGCCATCTGTGATTGGGTCCAACCTACTTCATTAAAGGCTCTTCAGAGATTTTTGGGTTTTACCAATTTTTATCGTAAATTTATTGGTAATTTCTCGGTTATTGTTAAACCATTCACTGATTTGACCAGAAAGGGTTCTGATGTGGTGAATTGGCCTCCTGAGGCAGTCTCTGCGTTTCAGGAACTTAAGCAGAGATTCACTTCTGCTCCTGTTCTACGGCAGCCTGATGTTTCTCTGCCATTTCAGGTGGAGGTTGATGCCTCTGAAATTGGGGCAGGTGCCGTTTTGTCCCAAAAAGATCCAGAGACCTCTAAAAGTAACCCTTGTGCCTTTTTCTCTCGAAAATTTTCTCCTACTGAACGTAATTATGACGTGGGTAATCGGGAGTTATTGGCCATGAAGTGGGCTTTTGAAGAGTGGAGACATTGGCTGGAGGGAGCCAAACATCAGGTGGTGGTCCTTACGGACCATAAGAATCTGGTCTATCTGGAATCTGCCAAGCGACTCAATCCTAGACAGGCCAGGTGGGCCTTGTTTTTCACACGTTTTAATTTTGTGGTTTCCTTTCTTCCTGGCACTAAGAATGTTAAGGCGGATGCCCTCTCGAGGAGTTTCCTTGCGGACTCTCCTGAGTTATCTGATCCTTCTGTTATTTTGAAAGAGGGTGTAGTTCTTTCCGCCATCTCGCCCAATTTGAGACTTGCTCTGGAGGGGTGTCAGGAGGATAGGCCCGAGTGCTGCCCTGTTGGAAAATTGTTTGTCCCGGACCAGTGGAAAAAGAGTGTGATGTCTGAGATTCATTGTTCCGCATTGGCTGGGCATCCCGGAATTTTTGGTACCAGAGACTTGGTTAGTCGGTCCTTTTGGTGGCCTACCTTGTCTCGTGATGTCAGGGAATTTGTGCAGTCCTACGGGACTTGTTCTCGCTCCAAGCCTTGCTCTCGCTCTAGTGGTTTGTTGATGCCATTGCCTGTGCCCAAGAGACCATGGACCCATATCTCTATGGATTTCATTTCCGACCTTCCTGTTTCTCAGAGAATGACCACCATCTGGGTAATTTGTGATAAGTTTTCCAAAATGATACATCTTGTGCCATTACCTAAGTTGCCTTCCTCCTCTGAATTGGTGCCGTTGTTCCTTCAGCACGTGGTTCGTTTACACGGCATTCCTGAGAACATTGTGTCTGACAGAGGAGTCCAGTTTGTTTCCAGATTTTGGAGGACTTTTTGTTCTAAACTGGGTGTTCAATTGTCTTTCTCCTCGGCATTTCATCCTCAGACCAATGGTCAAACTGAGAGAACAAACCAGACATTGGAGACTTATCTAAGATGCTTTGTGTCTGCTGATCAGGATGACTGGGTCTCTTTTTTACCTTTGGCTGAGTTTGCTCTTAATAATAGGGCTAGCTCTGCCACTTTGATGTCTCCGTTTTTCTGTAATTCTGGGTTTCACCCTCGATTTTCTTCAGGACAGACGGAGGCTTCTGTCTGTCCAGGTGTTGACTCTGTTGTGGAGCGTATGCAACAGATTTGGGACCAGGTAGTGGAGAGGTTGTCCCTCTCTCAGGAGAAGGCCCAGCGGTTTGCTAACCGGCATAGGACTGATGGTCCTCGGTTTAAAGTGGGGGACTTGGTCTGGTTGTCCTCAAAGAATATTCCTATGAGAGTAGCATCTCCTAAATTTAAGCCTAGGTTCATTGGACCTTATAAGATCATTGAGATTCTTAATCCTGTTTCTTTTCGTTTGCTTCTTCCAGGGACATTTAAGATCCATAACGTGTTCCACAAGTCCTTGTTGAAGAGGTTTGTTGAGCCAGTGGTTCCTGCTGCTGTGCCTCCTGACCCTGTTTTGGTTGAGGGCAATCTGGAGTATGTGGTTGAGAAAATATTAGATTCTCGTTTTTCTAGACGGAAACTCCAGTATTTGGTTAAGTGGAGAGGTTATGGTCAGGAAGACAATTCTTGGATGTTTGCTTCGGACATCCATGCTAGGAGACTCATCCGTGCGTATCATAGAACTCCTCCTGACCGACCTGGTTGCTCAAATGAGGGTTCGGTGACCCCTCCTCAAGGGGGGGGTACTGTTGTGAATGGGTTTGAGATGAGTTCTGAGCAGAGACTCCCTCTGGTGGTTACAAGCGGTACTGGTCTGTTCAGTGAAGATTGTGAGGACTGGGAATCAGGTGTTACTGACTGGTCTTATATAAGGGAGTCACCTTCCCATCAGGGTTGCCGGTGATCAATTGTTCTGGTCTGAATCCTTCATTCCTGTTTCCCTTGTAGCCTGCTGTGTCGTGTCTGCATCTCCTGCTAACAGATAAGACATTTTCTTCTTTTTGTTTTTGTACTATATTTTTGCATTTTGTCCTGCACTTCTTTGGGGGCCTTCTGGGTCCCCTCCGGGGGCTTTTGCCCTCTCAGTTTAGTTCAGCCACTGATGTTTGTACTTTTCTTTTTTCAGTTTTTTCAGTGGCTGCTGTTTTGATTTTGTTACACCAGAGAACTAATTTAGGTGGAAGAGGTCGTGTGATCTCAGGCGTTTTTGAAATTAGTAGAGTTGGTGCCTTTCAGGGTTTTCTGGGATTGCAGTAAGTACCCTTCCTATCCTTTTCTATTTAGTTAGTTTGGGACCCAGCGTTTGCTCATACTATTTTCTTTCTGTGTCAGTATTTCTTCTTGTCTAACCGCCATTACATGTTTGGGGGCTTTCTATTATCTTTGGGGTTCTGCTCCGGGGCAGATAGCTTTCCTATTTCTATCTTTAGGTGTAGTTAGTTTCTCAGGCTGTGACGAGGCGTCTAGGACCAACGTAGGAACGCTCCACGGCTGCCTCTAGTTGTGGTGGTTAGTCAGGGTACTGCAATCTCATAGATTCCAACTGCTCTGGTGTATTGCCTTTTTTACCTGCACTCCTCAGCTACCGAAACATAACAGTAGAGCCGTAAAATTAAAAATCATATTTTTTCCACAAAAATGATCTTTTCACCCCAGTTTTTATTTTCCCAACGGTAACAAGACTCCAAAAGTTATTGTGCAATTTTCCACAAAAATGATTTTTTAGTCCCAAATTTTTGATTTTTCCCAAGGAAATTGGACCCCAAGAGTTATTGTGCAATTTCTCCTGTGTAAGCTGATACCCCATATGTGGGGGTAAACTACTGTTTGGGGCATGGCAGAGCTCAGAAGGGAAGGAGCACCGTTTGACTTTTTCAACACAGAATTGGCTGGAATTGAGATCCGACGCCATGTCACATTTGGAGAGCCCCTGATTCGCCTAAACAGTGGAAACCCCCCAATTCTAACTCCAACCCTAACCCCAATACACCCCTAACCCTAATCCCAACCCTAACCATAACCCTAACCACAAACTCAACCCTAACACACCCCTAACCCTAATCCCAACCCTAACCCTAATCCTAACTTTAGCCCCAACCCTAACCCTAACTTTAGCCGCAAACCTAACCCTAACCCTAATGAGAAAATGGAAATAAATACATTTTTTTAATTTTATTATTTTTCCCTAACTAAGTGGGTGATAAAGGGGGGGTTTGATTTACTATTTATAGCGGGTTTTTAGGATTGGCAGCTGTCACGCTAAAAGACGCTTTTTATTGCAAAAAATAGTTTTTTGCATCACCACATTTTGAGAACTATAATTTTTGCATTTTTAGCCCACAGAGTTATGTGAGATCTTATATTTTGCGGTACGAGTTGACGTTTTTATTGGTACCATTTTTGAGCACGTGTCATTTTTTGATCGCTTTTTATTTGTGAGGTTAGAATGAACAAAAATCAGCAATTCATGAATTTCTTTTGGGGGGGGGCGTTTATACTGTTCCACATGTGATACAATTGATAAAGCATTTTTATTGTTCGGGTCAGTACGATTACGGTGATACCTCATTTATATCATTTTTTTATGTTTTGGCGCTTTTATACAATAAAAACTATTTTATATAAAAATAATTATTTTTGCATCGCTTTATTCTGTGAGCTATAAATTTAAATTTTTTCGCTGATGATGCTGTATTGCAGCTCATTTTTTGCGGGACAAGATGACGTTTTCAGCGGTACCATGTTTATTTATATCGGTCTTTTTGAACGCGTGTTATTCCACTTTTTGTTCGGCCTTATGATGATAAAGCATTGATTTTTTTGCTTTGTTTTTTCTTTTTTATAAGGGGTTCACTAAAGGGGTTAACTAGTGGGACAGTTTTATAGGGGGGTTGTTACGGACGCGGCGATAACAAATATGTGTACTTTTATTGTTTTTTTTATTTATTTACAGGAAGAAATGAATTTATTGAGGAATATTTTTTTTCCTTTGTTTTGGAATTTTTTTTTACACTTGTGATTTTCATTTTTTTTAACTTTTTTACTTTGTCCCAGGGTGGGACATCACTGTATTTTATCAGATCGCTGGTCTGACAGTGTGCACAGCACTCTGTGAGACCAGCGATCTCACAGGCACTGCTGCAGGCTTCCTCAGCGCCTGCTCTAAGCAGGCACTGAGGAAGCCGCCTCCCTGCAGGACCTGGCGGCCATCTTGGATCCGGGGTCTTGCAGGGAGGAAGGCCTCAGAACAGCGCGATCACATCTCGCTGTTCTGAGGGCCTCAGGGGAGCACATAGGGAGCCCCTCCCTGCGCGATGCTTCCCTGTGCCCCCGGTACACCGCAATCATGTTTGATCGCGGTGTGCCAGGGGTTAATGTGCCGGGAGTGGTTCGTGACTGCTCCTGGCACATAGTTCCGGGTGTCAGCTGTGATAATCAGCTGACACCTGGCCGCGCTCCCCCCGGGAGCCAGTAAAGGCTAAATATACAGGTGTGAGCTGATGTTAATAGCCTAGGAAGCTCCATGGGTATTACCCACTTCGGCTTTCCTTCTGCTAGTTAAGAAAATTACGCGGGAGCCCACATTTTTTTCAGAAAAATATTTTTTTAATACTTAAATACATGTAGAGTAAGCTGCACACACACTGTACTAATTGTATATGTCACTGACTTCTGTATAACTATCTATTCTATATGTATACACTGTATGTAATCCATCTATTTTATCCTGTTGGATATATACCATGTATACTGTATATGTGTGTGTGCCACGGACATCTATCTATCTATGTGTGTATATCTATTCTATTCTAACTTGTCAATCTGTGATTTTACTGTACGTGTTAGATGAATTGCCAGTTTTTCAAAGGAGATCGGTGCTTAATAATTGGACATCACTCGCATGGTCCGAGTGCTCTGTAATTTTTTTCTTGCATCCATATGTTTGCATTGGCGAGTCTCGGTAGAGTCTTGGTGCCAATCGCAGAATGCTCTGATTTTACAGGCACGTCAAATATGTCTGAGAAAAAAAAACACTGATGTAGCTCAAAATGCAAGTTTTTATGGCAGTTAAGTTCACCCGTATGTGGTCGACGAATGGCTTCTACTCACCATTCTATTTTGAAGTGTTTCCCACATTCAAATGGAGCATAAAAGTCCGATAATATTTGATTCAAATGCAAGTAAATGTGCACTCCGGACCTGAGGTAAACGACTTTTCCTCTGCGATGAGCTGCCTCACCTGTGCACTTCATTAACTGTTCCTGCATTGAGTGCTTCCTGCTCTATGACATCCCAGACGCTGCAGAATCCCCAGGGAGGTCACCATCACAGCTACATAACTACGCCACAGTTGATGGAAAACTCCCACCCTGAGCTGCCTCATAGATTAACACTGGGCCGAGTGCTATGTGATATTTTTTCGCATAGCACTCGGCCGTATTCTACGGTATTATGACTCCGGCCTAACGATATCATCATATCTTCAGATTATAATATTTAATTTATCTCCCCATCACCATTACCACTATAGGTGCATCTACTGTAGATCTGCTCTTCTGTGGCTACGCACAAAAGTCACCATCTGGAGTCCTGCTCTTCATAACTGTTTGCTAGACCTGGTGCTAATTCACCAAACTAGAAGAAAGAAGCAAAGCACACATCATGGGCCTGTGAGCTCCAATAGCTCCTGAACCACAGGTTAGTGACTTATGCACTATTTAATAATGTGTTGAACAACTGCTGCAGTGAAGCTGAGTGTAGTAGTGTGTGAATAATATAGTAATAGAGGAAGAGCAAACCTCCCAACTTTTTAAGAACTGAAATAGGGACAAATTATGCATTGCGTGTAGCAGCTTGTGGCAACTTTTTTTTCCATGGTCATGGCGAAACCCCAATCCATGCCCATTCACCATTTCTTTCTACCTCGGCAGGAGGAAATGTCGGAGAGGCGCTGGCAGTGAGGGAAATTCAGCAGACTCCCGAGACTGCAGGGCTTTGACCCAAATCCGGGACTGTCTGTTGTATTTGGGAAGGTTGAGAATAGAGATGAGAGGATCGATTCATGGGACTCTGGTGCAGCGTTCTGGCGGTTGGACGAGAGGTTCACAAATCTGTTACCATCCAGCTGTCCCGCCTGGCTTTTGATGAGCCAGGGCCTGCGTGACGTCATCTGTGCGTCATCATCATCATCTATAGTTGGACCCTTTGGATTTTGGTTTTGTTTGTTCATTCACAGTCGCAGCAGCCAGCAATTTCTCATATTTATGTAGCTTCACTATATAACATCTGGCTTTTTTGTGTCTGTAAGGCCATGTTAATGCATAGTATAAATACTGTGTTTTTTGTTTTTTTAGGTGTCTGCTCCAAACTAGACAATAGCAATCTTCTCTGGTTATTGCATTTTTCTGCATTTTTTAGGCCTTTCACTCTTATTTGAAGTGTTTTTTTTGTGCAGGTGTTAAACTGTGTTTTTAATGTGTTTTTATAGTACAGCAAAGTTTTGATTCTACCCTTAAAAATGTAACTGCAGTTTTTTTACATGTGTTTTTTTAGGCACCACATAGAAGCCTCTAAAGCGCCAAAACTGCACAGTTCAGCAGCATCTTTAGACACACAGAGGATGCAGTTTTCATGAAATCAAATCCACTTTACTTGAACAATTCGACACAGCATAATTTCTGTGAAAAAAAAATCAGCAGAAAATACACAGCATTTACACTACATGTGAACTGGTCTAAATGTCAAAGCAAAGTGGATGTGATCTCATGAATTTGCTCTCGATGCGTCTAAGGACAATACTGAATTCTGCAGTTTTATTGCTTTTTTTCCTCTGTAGGCTTCTATGTGGAGACTGAAAAAATGCCTGTAAAAAAAGAAACACTGCCGTTGCATTTTTAAGTGCAGAATCAAAGCTTTTCTGTAGTATTTAAAAAGCATTAAAAATGCAGATTCACATCAGTACCAAGAATGGATTAAATATGGGAGAACACACATAAAAGAGACACAGCTAACTTACAATAATTAGAGAATATTGTTATTGCATTGTATGGTGCGGACACCTTCAGAAAACGTGCAGAAAAAAGAAAGTGGAACGCATGTGAACATGGCCTCAGCATTACATTTTTATTTAAATATCTTTGGCATCCATTGGGGGAAGAGGTTGCCGCTGGCAATAGCACAGAGGAGGAGGAGGATCCGTGGCAGGCATCGACATCACAGCTGCGGTTATCTGGCAGGCCCATAGCAGTCCAAAAACGTGTTAAAAAAACAAAAAGAGTTGCAGGATAGCTTGGCCAGACGGTCAAATTTGCATAGCGTGCAAGCCCTGAAAATTTATCCCATAGTAGGAAGAGTGCAGTGTGGCACTTTTTTGACCAAAACCTATTGATGAGGTGAAGGTTATCTGTAAGAAGTGCAGAAGGACCTTTAGCCGAGGAAAAATCTCTGAAAATTTAATACCAGTTGCATGCTTAGACATTTAAACACCATGCACATTCAAGCATGGACGGACTACAAAACCTCACTGGCTTTGAATGCCTACATTGCCAAACTGATCTCATTAGAGCCATCCCTGCCCTCCACCTGCATGTGAAAGACAGCATTGTCCATGCACTCAAACAATCAGTGAGTGAGTGGAAAGGTGCACCTCACAACAGATGCATGGGCCAGTAGGGATGGCCAGGGCAATTATGTGTCCATCACTGCGCACTGGATTAATGTGGTGGATGCAGGGTCCACAGGGGACAGCGGTGGTGGGACAGTGCTGCCTAGCCCACTGAATAGGCAACAGTTGGCTGTGGGCGTTCGACCCTCCTCCTCCAGAAGCAAAAGCTCGTCGACAGAGCGCAGTCGCACAAGCACTCCATCCGCAGCTGCCAGTGTTGCACATGAGGTGTCACACTATCGATCAGCTAGTGCTAAGCGTCAGCAGGCTGTTTTAAAGATGATGTGTTTGGGCAACAACAGACACACCGCGGAGGTACTAGCCGACTACTTGCAGTGAGAAACTGAGTCATGGCTGGGCAGTCTACATCTTGAGCCAGGCAAGGTAGTCAGTGATAATGGCTGTAATTTTGTGGCGGCCATAGCCCTGGCAAAACTCAGACACATACCTTGCCTGGCTCACGCCTTGAATCTGGTGGTGCAGTGCTTCATAAATAATTATCCGGAGTTACCAGCCCTGCTCCATAAGGTGCGAAGACTGTGCTTGCACATCCATCGCTCGCCCGTAAACTCCAGTCGTATGCAGAGGCTGCAGCGATCGCTCCACCTCCCCAAGCACCGCCTAATCATAGACATTGCAGCAAGGTGGAACTCCACCATGCACATGGTTGAGAGGCTGTGTGAACAGAGGCAGGCTGTAATGCATTTGTGGGAGGATACACGAGCAGGCAGTTTGAGGGCGGACATGGAGTCGTCGGGTGTGCAGTGGTCAAAGCTGAAAGACCTCTGTAAAGTCCTTCAGTGTTTTGAGGAATGCACACGGCTGGTAAGCACAGACGACGCCATCATAAGCATGAGCATCCCACTTATGCGACTGTTCATGTAAACTTTGACGTACATTAAGGATCAGGCGTCTGCAGCGTAGGAGGAAGGAAGCCTTCATGACAGGCAGGCATTGTCTGCTCAGAGGAACTGTCCTGGACGAGATGAAGGAAGAAGAGGAGGATGAGGATGAGGGGGATGATTATTTTGGGGAGGATGATGCTTTTCAGGGGGCTAGAGAAAATGTTGGCTTGCCAAGGTCAGGTACAGGGTTTGTGCATGAATGGAGAGATGTGGATTTGGCAGAAAGTGCTCCTCCACCCTCCACTGGCAGAGCATCATTGACACCTGGAACATTGGCCCACATGTGTGATTATGTCTTTTGAGATCCTAAAAAGGGACCCCCGCAATGCCAAAAGGATGACGACTACTGGTTGGCCAGCATCCTCGATCCACGCTATCAAGGCAAATTACAGAACATCATGGCACAGGAGAACCTAGAGCTAATATTGGTGAACAAACAAGCAACTCTGGTAAACCGTTTGTTAGAGGCATTCCCAGCACACAGCAGCGGTGCAGGTTCTACCACGAGCTGTACTGGGCCAAATGGAAGAGGTGTTTGTGGTGCACACAGCCGAAGTGGCGTTGAAGACAGGGGTTTCATGACCATGTTGTGGACTGATTTCTAGAGTAATGCTCTCACGACTGGTAATACTGAATCGATTGCAACAGACCGGAGACAACAGTTGTCAACTATGGTTCAAATTTACCTCTCCTCCCCTATCGATGTTCTCCCTCACAGTTCATTCCCCTTTGACTACTGGGCCAGTAAACTGGACATCTGGCCTGAATTGGCACAATATACCTAACAGGAGCTCGCTTGCCCTGCTGGTAGTGTGCTATCAGAAAGAGTCTTCAGTGCTGCTGGATCAATCCTGACAGAAAAAAGGACCCGGCTGTCCACCCAAAATGTAGGTGATCTCACCTTCATTAAAATGAACCATGCCTGGGTTTCAAAGGATTTTGTACCACCTTCCCCTGATGACACATAGGTTGCCAGCAAAATGGCTCGCTTTGTCCTCCTCTTCCTCCGACTTCTCCAATTCCTCCATTTGCAACTGCTGAACATCCAGCCTACACCTCAACATATGCCACTTTTTCCACCTCCCTAACTTGGCTGTCCCCCAGGCCTCGTCACACGTGGCGCACGGCCTGAGCAGTGGGGGCCCACTCGCCATCAGAGACACGGCATACTGAGGGCCCTGTGCCATTTCCCGCGCACCACACAGTTGCCCCCACTGCTGCTCAGGGCCCCACACTTGCAATACTTACTCTCCTGCTCCACCACGTACGTCATCCGTGCCTGACAGTGACATTCAGGTCAAGAGCCGATTGACGTCATAGTCTCGTGCGCCCTCTGCCTGACATGTCACAGTGCAGGAGAGCTGGAAAATGGCGAAGCTGAGGAGTCCAGAGTAGAGCAGTGCTCAGCGAGGAGAGGTATTTCATTTTTTTTAATGGTTGAAGTAATATATGGGGAGCATTATACACTGGAGAATTATATATGGTGCCCATCATACATTTGAGCATCATAGATAGGGCCCTTTATACATTGGAGCATCATCCATGGGGCACATCATATACTGGAGCATCATATGGGGCCCGTTATATATGGCGCATCATATGGGGCACATTATATATGGAGCATCACATGGAGATCATTATATTTGGAGCATTATATATGTGGACCATTATATTTGGAGCTTTACATGGGGCCCATCATATACTAGAGCATCTTATGGGGTTCATTATTTATGGGGCATCATATAGAGCTCTTTATATATGGAGCACATATGATACCTATTCTGTATGGAGCATTATATGGAGCCCATTATTCTGTATAGAGCAATATATGGGGCTCATTATTCTGTATGGCATACTATATGGTGCCCATAATACTGTATGGAGGAATATATTGTCCGTTTTTTGAGCTATTGTAGAATTTAAATACTGTATGGAACATTATATGGGACCAATTATGTATGGAGCAATATCTGGGGCTCATTATTCTGTATGGCACACTATGTGGTGGCCATAATACTGTTTGGAGGAATATACTGTCCGGTTTTTAAGCTATTGTAGAATTTAAAATAGATATCAGTCATGTAATGTAAGAAGTGAAGTATTTGGCATTGTACTTTACCTATATTTCTCTGCCGTATCGGAGCATCATGAATTGTGGTATGTGTTAAAGGGGCCCACTGAGACTCTTTGGCCCGGTGCCCATGAAAACCTGGAGCCAGCCCTGCCCCCCACAAGTTTAGCCAAATAACCCCCAGTTTTCAATGCGTTACTATTATTATAAAGTAATTTAAGGTTGACAAGCTTAAGTAATAAGAATTGATGTTGTTGGCATTGAAATGGGCACTGTAGTGTGTTTGCTGTCCTCCACTCCCTGCCGACTTTTATTCCCCATTGACTTGCATTGGGGTCGGATTTTCGACTCCGACCCGACCTTTTCCGTTAGTCAGCCGACTTCGTTCGACTCGACTTTTGAGAAAGTCGTATTTCACTAAACCAGACTCGACCCTAAAAAAGGCAGTCGCTCATCTCTATATATGATATTTAATATTTTTAATTTTTAAGTGCAGTAAAATATACATTTATGTAATTGTTTTTCATTATTTTTTACTAATTTTATAGGAAGAAAAAAATCTCTTTTACTCTCCCTCTAGAATACAGAGACATAAAAATACACTGTTACATACAACACATCTCTTTGTTTCAGTGTAATCTGTCTGTGGGGTTTGTGGCTCCAATACAGTTCAAAGGCACAAAATTGTCCTAGTGCCATTAAAAGAGCCTGAGGTGCAGTAACTTTAGCTTCTGCTTGCAATTATAGAGGTTGTCAGTTCGAGTCCCGAATCACATAAAAGAGAAAATTACTTTTTGTAATTGATTTTAATTATTTTTAGAATTATTTTAGGAACAAAAAAAATCTGACTTTATCTTTACCTGTAGCTGTAGAATACAAATCCATAGAAATACACTGTTATATATAATGTATGTCTATGTTTATTAGTAATCTGTTTCTGGGTTCAATGACAGCAATACAGCACTGTAAAGCCCCCGTTTCACACAGCTGCTGAATCACTAGTTTTGTGACGCAGCAGCGAGCTCCCCAGCGATATCGCTGTGTGTGACATTCAGCGACGATCAGCCCCCCTGCCGGGTATCGCTCATCGTCGCTGAATGTCCTGGACATTTTTTTGATCGCTGGTCTCCCGCTGACCAGCACGCATCGCTGCGTGTGACAGGCAGGAGACCAGCGATCCGCTGGTAACCAAGGTACACAGCGGGTTTCCAGGCGCGGGGCTGTGCCTAGAAACCCGCTGTGTACCTTGGATACCAGCGCCCTGATGCGGGGAGCTGGTAACCAAGGTACACAGTGGGTTTCCAGGCACCGCACAGCGCCTGGAAACCCGCTGTGTACCTTGGCTACCAGCTCCCTGCATCAGGGCGCTGGTATCCAACGTACACTGCGGGCAACTAAGCGACATTACCCGCGTGTCACTGTCCTGATCGCTGCCTAAGCTGCCTGTTTGGCAGCTCAGCAGCGATCATGTAGCGACACACCAGCGATCCTGATAGTTGTCGGGATCGCTGGTGTATCGCTATGTGAGACCCGGGCTTAACTGTCAATTTGACTACACCCTTCCATCCACAATACAATGGCTGAAAGAATTAACCAAACTCTTGAATAATAACTGCGCTGTTTTATTTCATGCCTAGAGAATGACTGGGTGGACTTTTTACCAACAGAAGAATTTGCCTATAATAACTCCAAACACAGTTCTACATTCCAAAGCCCATTTTTTGCTAACTATGACTTGCATCCAGTATTTATTTCTAATCTTCCATTGAATACTTTGGTTCCTGCTGTTGCTGACAGACTTATAAAGTTGCAGAAAGCTCAGGAAGAACTAACTTAGATTTTACAAAAGGCCCAAGAAGATTATAAAGAAATGGCGGATAAACATCGCAAAGCTCTTCCTACCCTTCATCCTGTAAGGAGAGGAGTACTGTCAGTATTTGAATCCAGCAGCTCTTATGCACCAGGTGGCAGCTCTTCCTTCTGAGCCATTCATCTCACTTGACAGTTCTTTGCTAATAAAGATACTAGTACCTGCTGTTGTTCCTGATTTGCTTAACTTTGTGATCTCCTGATTGAACTCCCTAGGTAAGTGTGGCATTGCACTTCCTTCCTTGCAAGATTACTGAGCTCCCATTCTTTAGTCTAGCTTCTTTCCACCTGCTGCTTATCCTCAAGATTATACTCTGCTACCGTTTACAGACCTCTGGCTATTTCCTGACTATGCAACGTGATTGTGACATGAGTGCCCAAAAGTCGAGTATTGAGAACTACACACACAGTCCAGGATCATGCAACTCGATGGACATTCTCCAGAAAACAGCAGAATTACGAGATAGATTTTTTGTCTCATCCGCTTCAGTGACCAAATGGAAGCCATAAACACTACTATACTTGAGCCTGAAAATTTGTGAATCCTTCAGAATTGTCCATATTACTGCAAAATTTGACTTAAAACTGCATCAGATTTTAACATAAGTCCTAAAAGTTTCAAAAGAGAATCAAATCAAAACAACTGAGCACGAATTACACTTGTAAGAGTCTGAAGATGCTGTGGTCAGGGGCAGACATATCATTGGTACAACCTGTGTAGTCTCACGGGGGCCCAAGAGGGAAGGGGGCCAATTTTCACATTCAAAGCAGTTATAATTGTATGTTATGATGATTTATTTGACTGCAAAAGTCCCATATACTGTTCTTGCACAGGGGCCCGCTTCAGTCTGTAGCTGTCATTGGCTGTAGTGACTGTTATGCTGCCCATAATACCAGATCCAGCATGTCTATTTCAGTGGTGAGTAAGTGATGATCTGGGAAGGCATATCTTTGGATCACACAAATCTTCATGTGATAATCATCAGTAACCTGACAACTGTTAGATACCATGATGAAATCATCAGAGCCATTGCCAGACCTTATACTGAGGCAGTTGGCCCCAGGTTCATACTGGTTCCCATGTCTCATGTCATACGTGTTTAGGCAATTCCTAGATTACAATGGCATTGATGCTACTGACAGGCCCTCCCATTCCCCATTTCTGAATACAAATGACAACCTTTGACAATATATATCAGTGTGCTTAACCCCTTAACCCCCAAGGATGGTTTGCATGTTAATGACCGGGCCAATTTTTACAATTCTGACCACTATCTCTTTATGAGGTTATAATTCTGGAACGCTTCAACAGATCTTCGCGATTATGAGACAGTTTTCTCGTGACATAGTGTACTTCATAATAGTGGTAAAATTTCTTCGATATAACTTGCGTTTATTTATGAAAAAACTGAAATATGGCGAAAATTTTAAAAATTTTGCAATTTTCAAACTTTTAATTTTTATTCACTTAAATCAGAGAGATATGTCACACAAAATAGTTACTAAATAACATTTCCCCTGGCCAGACCTGCTGATCCGGATATCCGGGGGAGGATATAAGGAGCCTAGGAAAGAGGTTAAAGCCTTCTGCCCCATTTTTTTACGATGGACACTGCAGAGGCTCCCTCGGTGCAACAGGAGAGCCAGCAGCAGCAGACAGAGCGCTCCTCTTCAATGGCCAGGAGCACCAGCCGCAGAAGTTCCGCAGCTGGGAAAAAGCCCCCTCCCCGTGATCCGGTACCTACTGCTGTACATTCTGGGTAAGAGATCGTCAGATTTAGAATACCCAGTAATACAGTTTTTTCCCCATTTTGTCTGTTACTAGGGGAAGAAGTGTTCGGTGAAAAGCAAGCACAGGGAATGTGCCTTTTGCGCTTGCCCTCTGCCTGACGCTTGCCCTAAGAGGTTGTGCCAGCCGTGCATGCAACAGACGGTAGGGCATTTTTAAGGGGAAGGGCAGGGGCATGGGATGACATAGTAAACCCCCCCCTATGCCCCTTCCCTTTTTAGATAGCGGAGGAGACTCCAGATTTCACCGAAAGCCTGAAGGAGATAATAAGAGCGGAGTTGAAAGCGTCCTCAAGACACGAAGAATTTTCCAGGCGTAGAAATGTACCAGTTTTATCTGATTCAGAGTCGCCTGCCGCCCATGATAGGGGTGAAGTTGTGTCAGGACCCTCCTCGCCTTCCTCTTCGGCTTCCTCCTCGTCTTCTACGGAAGACGCTACCCGTTTTTGTTTTCCCTTGGACCAGATGGACAAATTTGTCAAATCAGTTAGGTCCACCATGGGGGTAGAAGAGGCGAAACCAGAGCCCTCAGTACAGGATCTGATGTTTGGTGGTCTAGATCCAAAAAAACGGAGATCCTTTCCACTAAACAGTAGCATCCAAGGCCTTATAGACAGAGAGTGGAAGAAGCCTGAAAAAAGAGGCTCCTTACCCCAAGCGTTTAAACGGAGATATCCCTTTGAAGATCCCCTGACGGGTAAATGGGATAATGAAAAGAGAACTCGGCACTCAACTTAGCGAAAAGGGTAACCTACTCTGGCACCTTTCAGGCTGTACACACGATTTATCTTTATACACTGGGTAAATGGGATAAGGCCCCGAAGCTGGATGCAGCAGTGGCGAAGGCTTCTAAAAAATCCTCCATCCCATTTGATGATATGGGGTCTTTGAAAGATCCACTAGACAGGAAGGCAGATTCCTTCTTGAAAGGCACATGGGAGATGTCGGCAGGTGCCCTGAGGCCGGCAGTTGCAGCCACTTGCGCAGCCAGGTCATTGATGGTCTGGCTAGACCAGTTAGCTTCCCAGTTAACAGATGGAACCTCCAGGGGGACAATTCGGAAGACCTTGCCAATAATTCAGAATGCGGCGGCTTTCCTGGCTGATTCCTCAGCGGACTCAGTAAGAATGGCTGCCAGAGCGGCAGGGCTGTCTAATGCAGCACGAAGGGCATTATGGCTGAAATGTTGGCCGGGCGATATTCAAGCCAGATCTCGCCTCTGTTCCATTCCGTGTGACGGCGAATATCTTTTTGGCCCGGTCCTGGACGAACTTTTAGAAAAGGCAGGGGACGACAAGAAAAAGTTTCCCAGTCTATCAACCCCTTCCTATAAAAGACCTTTCAGCAGAAGGAGGTTCAGCTACCGAAGGTCGTCCAGGGAACGAGCCAAATGGGATGAAAAGAGGCGAAGAGGTACAGGGTTTATGTTTAGAGGTCCACCTAGGGAAACAAAAAAACCCTCGCAATGACTAGCGATACCGGTAGGAGGCAGATTGAAGGCCTTCTACCCGGCCTGGTCGGAAATCTCAAACAGTAGCTGGATCCTTAACATCATAGCTACAGGGCTGCGGTTAGAATTCTCCTCGGTACCTTGGGATAACTTTAAAATTACCCCACTCAGGTCATCGCCATCGGAGCAGGCCGCTCTAGAGTTGGAGGTTAGGAGCTTTGCGCTAAGAATGTCTTAGTGGAGGTGCCAGAAGCAGAGCGGGGTAAGGGGTTTTACTCCCCTCTGTTTTTGATCCATAAACTGGATGGGTCTTTTAGAACAATTATTAATTTGAAAGCCCTCAATAAATTCCTGATTATTCACCCATTTAAAATGGAAACGGTCAGCTCAGCAATAAAGCTTCTGTTTGAAAATTGCTTTATGGTGGTGTTAGATCTGAAAGACGCTTATTACCACATACCGATCCATATGGAGCATCAGCGTTTCCTCAGAGTAGCAATCCAGATGGGGGAATCACTGCGACATTTTCAATTTAGCGCCCTTCCCTTTGGCTTGGCGGTTGCCCCACGAGTATTCACTAAGGTTATGTCGGAGGTCATGGCCCACTTACGTGAATCAAATATGCTTATAGTCCCCTACCTTGACGACTTTCTTATTATAGGAAAGACGGCAGAGCATTGCCTAGAGCAACTGAAAAGAGCGATTTCTACCTTAGAGCGGCTGGGATGGCTAATAAATACCAAAAAGTCTCGTTTGAATCCGATGAGGGTTCAGCAATTTCTAGGGCTAATTCTGGATTCACAAAATCAGAACTGTAGTTTACCGTCAGACAAGTTAATTCGTTTACGGTACCAGGTCCTAAACGCTTCCAGTAACCCCTCCATGTCGCTTAGGAAGGCTATGTCTCTTTTGGGCTCCCTCTCGTCCTGCATTCCCGCGGTTCGGTGGGCCCAATTTCACACAAGGGCACTGCAAGCTGAGGTCTTGCTGTATCAAAATTTGCTAGGTGGTTACCTGGAAGGCCAGCTATCCTTGTCCCAGGCTGCTATAAGATCCCTGGATTGGTGGAAGAATGAGACAAACCTATCTAAGGGGGTTCCCTGGGAATATGACATATCCCGAATAGTCACAACAGATGCTAGCCCCTCTGGGTGGGGGGCTCATATGGGGGACGTTATGGTTCAGGGCTCATGGGAGCAGGATCAAATTCAAATGTCTTCTAATATGAAGGAATTAGCAGCTGGTAGAGCTAGCGATTAAAAAACTCCTTGTCTATCTACAGGGTCACCACGTTCGAGTGCTCTCCGACAATCGGGTCACAGTTGCATACATCAACCACCAGGGTGGTACTCGTTCCGGTCCTCTCATGGAAGTGGCAAGGCGCCTACTTCAGATAGCAGAACGACACTTTCTTTCTCTAACGGCTCTACATATAAGGGGAGAAGAAAATACCAAGGCGGACTTCTTAAGCCGCAATCTCCTGAGCCAAGGAGAGTGGTCATTAAAGACTTCCATCTTCGACCTAATTGTGCGGAAATGGGGTCTACCGGAAGTAGATCTCTTCGCTACCAAAAGCAACAGGAAAGTGAGACAGTTCTGCTCTCTGAATCCCAAAGAACGCCCTCTGGCAGTGGACGCTCTTCTATTACAGTGGGATTTCAATCTAGCCTACGCCTTCCCTCCCCTGTCCTTACTCCCCCTAGTATTGAGGAAGGTCAGGAAGGACAGGGCAAGGATAATATTAATCGCTCCTTTTTGGCCCAGGAGGGCATGGTTTTCATGTCTCAGAAACATGTCGATAGCCGACCCGTGGGTCCTGCCGGACATTCCCGATCTGCTCTCCCAGGGTCCAGTCTACCATCCTCGAGTAGCGGGCCTCCACCTGACGGCGTGGATTTTGAGCGGTCGCTGCTGACAGATAAGGGGTTTTCTGCTAATGTAATTAATACTCTCCTTAAAAGCAGAAAAGAGGTTACAACTAGGATCTACGCTAGGATTTGGAAGAAATTTCTTCAGAGCTCGGCGGTTGTAGCAGGGGACACAACACCGATAACCCAGATTCTAGAATTCCTACAAAAGGGTCTGGACTTAGGTCTCTCCACAAGCACCCTTAAGGTGCAAGTTTCAGCTTTGGGGGCACTCTTTAGTTGCAACATCGCAAATAATTACTGGGTCAGTAGATTCATTAAAGCTGCGGGTAGGTCGAGACCCATAGTGAAGGTGAGAATCATGCCATGGGACTTAAATCTTGTTCTCACTGCTTTAACAGAGCCCCCTTTTGAACCTATATCAGCAGCATCAATAAAAATTCTTTCCCTTAAGACCGCTTTCCTGGTAGCATTAACCTCGGCTAGGAGGGTAAGTGACATCCAGGCACTATCTAGACTATCTCCTTACACTCAGGTCCTGAATGACAGAATAATACTTAGACAGGATCCGGCATACCTACCTAAGGTGTCTTCCGCTTTCCACAGAACACAGGAAATTATTCTCCCTTCGTTCATCCCTAATCCATCTAATCAAAAAGAGATGAAACTTCATACTTTAGATGTTAGAAGATGTCTGCTGCAATATTTGGCAGTCACTGATCCCTGGAAACGGGACAATGCATTGTTTGTCTCTTTTCAAGGAATTAACAAAGGCCGTAGATTAACAAAGAGCTCATTGGCCAGATGGATTAGGGAAGCAATTTCTCTGGCATACACCTCGAGGGGCAAGCAGCCACCTGAGAGGCTAAGGGCGCATTCCACTCGAGCTGTGGCGACTTCATGGGCAGAAAGGGCAGAAGTCTCGATTGACCAGATATGTAAGGCAGCTACGTGGTCTTCTCCACACACTTTTTACACTCATTATAGATTAGATTTGGGTGCTTCCTCAGACCTTTCTTTCGGACTAAGGGTGCTGCAGGCAGTAGTCCCTCCCTAAGTAGTTATTACTCTCTGTAATTCTCTCTGTAGTGCTGTCATGGACGTTCGAATAAAGTCTAAGTTACTTACCGTTAACGGTATTTTTCGAAGTCCATGACAGCACCCTTACATTCCCACCCAGGTTTTATGTGCACTTCTTCCGCTTATGTAGTCCACATGTAATAAACAATTGATTAATGTTACTGTGTGAGGCATGAAATTTTTTTGCTGTATACCATTTAACCTTGATGTCCTCTTATGCTCTGTAATCCAACTGATGTGTGGGAGAGGTGCCGCCCTTTTATATCTGTAGGTTTCCTGTTCCTAAGGGGCGGATCCCCTCTCTCTGTAGTGCTGTCATGGACTTCGAAAAATACCGTTAACGGTAAGTAACTTAGACTTTCCCTCTCAGTGGGCGGCACCATAATAACACCCCGGCAGCAGGCTCGCTGTCTGGGTGTTATGTTTGATACCAATCTCTCCTTCACCTCCCATACACAATCTCTTGCCCGCTCTTGCCGCCTACACCTAAAGAACATCTCTAGAATCCGCCCTTTTCTCACCATGGAAACAACAAAAACCCTCACTGTAGCATTGATCCACTCCCGCCTGGACTACTGTAACGCTCTATTACTTGGCCTCCCCATTACTTGACTATCCCCTCTCCAGTCCATCCTTAATGCAGCAGCCAGGGTTATCCATCTGGCTAATCGGTACTCGGACGCGTCCGCTCTTCGCCAGTCCTTACACTGGCTGCCCATTCATTATAGGATCCAATTCAAAGTACTTGTTCTCACCCACAAAGCTCTCCACACTGCAGCACCCCCCTACATCTCCTCCCTCATTTCTATCTATCGGCCTAACCGACTGCTGCGCTCTGCAAACGACTTTCGACTAACCTCTGCACTAATCCGTACCTCCCACTCCCGACTCCAAGACTTCTCCCGCGCTGCGCCAATCCTCTGGAATGCTCTACCCCAAGAAATTAGGACTATCCACAATTTGCATGGTTTCAGGCGCTCCCTCAAAACACATCTGTTCAGAGCGGCCTATCACATTCACTAATCAAAGTCATTCTATGTGTAAGTGGTGTGTGTGTGTGTAGCCCATTCACTATCTCCATCCATCCCTCACTCCCTTAAGATGGCTGGACCATCATTGTAAATGCACCATTGTATATACACACCTGTATTTTGTATCTCCCCCACCTCATTGTAGATTGTAAGCTCTCACGAGCAGGGCCGTCTTATTTTGCTTTAATTACTGTATTGTTAACGTTGTGACTTATGACTTGTGTTTTGAAAACTGTCAAACTGTAAAGCGCTGCGGAATATGATGGCGCTATATAAATAAAGATTATTATTATTATTATTATTATTATTATTAATGACGTTTTTGAATGCAAACTTTGATTGGTGTCATGTTCAGTTTGCAGAGCCCCTGATGTGCCTAAACAGTGGAAACCCCCAATTCTAACTCCAACCCTAACCTCAACACACCCCTAATCCCAATCCTAACCATAACCCTAACACACCCCTATCCCTAATCCCAACCTTGACCCTAATCCTAACTTTAGCCCCAATCCTAATCCTAACTTTAGCCCCAACCCTAACCCTAAACCTAATGGGAAAATGGAAATAAATACATTTTTGAAATTTATTTTTTTTGCCTACCTAAGGGGGTGATAAAGGCTGGTTTGATTTACTATTGATAGCGTTTTTTTATGTTTGGCAGCTGTCACACGCTAAATAATAATAATAATAATAATCTTTATATAGCGCCAACATTTTCCGCAGCGCTTTGCATTTTAACAGTTTCAAAATGCAAGTTATAAGTAACAACATTAACAAGACAATAATTAAAGCAAAATAAGATGACCCTGCTCGTGAGAGCTTACAATCTACAATGAGGTGGGGGATATACAAAGTACAGGTGTGCATATACAATGATGGTCCAGCCATCTTGATGGAATGAGGGATGAAGATAGTGAATGGGCTACACACGCACACTTACACCTAGAATGACTTTGATTAGTGAACATGATAGGCCGCTCTGAACAAATGTGTTTTGAGGGAGCGCCTTAAACTATGCAAATTGTGGATGGTCCTAATTTCTTGGGGTAGAGCATTCCAGAGGATTGACGCAGCATGGGAGAAGTCTTGGAGTCGGGAGTGGGAGGTACGGATTAGTGCAGAGGTTAGTTGAAAGTCGTTTGCAGAGCGCAGCAGTTGGTTAGGCCGATAGATAGAAATGAGGGAGGAGATGCAGGGGGTGCTGCACTGTGGAGAGCTTTGTTGATAAGAACAAGTTCTTTGAATTGGATCCTATAATGAATGGGCAGCCAATGTAAGGACTGGCGAAGAGTGGACACGTCCGAGTACCGATTAGCCAGATGGATGACCCTGGCTGCTGCATTAAGGATGTACTGGAGAGGGGATAGTCGAGTAATGGGGAGGCCAAGTAATAGAGCGTTGCAGTAGACCAGGCGGGAGTGGATCAATGCTACAGTGAGGGTTTTTGTTGTTTCCATGGTGAGAAAAGGGCAGATTCTAGAGATATTCTTTAGGTGTAAGCGGCAAGAGCTGGCAATAGATTGTATATGGAAGGTGATGGAGAGATTGGAGTCAAACATAACAAACAGACAGCGAGCCTGCTGCTGGGGTGTTGTTATGGTGCCACACACAGAGAGGGAAATGTCATATTTAGGGAGGTTAGTAGATGGCGGGAGCAGAAGAAGTTCAGTTTTGGACAGGTTGAGTTTCAGATAGAGAGCGGACATGATGTTGGAGACTGCGGACAGACAGTCAGTGGCGTTCTGTAGTACAGCAGGGGTAATGACGTGTATAGTTGTGTCATCAGCATAAAGATGGTACTGAAAGACAAATCTGTTGATGGTCTGTCCGATTGGGGCTGTGTAGAGAGAGAAGAGAAGGGGGCCAATGACTAAGCCCTGAGGTACCCCGACAGCGAGAGGAAGTGTAATACTATTGTAGGAACTCGAGGATTCTGATAGCGTGGGGCAATAACAATCAGAGACGGGTTTCTTTGAATGCAAATAATGTATTTGTGAAACAGCAAAACACCCAAAAACAATATTCAAACAACCCGTAGTGACATGCAATGAGTCCATATATATATACACAAGTCCAGTTATATGAATCCGGATATATAAGTCTTTGAACCTCTATAGCGAGGGTGGTAAAGTTCTTACGACGGAGTCCTCACACAAATGTGACCACAAGGTAAGTCTGATGCACAGATAACGTGGCTGGATTTACACACTGCTGGTGTGTGAAGAGTCAGATCCAGGTATGCAGAAAACACAGGGAGGTCAGGAACAAGTTAATCTCAGTTGTGGCTTAATTCAGTGAAGTCCAACAACAAGTTCATATGTCAGTAAGGTTCCAGTAACAGTTCCAACAGCTCTCACCAGAGGTAATGCACAAAGGGTTAAACAGCAACAGTTCAGAAACACAGTTCTTATCAGATGGAGTGAACCAAGGGTTAAATTCCCAAGTCAACAGTTTAGTGATAACACAGTATGTGCAACTTACGTATGCAGAGAATGTCCAGAGCCATGGGTAGAAACTGCTGTGGCTGAGAAACACCTGAAGATAACCTGGTTATGCACTTTCCTGGTAAATACACAAAAGATCTGTGAGGAACAAAGCAGCTGGGTTGCAGGGAAACGGAAGCAGAATATTCCAGCAGTGAAACCAACACCTGAGCCAGGCTTTAAACAAACGAACAGGAAGTAGGGCACACAAAACAGCAAACTCCATTTTAACAAAGGGCAAAATCATTGACAAAGTTACCTAGAAAACCCGGAATACTGACATTACTCCCCCCCTAAAGACGGCCTCCGGACGGTCCTGGACCAGGCCTGTCCGGGTATCTCCGATGAAACTGAGCAATCTTCAGAGGCGCATTGATGTTACTTACTGGTTCCCAAGAATCATTTTCAGGAGAGTAACCTTGCCATCTAACGAGATACTGAAGCCGGTTTCTATGAAGTCTCGAATTAACAATATCCTGTACCACGAATTGTTCTTCGCCATCAACCAACACTGGTGGAGGGGGAGGTACGATACGTCCCTGAAACGTGTTAGGAGAGACTGGTTTTAATAAGGAAACATGAAATACTGGGTGTACCTTTAAAGTCCGTGGTAGCTTCAACCGACAGGCAACAGAGCTCACAATCCCAGTGATCTTGAATGGACCGATGAATTTCTGTCCCAGTTTCTGCGAAGGAACACCCAATTTTAGATTCTTGGTGGACAACCAAACTGAGTCTCCTACCTTATACATAGGTGCTGGTTTCCGGAATCTATCGGCCGACTTCTTGTAACGCTCCTGTGCTGTGGTCAGGGAGTCCTTCAAAACTTCAAGATTACGTTGCAACGCCGTCACTCTGTCTTCAACCGCTGGTACCGAAATCGTAACCGGAGACCTAGGCAAAATACTTGGATGATAACCCAGGTTGGCAAAAAAAGGCGTTACCTTCGTGGAACTGCTTTGGGAGTTGTTGTACGAAAATTCCGCTAGAGGAAGTAGCTTCAGCCAATCGTCCTGCAAATGACTGACGTAACAGCGTAGATATTGCTCCAAGGTTTGATTTGTCCGTTCGGTCTGCCCGTTGGTCTGAGGATGGTATGCAGAAGACAAGCAAACATTAATGTGGAGCGCAGAACAAAATCCTTTCCAAAATCTAGAGGTAAATTGTATTCCCCGGTCAGAAATGATGTCATCTGGTACCCCATGCAGCCGGAAAATGTTCTGGATAACTAGATCTACTGTCTCTGTAGCTGAGGGAAGACCAGCACACGGAATGAAATGAGCAGCTTTCGTTAAACGATCTACTACCACCAAAATAGTATTTTTACCACCAGAGGTGGGTAACTCCACAATAAAGTCCATCGAAATAGACCCCAAGGGCGAGACGGTACAGGTAGCGGTTTAAGAAGACCAGTAGGTGAAACGCGAGGAACCTTGTACCGGGCACAAACTTCACAAGAGCGGACATAGTCATTCACATCCTTCAAGCAGGTAGGCCACCAAAAAAAACGAGTTAACAATTCCTGCGTCTTCTGTACCCCCCTATGACCAGCCAATTTAGAGTCGTGGACCAATTTGAGAAACTCGAAGTCTTACAGCCTCTGGGACATAAATACATCGATCTCTAAGCCACACACCATTCCGAAGGACAAGATTCACATTGTCAGGTGGAGCTGCAAGAAATACGTCACCGTCATAGGCCAGCTTGATCTCCTGCCACAAGTCCCGGTTCCGGAGCACTCCAACGAAATTGGCCTCCGACAAGATGGTCTTCGACGGGGTCCCAGGCACGGAATCCACGGTATGGATTCGGGATAATGCGTCAGCTTTCCCATTACGTGAACCTGGGCGGTACGAAATAATAAAATTAAACTGGTTCAAGAACAAACTCCACCTAGCTTGTCGAGGAGAAAGACACCTGGCAGACTTAAGGAATTCCAAATTGCGATGATCCGTGAGTACTACTACCTGCTGAGTTGCCCCCTGCAAATGGTGTCTCCATTCCTTAAAGGCAGAAATAATTGCCAAAAGTTCCTTATCTGCCACATCATAGTTAAGTTCTGCAGAAGATAACCTACGAGAGAAGAAGGCACACGGGTGCAGCAAACCTTTGTCTCCGGTACGTTGTGAGAGGATAGCTCCCAATGCACAGTCAGACGCGTCCACCTCCACGATAAAAGGCTGTGCAGGATCCGGATGCATCAATATTGGAGCCGTGGTAAAACAACCCTTCAGGCGATCAAAGGCTTCCTGAGCTTGCGAAGACCATTCAAACTTCTTCCCCTTCTTGGTGAGGAGAGTGATGGGACGGACAATTTCTGAAAAATTTCGGATAAACCGTCTATAAAAGTTAGCAAAGCCAATGAATCGTTGTACCTCCTTAATGTTTCCTGGTACCGGCCAGTCCAAGATTGCCTGGATCTTGCTGGACTCCATATTCAATCCCTGAGGCGAGATAACATAGCCTAAAAATTGAATTTCAGAACAATGGAACTCACACTTTTCGAGTTTGATGTACAAATGATTATCTCTCAAACGTCTAAGTACGGTCTTGACATGTTCCTGATGTTCCTGTAAGGAGTCAGAAAAGATTAAGATGTCATCAAGGTAAATTACCACATATTGGTCCAATAAATCCCTGAAAATGTCGTTGGCTAAATGTTGAAAAGCAGCAGGAGCGTTACAGAGTCCGAATGGCATCACCAAATATTCAAAATGTCCATACCGGCATCTAAAAGCTGTCTTCCATTCGTCTCCGGGCCGTATACGGAGTAAATTATATGCCCCACGAAGATCTAATTTGGTAAATACTTTGGCCTGGCGAACTCTTTCCAACAATTCTGGAATTAGGGGCAACGGGTACCTGTTACGAATGGTTACCTTATTTAACTCCCGGTAGTCAATGCAGGGTCTTAGAGTACCATCCTTCTTCTTTACAAAGAATATTGGAGCTCCCGCTGGTGAAGAAGATGGTCGGATAAACCCCTTGGCTAAATTCTCATCTATATACTCTCGTAAAGATTTTAATTCCGGAGCCGCCAACGGGTAAACATGGCCGAAAGGAATCGCTGCTCCAGGAAGCAATTCTATGGGGCAGTCATACGGTCTATGTGGGGGAAGTTGATCTGCCTTCCTTTTATCACAAATGTCTGAGAATTCCTGATAAATCAGAGGGAGAGTAGGTACCTGTATCACCTCTTCCAAGTTCTGGGTAACTGGAGCCGCTACAGTTGGACTGATGGTAGAACTGCACTTCGGGAGAAAGGTTATCTCCTTGGTTTCCCAATTGATGATTGGATTTTGTGACCGTAACCAGGGAATTCCTAAAATTACAGGAAAATGAGGAGAAGATATTAACATGAATGAAAGTGTTTCTTGATGGTCTGGTTCCATCTTACACTCCAGAGGCACTGTCTCCCGATCTACTGGTCCAGAAACTAATGGGGAACCATCCACCGTTTCCATAGTGATTGGTGAAGCTTTAGTTGTGTCTTTATACCATGTTCCTTTGCAAAAGAAGAATCCATGAAATTCCCACCTGCTCCAGAGTCTATCATGGCAGAACTTGATATCCACTGTTCCTCCCACTGAATCTGTATAGGAAGAGAACAATGTGAATATTTCTCCCCTTGATCTTTAGGGGAAGTCGGCATCAGTATTGGGGAAAAACCGCATCTAGATGTAGACTGGTTTCCGAAACTTCAGACTCAGCGTCTGTGTTATCATAATCCCCTACTACCGCCAACACCTTGTTGGGTCGCCTAGGACATTTAGGACAATTGATGAGGAAATGGTCCGATTGACCACAATAGAAACATAAGCGCTCACGGAGACGGTGTTCGCGGCGTTCATTATTCTCACGTCTCTGCAGTGAGTCCACCTGCATAGGCACCTCCTCAGCCTCTCGCGGGTTTTTGCCTGTGGTTTCCCTGGACGGAAGAGAGTAATTAGTAATGCGATTTACAGCGGCCCATTTTTCTTGTCTGCGTTCAGTTAAACGGATATCAATACGTACACAGTGCTGTATAAACAATTCAAACTCCTGTGGAGACTCTGAACGAGCTAGCTCATCCTTGATTGCATTTGACAAACCTTTTCTAAAGATTGGTAATAAAGCATTGTTTTCCCACTGGGTGTCCACCACTAACCTTTTAAATTCAGTAACATATTCTATGACTGACCGTTTCCCCTGGCGTAAGGAAAGCAAGGCAGATTCAGCGGTAGCACGGCGGTTGGGATCGTCGAACATTTGCGCCATGGCTGCCAGAAAATTGTCCAAATTATTTAGACGGGTATCATGACTTTCAACCATAGGATTTGCCCAAGCCAGTGCACGTGATGTCAACAACATAATAATACATAGAACCTTAGATCTATCAGACCGGTAGTAGGAGGCATGTACATCAAAAAATAATATACATTGATTAACAAACCCACGGAATTGACTTCGGTCACCATTAAAACGGAATGGAGGCAATTTGGGCATACTGGTGGATGAGGTAGGCTCAGTAGGTAAGGCCTCCAGGACTCCTAACCTAGAACGTAGATCTTGGAGAGCCTGACCAAACCCCTGTGCATTGTGGTTAACCCGAGACTCCAAGTCTCTAATCTGATTGAGTGCAGCCGCCACCTCCTGCTGCAAGGAGTTAACTATGGTGAACAATTTGTCTGCCCGTGTCTCCGTCATTGCCCCAGCAGAATCCTCTTTTTTAGGCTGGAATATCCTGTAATACTATTGTAGGAACTCGAGGATTCTGATAGCGTGGGGCAATAACAATCAGAGACGGGTTTCTTTGAATGCAAATAATGTATTTGTGAAACAGCAAAACACCCAAAAACAATATTCAAACAACCCGTAGTGACATGCAATGAGTCCATATATATATACACAAGTCCAGTTATATGAATCCGGATATATAAGTCTTTGAACCTCTATAGCGAGGGTGGTAAAGTTCTTACGACGGAGTCCTCACACAAATGTGACCACAAGGTAAGTCTGATGCACAGATAACGTGGCTGGATTTACACACTGCTGGTGTGTGAAGAGTCAGATCCAGGTATGCAGAAAACACAGGGAGGTCCAGGAACAAGTTAATCTCAGTTGTGGCTTAATTCAGTGAAGTCCAACAACAAGTTCATATGTCAGTAAGGTTCCAGTAACAGTTCCAACAGCTCTCACCAGAGGTAATGCACAAAGGGTTAAACAGCAACAGTTCAGAAACACAGTTCTTATCAGATGGAGTGAACCAAGGGTTAAATTCCCAAGTCAACAGTTTAGTGATAACACAGTATGTGCAACTTACGTATGCAGAGAATGTCCAGAGCCATGGGTAGAAACTGCTGTGGCTGAGAAACACCTGAAGATAACCTGGTTATGCACTTTCCTGGTAAATACACAAAAGATCTGTGAGGAACAAAGCAGCTGGGTTGCAGGGAAACGGAAGCAGAATATTCCAGCAGTGAAACCAACACCTGAGCCAGGCTTTAAACAAACGAACAGGAAGTAGGGCACACAAAACAGCAAACTCCATTTTAACAAAGGGCAAAATCATTGACAAAGTTACCTAGAAAACCCGGAATACTGACAGGAAGAGGAGATGACGTGGAGCCAGAGAACAAAACACTGAAGGAGCGGTCAGAAAGATAGGAAGAGAACCAGGAGAGAGCAGTGTCCTTAATGCCTAGAGACTGGAGTCTAGAGAGTAGGAGATGGTGGTCAACCGTGTCAAAAGCTGCAGAAAGGTCGAGAAGAATGAGCAGAGAGTGGTCACCATTACGTTTTGCTGTCAGAAGGTCATTGGTCACTTTGATGAGAGCAGTTTCAGTCGAATGTAGGGGGCGGAAGCCGGACTGTGAAGGTTCTAGGAGGGAGTGAGTGGAGAGGTAATGGGTAAGGCGGGAGTAGACTAGGCATTCCAAGAGTTTAGAGATGAAGGGGAGATTGGAGACTGGTCTGTAGTTGTTTGTGCAGAAAGGGTAGAGAGCAGGTTTCTTTAGTAATGGAGTAACGATGGAGTGTTTGAAGGAGGATGGGAAAATGCCAGAGGAGAGGGAGAGATTAAAGATTGCAGTTAGGTGAGTTGTGACAAATGGAGAGAGAGACTGGAGGAGATGTGTGGGCATGGGGTCGGTAGTGCATGTAGTCAGACGAGAGGAGGAGAGGAGTCTGGAGACTTCTTCTTCTTCTGTGATGGCATCAAATGTGGAAAGTGAGCCAGGGGAAATGCAGGGAGGGATGGGAGTCACAGCACTTGGTGATTGGGAGCAGATTTCCTGATGGATTTTATCTATTTTTTCTATAAAGTGGGAGGCCAGGTCATCAGCACAGATGTCCGTGATAGGGGCTTGTGCCTTTGGCCTGAGGAGGGAGTGAAAAGTGTTAAAAAGTTTCTTGGGGTTGTCAGCTAGTGAGGAGATCAGGGTGGTGAAGTAGGTCTGTTTGGCGAGGTGTAGGGCAGCGTTATAAGTTCTTAACATAAATTTGAAGTGGATCAAGTCTTCTGGTGTGCGGGTTTTTCTCAATAGGCGTTCAGCACTCCTAGAGCATCGCTGGAGAAGATGAGTTTGCAATGTGAGCCAGGGCTGTTTTACTGTGTGTTTGGAAGTTCTGAGGGTGAGCGGTGCTACTTGGTCAAAGGTGCTTCTAAGAGTGTCATTGTAGTGATGGACAGCCAGATCAGGACAGGAAAAAGAGGAGATTGGGGACAGTGATGAGTGTAGGAAGTCTGAAACTGTCTGAGGGTTAATGGCTTGTAGATTTCTGAATGTCTGGTAGGAGTGTGCTGGGTTGGTCGAGGATTTTTGTGAGCATGAAGGAGAGAATGTTGTGGTCAGAGAGTGGAAGCGGTGAGTTATTTAGGTGGGAGATTGAACAGAGCCAGACAAAGACCAGGTCAAGGGTTTTACCGTCCTTGTATGTCTCAGAGGTTGAAAGCTGTGAGAAGCCTAGAGCAGTGGTTAGTGAAAGAAGCTGGGATGCAGATGTGGAAGTGGGGCTGTTAATAGGGATGTTGAAGTCTCCCAGGATAAGGGTTGGTAGTTCTGAGGACATGAAGTGCGGCAGCCAGGCTGAGAAGTGGTCAAGGAACTGGGTGGGCGAGCCTGGGGGCCGATATATGACTGCTACTCTGAGGGAGAGGGGACGGAAGAGCCTGTGATCTGACAGGCACTGTTGGATACTTTCTCAGCACCTGCTCTCAGCACGCACTGGAAGCCACCTCCCTGCAGGACCCGGAAGGACCCCGCGGCCACCTTGGATCCGGGAGCCTGCAGGGAGGACGCCCTCGGAACAGCGCAATCACATTGCGGTGCTCTGAGGGTCTCAGGGAAGCACGCAGGGATCCCCCTCCCTGTGCGATGCTTGCCTATGCCGCCGGAAGACTGCGATCATGTTTAATCGCAGTGTGCCAGGGGTTAAAGTACCGGGAGCAGTCCGTGACTGCTCCTGGCACTTAATGCCAGGTATCAGCTGTGAGAATCAGCTGACACCCGGCCGCGATCAGTTGCGCTCCCCCCGTGAGAGCGTCTGATCGCTTATGACGTACTATTCCGTCCTTGGGAATTAAGTCCCAGTGCACATGGACGGAATAGTACGTCTGATGGCAGAAAGTGGTTAATGTCACACTCTTGTCCAGGAGTTCAATAATGCTCTGATCCGGGCCTGAGAGAAGATTCACAAGGACACCATCAAGAGTCTGATGACATGTTGCTGGGAATACATAAAGGCAAATAGATGCCATTCATACTACTACAGTGGTACCTGAAAGTTTGCAAACACTTCAGAATTTTGTAAATGTCAACAAAAAATACCTAAAACTGTTTATCTAAAAACTACATCATAATTTCACATAAGTTTTAAAAGTAGATAAAGAGAACCAAATCAAACAAATAAGTAAAAAATTAGACTTAATCAGTGAAGAAAATGATCCAATATCACATATCTGTGAGTGGCAAATATACTTAAACCTTTAGAATTAGCAGATATTTTGTGTATCAAATTAGAGTCTGGTATTTTCAATCAATGAGATTAAATTCAGGTTTCAGTAGGCTACCTATTTTATTTAAGTAAACTGATTTTTCAAAGTCTGATTTTCATAACACATTTTTGAGAAAGTGTATCATGGCACGAACAACAGAGATTTCTTATCAGGTTGAAAAAGATTACAAAACCATCTGTAATGAGCATCGACTCCACAAATTCACAGTCATACAGATGGCATACAAATTGAGAAAATTCAAGACCAATATGATCCTCCCCATCATATTGGTACTGACCAATACAGATTACTCCAAGAGCAAGCCAAACAGTGCCTTGAAAAAGTATTCAAACCCCATATTTCTTAGGAAATTGGTGGCAGGTAACAGATAACACTCTGGAGACACGGAAAAGTCAGCAATCAAGATAGCTGCATACAGCCAGGAAGACATCCTAAAAACCTCAGACAGACAGAGAAGAGGCCCAGGTTCACCCTGGGACAGGTAGCTGACAGAAACTTCGGAGTTACTAGAAGTCGCAGACAAGTAGGAAAAAGCACTAGAAGCTGCTGATCTATAAGAAGTGACCTGCAGCCCACAGTCAGGCTGCTATGCACACATGAACTGCAAGTCAGTCACAAATTCAATAACAAAGAAGGGACAGCTGGAGCAAAGTCCAGACCAAGGACAGGTATCTTATAGGTGGTCCTACAAAGTATTGGCTCAGGGGGGTCTGAATACAAATGAAAGTCACAATTTTCAGATTTATACTTTTCAAAATATTTAGAAAACCGTGTATTATTTCCTTTACACTTCACAATTGCTTGCTAATTTGTATTGGTATATCACATAAAATCCAAATATTTATATTTGTGGGTGTAATGTGAAAAATGTGAAAAAGTTCACAGGGTTAGAATATTTTTTAAAGGCACTGTAAATTAGTTTGTGGGGTCACAAAGGAACTCAAGGAAATCTCTAAACAACTAATGGACTATGTCTCATTGGCTAATTTTACCATTCATGAGCATCCATCAGGAAAACATTGAACAAAATCTGTGCGATTTGATGAATTCAAAATTTTATTAGGTCCACTCATCTTTACTGAGTAGTGCTAAAATTGGAGATGTTAAGAATTGGAGATGTGTTCTGGCAATAAATGAGCACTGTTAATATATAGTTAAATGGAAAATACAATTAGTAATCCTCTATTATCTGAAGATAAAACATATTGCTTTAATAAATCACATATAACTACTGTTTCCTCTCTAGTGTAATCATACATATAAATATACACATGAAGGGAAATGCATTTAAGCATTCGAAGTCTAGGTTTGATTTTACAACAGGAGAAATCTTAAATGTTGCCTAGCAGATGTTAGCACTCTTAAAGATGTTAATTATTCAACAGGAGCCCAGTCTGTCGTTAAAACTGTTAATGAACATGGCATCTATTATGATAACATTTTGATAATAGATTCCTACAACGCTAACTACATCAAGAAAGCCTTCTGTACTGTCAAAGATATGCACTTCAGAAGTCTCCCAAGGCAGTATTTGTCTGGCAAGGATTGCAAATTTATGAGCTGAGTTTTGCAGGAAACCATCCTAGCTGGTTTACAAATTTTATGGTTATTCCTTTCAACATGTCACTCAGTTTTTAAACATGCAGTGCAAGGTCACACACTGGTCAAGCAGAAAGAAGTCAAATTGTAAAATTATATTCTACAGCAGCAGAAAATCTGCAAAAAAGGATCTGATTTGGCTCTGTCTATGTTAATGTCAAATGTTCTTAACAGAGATGAGCAAATCAATCTTTGGAGGATCAACTTAGAGTTGAATTTTCTCAAATTCATAGGTCTCCACAAATTCAAAACACTTTGGAAATAGATTTATGAGGATCGCACAAAAAAGTCGGACTGGAGCCACCTTGGGCCCACCAGAGAAAATCATTCTTGTGGCCCACTATGTAGCTATATAGAAATAAATGTAAGATTATTATTGTGCGGTAAAATGTGATAATAACAGGGTATAATAAAAGGTAGTACACATCTTAATTATGTTGCAGGGGTTGGGGCAGCACCCCTCATAAAATATAAAGTAGCCCCCTCATAGAATATAATGTAGCCACCTCATAGTATATAAAGTAGCCCCCTCATATAGTATAATGCAGCTCCCTCATAGAATATAATGTAATCCCCTCATAGAATTTAGTGCAGCACTCATATAGTATATTGCAGTCCCCCCACAGAATATAATGTAGCCCCCTCAGATTATAATGCAACCCCCTCATAAGGTATAATGCAGCCTCTGATAGAATATAATGCAGCCCCCTCATATAGTATAATGTAGCCCCCCAGAATATAAAGTAGCCCCATCAGAGTATAATGCAGCCCCCTCAGAGTATAATGCAGCCCCCCACAGAATATAATGTAGAACCCTCATAGGGTATTAGCAACCTCTCATAAGGTATAATGCAGCCCGCCATGTAATATAATGCAGCCCCCTCATATATTATAATGTAGCCCCCCAGAATATAATGTAGCCCCTCAGAGTATAATGCAGCCCCTCAGAGTGTAATGTAGCCTCCCCCAGAATATAATGTAGCCCCCTCATAAGGTGTAATGCAGCCATCTCATAGGGTATTATGCCACCCCTTCATATAATATAAAGTAGCCCCCTCATAGAATATAATGCAGCTTTCAGAGTATAGTGCAGTCCCCTCATAGAATATATTGTAGCCCCCTCCATAGAATATAATGTAGCCCCCTCATAGAATTTAATGCAGTAATGTAGACCCTTCATAGGGTAAAATGCAGCCAGCCTTAAATAGTATAATGTAGTCTCTCTACAGAATATAATGTAGCCCCATCAGAGTATAATGCTGCCCCCCAACAGAATATAATGCAGCCCCCCCACAGAATAATGCAGCCCCCCATAGGGTCTAATGCAAGTCCCCTTATAGGGTATAAAGCTGCCCCCTCATAGAGTATAATGCAACCAGGACACACTGATATATATCTATATATATAAAGTTGAGTGTATGTATGTGTGTGTGAATCAAGCCACGCCCTCTCCACATAGCCCTGCCCACTCTGCATAGACACACTCATTACAAGCACAAAGCACTGTATAATAGATATCTAATATATATTTCATAGGCACATCTTCTGGACCACAACAGGTTACACTGCCTGTGTTGCCCATAGCAACCAATCACTAAGCATCTTTTTATTTTGCCAGAGCTGTTTAAAAGATGAAAGTTGAGCTGTGTTTGGTTGCTATGAGCAACAGTTTTCCCACTCCACAACACCTCAACAGACACTGACCAGGTGGGAAAAATCTAGCATCTCCGGGAACATAAGCTCCCTGCCATTGTCTGCCCCCCAAAAAGGAGCAGAGTGCACATGATAGAAATAAATCACCCTCTCCTCTATTACTGCCGCGCTCTGTTGTTACCGGTGTAGAAAATCGCATCATCAGCGGCCGCACACAGAGCCGTACTGCCAGGTTACATAACAGCTCATCTCCAGGAACTCCCTGCTCAGCACCACCCAGCTCGAGACTAGGGGATGGAGGATATGTATGATGGGTATATGGGCACAGAACTATGGGATGGAGGATGTGTGATGGGTATATGGGCACAGGACTATGGAATGGAGGATATGTATGATGGGTATATAGGCACGAGACTATGGGATGGAGGATGGTTGATAGGTATATGGGCACTGGACTATGGGATGGAGGATAATCATTATAATTTGTTATAACTAACCACAGATAGTTATTATGCCCGGGCAATGCTGGGCTCTTCAGCTAGTATATACATGCAAACAATACTCACCTCTCCTCCTCACTCCCACGCTGATTCTTGCTCTGTTCTGGTCTCAGCAGCTGCTGCACTGCCGTCTGCCCTGCACACAGTGGGTTTGTGATGTAGTGACGTCATCGCACACCCGCTGAATCAGCGGCAGAGGGGAATGATGGGAGAGTGTTGACAGCGGATTATTCAGGATACTCTCCAAGAGTGTGACAACAGAGCTTCTTTATTCAGGAACAAACAAGAACAATAAATGATAAGCTTAATAGATCAGGAATATAGTATATAGTATATCAACTGCCATCTTATTTGAGAGACTCCACACACCTTATTCATAAAATCCAGGACCTCACAATACCTGAAGGTGCTCTTCTGGTTGCGGTAGATGTGGAGTCTCTCTATACGAGCATAGCCCACCATCATGGCTTAATGGCATACAACAATTCTTACAATCTGATCATGAACAGATTCAATTACACAATAATTTTTTGTTGAAGCTACTTCAACTTGTTTTGACACAGAATTATTTTATTTTTGATACTAAATTCTACAAGAAGATATCAGGTACTGCGATGGGTGCACGATGTGCACCCTCCTTCGCCAACCTATTCATGGGTTGGTGGGAGGGGTCATGCGTGTACCCATTGGAGGAATTTCAGCAAAAGATTTTGACTTGGCTCAGGTTTATTGACGATATTTTTTTATTTGGACTGATACGAGGGATTCTTGTGAGACCTTCATTCAGACACTCAACAAGAATCCCTTTAATATTTTTCTCACTTATCATAGCTCATCACTAACAGTTGATTTTTTGGATCTCAGGCTCTCTCTCCATGGCAGCCATATTGCTACAGACCTGTATCATAAGGCCACCGCATCAAATGGGCTATTGGATTATGGAAGCTTCCACCCAGAGCACCTTAAGAGAGGAATTCCAAGGGGACAATTCACCAGGCTTCGCCGTAACTGTACCCGACATTCAGATTTTCGTGTTCAGGCCAAACTCCTTACGGACCGGTTTCGAGCCAGAGGACACTCAAAAAACATTATTTCACGTGCTTTTGTGAAAGCTGATTCTACAAGAGAACAACTTTTAACCCCAAGACAAAGGGAACCGGATACTCAACTTAGATTTATTACCACCTACCACAATCAGTGTACTAATGTTACCAAGCTTTTCCAAAAGCATTGGAATATTTTAAAGAAAAACGGTAAGATTAAGGACCGTTTGCCTATTAAACCAGCATTAACGGCGCAATGAGCTCACAATCTTCAGGACTCTATCAAGGAGCCATTTTGTTACACCCACCACTAAGTTGGGGTCAGGTATACGCTTGTGTGGTACATATCCTTGTGGAGAATGTAGCGCTTGCCAATTTGTACATCGGGGATCCTCTTTCATTAATCCGGTAGATTCCCTGACATTAACTCAGGGATTATATCAGTTGTAAATCCAGCCATTTAATTTATGATGTGTATGTACCCAAAATTTATGTAGGGCAGACTTCACAACAGTTGCGAAGACGTATGCAACAACATGTATCCACCATTAATCTGGCTTAACAGGATTTAGCAAAAGGCAAAACTTTATCCACAGTGGCAGCACATTTTTTGGAGGCACATTCAGGTATTCCCCGTGGTCTTCGGGTTATAGGGTTGCAAAAATTGCCAAAAAACATACGCAGATCAGATAGACATGGAGAATTACTTACATTAGAGGCAAGATGGATCTATAATTTAAAGTCAGTGGCTCCTCATGGCCTTAATGAAGATTTATTATACACAGGATTCGTGATGCCATGAGTTACCGTAATATAATCAAGTTGGCAATTACTTAAAAAAATATATATATATATATATATATATATATATATATATTTTTTTTTTTATAACTGTGTTGTCATGCACATCTTTGCTATGCATGGAGTCAGGGTCATTAACGGGTTGCCTTTCATAAGTTGGCATTTAGCTATATTGTTTTGGTACCACCTTTGTAATTTGAGTTGACTCCAAACTTCTGTAGTTAAACGGTGCGGATAATTTAGTTTATCGTGCGGAATCTTATGTTTAGCACTACTATATAAATTTGGACAAGACCCCATAATTTTGCATGTGGGCTATATGGTGCTAAGGCAGTGTAGTTTTATTTAGTATAATCGTTTCATTTTACTAAATTCGTTTCTATTGGCCAGCAATGCCACTCAGTTTGTTCTTATGGGCTACACATTATTTAACCCCTTAGTGACAGAGCCATTTTGTAGCTTAATGACCGGGCCAATTTTTACAATTCTGACCACTGTCACTTTATGAGGTTATAACTCGGGAACGCTTTAACGTTGAAGCATGGAGGAGGAGGTGTGATGATGTGGGGGTGCTTTGCTGGTGACACTGTTGGGGATTTATTCAAAATTGAAGGCATACTGAACCAACATGGCTACCACAGCAACGTGCAGCAGCATGCTATTCCATCCGGTTTGCATTTAGTTGGACCATTATATATTTTTCAACAGGACAATGACCCCAAACACACCTCCAGGCTGTGTAAGGGCTATTTGACCAAGAAGGAGAGTGTTGGGGTGCTACGCCAGATGACCTGGCCTCCACTGTCACCAGACCTGAACTCAATTGAGATGGTTTGGGTGAGCTGGACATCTCACCACTTCAATTTTGAATAAATCCCCAACAGTATCACCAGCAAAGCACCCCCACACCATCACACCACCTCCACCATGCTTCACGGTGGGAACCAGGCATGTAGAGTCCATCCATTCACCTTTTCTGTGTGCAAAGCAGTAATCAAAGCAAAAGGTGGCTACTTTGAAGAACCTAGAATATAAGATATATTTTCAGTTGTTTCACACTTTTTCTTAAAGTGTAATGTGTAATTCCACATATGTTAATTCATAGTTTTGATGCCTTCAGTGTGATTCTACAATTTTCATAGTCATGAAAATACAGAAGAATCTTTGAATGAGAAGGTGTGTCCAAACTTTTGGTCTGTACTGTATGTCCCTAACTAGGGGGTGATAAAGGGGGGTTTATGTACTATTTTTTTTATTTTGATCACTGTGATAGTTTATCACAGTGATCAAAATGTAATTTCACTTTACAAATGAATCTGGCGGCAGACAGATTCGGCGGGCGCACTGCGCATGCGCCCGCCATTTTCTTTTACAGGATGAAGACGCCAGGAGGATCGGAGCTGCGGGAGGACATGGGGGACACCGGGAGGTACTAGGTGGGATCGGGGGTCCTGGGGACCCTATTTCTCTCCCCTCTGATGTGCGATCACATCAGAGGGGAGATAAATTACATGCAGGATCGCGGCTTTATTTTTTCTTTTGCGATCGCCGTTATATGGTTAATAACGGTGATCGCAAAAGTGGGGGGACTGCGAGGGACCCTAATTATGTTCTCTGGGGTCTCGGCTACCACTTGGTATAGCCGAGACCCCGGAGAAAACCCGACTCGGCGGGTGCACTGCGCACTGCGCAGGCGCCTGCCATTTTCTTAGCCAGGACAAGACTGAACGCTCGGGGAGCCACAGGACTGGGGGAACACCGGGAGGCACGGGTGACAGATCGGGGTTCCCGGGGACCCTATTTCTCTCACCTCTGATGTACGATCACAACAGAGGGGAGAGAAATTACTTGCAGGATCTTGGCTTTATTTTTTCTTTTGCGATCGCCGTTATATGGTTAATAACGGCGATCGCAAAAGCGGGGGGACTGCGGGGGACCCTAATTATGTTCTCTGGGGTCTCGGCTACCCCTTGGTAGCCGAGACACCGGAGAAAACCCAACTCGGTGGGCTCACTGCGCACTGCGCAGGCGCCCGCCATTTTCTTAGCTGGGACAAGATGCTGAACGCTCGGGTAGCCACAGGAGGACTGGGGGGACACCGGGAGGCACGGGTGACAGATCGGGGATCCCAGGGACCCTTTTTCTCTCCCCTCTGATGTGTGATCACATCAGAGGAGAGAAATGAAACGGAGAATGGCGGCTTTTTTTTTTGCGATTGCCGTTATAGGGTTAATAATTTGAGTTTTGTGATGTGTGACCGGTGATGGTTGGGTCATGTGAGTCTGTGGGCGTATACACTACGTCATACTTCCAGTATCTGAAACGCATGTTGGAGGAGTTTCTTCATTCTGCCTCCTCACGCATGCGTATGAATGATTTCCAGTCAGATTGGTATGAGTGGAGGAAGGAGGGACGCCTCCTCGTTTCCATGGGCGTCTATTGCAGTACCTCACTTCCAGTGCGTGACACGCACTGTGGACCGCACGCCGACTAACATGAGGACAATCAGTCCTGTCAACTTATAGGGACAAGACATCGCTATTCCATGCCTGCCAACACAGGTGTTAGCGATCTTGGTAATGGCAGTAAGTGCACTTACATTCATAAATATATAGATACAAGTGAACCTCCAAAATCTTCCCCTGACGAAGCTATAATTGATAGCTATACACGTAGGGAAGGTGGGGATCATTCATGCGGCCCTGTATTGAATATTTGATGAGTATGTATTACCTTCTTCACTCAATCTGTCTTACCTTAATTCTTGGGTGACACAGTATGCTACAATGGTGCTGCATGGTATGATCAGGGTTCAGAGTCCATCACTGCTTTGTTAGCAGACTAAGGTTCTGTCTATCTGTACGTCTGAAAATTTATGCTTTACTTTCAAATTATATTTATCATATGAAATTCTAGTACAGCTGTGGTCATACTAAGGAACAGCATGCCATCATCTGCTATTTGATTATTAAGCCACATTAGGCACCATTTTTTTGTGGTCAGACGCTCAAAAAGGCTATATTTTTGCTGCTATATGGTACCTTGAACCCTAGTATCTGTGTTTTAGTGTTTTTAATGTTTTTATGCATGTGCATTTTCTTTTGTTATCAATAAAAGTTATTTTCCACATTTGAACCAGTTGAGCGTATGATTATTGTACCTTTTTTCTCTTCCCTTTGCACTCCTGTTTCTGGGTACAATTGCAGCACCCTGGTGACTTTAATAGAATTTAATGAGCGGTGCCCGCTGTCTTATTTTCTGTATGCATCTCTGCTGATTGTAACTGTCTTGATCTCTGGGTGCAGGATTCTGTATCCCTTTTGAGTTTCGCTATAGCCCACCAGGACTCCTACCTTTGCGTGTGATTCCCAATTGGAACGTTTTTCTTTGGGAACATACATACACATTTTGTTTCCAAATATCTTGAGGTGCTTCAGGTTAGGCTTCTCGCAGTTCCATAGCTCATATTGAGTTTTATTTGTGGCTTTACCTGGCAATCTGTTTTGAAGATGGCAAGCTGTCATGATGGCTTCTCCCCAATACGTTGTAGGTAGATATGCATCAAACAACATACGTCTTCCACTTTCACAGAGAGTACGGTTCTTTCTCTCTGTAATGCCATTTTGTTCTGGGTTGTAAGGAATGGTAGTCTGGGACACGATTCCATTCTTTTTCAAAATGGTTTGAACCTTACCACTTGTATATTCGGTTCCATTATCTGCACGCAGGGCTTTTGGCATTCTTGCAAATTTGTTAAACACTACAGCAAGATATTTTTCAAGTTCCTATGGAATTTCATCCTTAGGCCGGCGTCACACTAGGTAGGAATACGGATGAGTGAGAGGCATGAAAACCAGGCATTACACACGGACCAATATTTCTCTATGGGGAAGCTCTGATCATGCATATTTTTCTCGGCCGTATCTTACGGTGCGAGACACCCGCAGCATGCTGCGATTGTACGTGTATTACGCCCGTTGTACGCCAATGAAAGTCTATGGGTGCGAGAAAACAACGGATTACACACGGACCAGGCGTGTGACTTGCGAGAAATACGGAAGACTTCTGCAGCTCACAGGAAATGGTGCAACACATGCAGGAGGAAGCTGGCACATGCAAATTAGCTCAAAAAGAGCGCCAGACATCCCGGAAGGACGCCTCCACGGAGTCGGCCATGATGCCTATGCTCATCAATGTGGACATGTTGAGACTCTTGCTGCAGGAGAGGGCCGAAATGTGCCACAAAAGAGATGCACATTACGCGGAACGCACAAGGAAAGAGGCGGCATGGAGGTGCATTTGTGGGCAGATGTTTCCTCACTTTGGCGACAGCCCACGTGAGAAGTATCAGCGAATCAGTAAGTTACATGATTGCTAATTTTCTTAACGCTCACAGCGTAATTCTAGCGCAGAATTAGCCCCCCATTTTATTGTCTTATTTTATTCACCAAATTTGTAGTATAGTCCCATCCTACTAGACCCCCATGACTATATAACGTGTCTGCAGAATAATTAGGCTTTGTCCAGCTAGCTAAATGATTACATTATATGTTTCATTGCAGTGGATGATGTTATGAGAAGATGGAGAAGCATCCGCGACCAATACAGGCGCCAACGCCAGCAGGGGGCCAAGAGCGGGTCAGCAGCACCCAGAAAGCAAAAGTACGTTTACTTAGACAGGCTGGGTTTTCTTGTACCTATTCTGGATCTCAAACTGTAAGTACATCACACCACATACCACTTATGCAGTTTAGGGTCACCTCTCAAACATGTTCTAATCCCCTTTCATTTCCCAACAGATATGATGATCCTCCTGCACGGGCGTCTACACCTCTACCCATTCCCCCACCGAAACAACGTTGGCAACAACAGGGTCAAATGGCTGCCTATAATCCGACTTCCCAATATGACCACTTGTACAGATCGAGTGTTGCTGGCTGGTCCCAACCTGGTTGTGCTCAACATGGTCATATTGGGGGGTATGATTCTCGTGGGTATCATCTTACACAGGAATATAATCTCCCTTATCTGTATGGCAATGTGCCCACACACCAACCTGACCATGGCCAGATGTTAGCTCAGGGGCCTGAAAATCTACCCCAACTGGGTGATGGTCAAGGTGGTGATCCAAGCCAACCAAAAAGAGATGCTGGGAAGCCGCCAACCCCACCACCCACATACCACCAGCTGTGAATTTTGTATGTAACTTATATTTTAAGATTGAAAAACCAGTTAGTAATGGTTTTATGTTTACTTTAAACTCCTATTGTGTCTAAGACATTAGCAGTAATATAGATGCCTGTAAACAACATATGCTAGCAATATGCTGTTCACTAGGCATAGTCAACCTATATTATTTTCATTATCTGCTCCTATTGCGAGAAATGTTATTTATTTTTTATCATTTATTTTAACAACATGTTGTGTAACGCATATTTGCACTAATCTGAATGCCTACAAATATCATATGGTACTTAGCTGCTGGTATGTGGGATATGGGAAAATATTATTATTTCGTTAGATATAATTTCTACCAATGTTTGTTATTTTGTCCCCATTCCTGTTAAAAATTGTTGGCGAATGCATCATTGCATTAGTCTAGTCTTAGAAACTAACCATATGGGGCAGATATGGTGCTCACTAGTGTTAGTGAAAGTTGGTTATTTGGTTAAATTTAAATCCATGTTGGCTACTGCATATTTAAAGTAGTATAATCTTGTCAACCAAAGAAATGTGTAACATATGATCAGCATTACCCATAGTCACTATTGGTTTTGGCCTTTACATACTATTATGTATGGAACAATTTGTAATGTTGTCATGCCTTATTTTTTTCTTGTGTAACACTGCACTCTTACACTATTGTGCTGTAACGAAATATACCATATGAAGCTAATATGGTAGTCACTACCTCAAGTGGCAGTTTACACATATAAATATCTATTTTTGTCTTTTTTCATTACTTCTTTGTACTCAAACACAAACACATGTGTTATGACCATTAATACCAGACAGAGATTATGAGAATATGGGAAGTTGCATTGGTCTTCAAATCCACTGCCAATCCTCTTCCACTCTCCCATCTTTGCCTCAGCCATCACCAGTTGATGAAGTATGTAACACAGTTGTGAGCATGTATCATGAACAATGGCAGAGATGTTGGACGCGCCAATACAAAAATGCAGATGGAGTGCGGAATAGGATATGCCAGTAGTTAAGAAGCGACAAGTAACCCAATGTACAGACAACAATCAATGCACATGCACAAAGATTAATCAAACACACTATACATAACCCTTACATGACTGAATGTCAAAACAATCATAAGTTACATGTAGGCCAAGTACCATTTTCCTCTAATGTCAATATTCACATCATTGTTCAGTTATTTCAAGGTCATATATGGCCTAGATTATGAGGATATTTCTGCAACAGCCATAAGGGTAAATGGAAACTAGTGGTAAAGCACATCATCAATAGACAGAATGTAGGTAATAAATCCAGACGGTTGTGTAAGGAGAAGTCGCTCCTGTGCACAGATAGCTTTCCGCATCCTGCTAGGTGATCCTGGCCGCACAATCTCCCACAAAACCTAACGTCTGGGAATGGTCATCAGACAAAACTGGACAAAATAATATGGAAGAGTCTGTTAGGGTTCGAGTTCCCGCTGCTGCACAAGGGGAGTCTCAAACCAGTCCCGCTGCGGTCCCCCATTCATCTCCGTCCGCAATGGAGCCTGCTCAGCAGAGACTTCGGTCCCAGCGTCTTGCCTATTCCAGTACTGTGCAGAGACTTGCTGCTGCCTCTCCTTGATCTGCTATTATAGCCAGTGCTGGAGCAGATGTCTTTGGGACGAAGTCCTGCGTTTCCCCTTCTGAGCATGCCCAGGGTGAGATCTCTCATTGGAGATCAGGGGTCACATGTTCAGGTACTGCAGCAGCTCCTATTGGTCCGCCCGGAAGGTCCTGAAACTACATGTGTTTTGGAACAGTTTCTCATTGGTCCTTGTTCCTGGCAGGTCCTGTAGCTGTTACTATAAAAGGGTGGCATGGCTGGGCCGCCATGTGCTAATATCAACCGTTATATGCTTTGCGCCAGTGTGGTCATGCGTGTGTGTGGTTAGGACAGCTGAAATACGCGATTACAATACCGACTTAATGGGTGAGGAGCTTGGTATGCTAGCTGGTCAGGGTCGGTGTCCTAGATGCCCTAGATTACCAGCATAACCGGTGAGGAGTTTAATTGCCGTATTCAGGGTCTGGCGTTCAGACGCCATAGATTGCGGGTGACTCCCGCTAGGACATTAGCGCATGATCACGTTCTATGTTCGCTTAGCAGTCAACTGTGTACCTGGGTGCCTGACAGGACACAGAAGTTTGTCTCTGCGGCTCTGTGACGTAACAGGGTTCGCTTTCAACGCTAGACATTGCCCTAGCGTGTTTATTTTGCAACTCAGTGGTGTTAAGTGAGTTTGCACACATCGCCATATAGCGCTGCGGCATTCCTTCTATCGGCTCTGTGGAATAACAGAGTTCGCACATATTGCCACAGTGCATTACGGCGTTTATTTTGGCGACTCTGCGGGATAACAGAGTTCTCTTCTTGCACCATTTTACTAGCACGGTGGACCCCGGGCTGCGAACGCACCTCTCCACATCATATATTTGGTGCGTTCCGCAGACCCTAACAGAGTCTGCAGACATGCGGTGAAAATGGGCTTTATTGAGTGGTTGCCTGAAATGCGGACAAGCCCACATTTGCCTCCTCCTTCGCGGATCAACGATCACTGGGTAAGGCTGGCCAAAGCGGCGGGACTAAACCCAGTTGTACAACACTCTATCATTTGGGGTGAACTGAAGAGTGTCAGACATGTTGGCAACCAAGCAGCAGCCCTCCAACACAAGCAGACCACAAAAATGGCAACATTGGGGGTTGCAACCGGATGCAGAGGCAATAAACAGCCTTGCTGATGATGATTTGAATGAGTTTCAGGCCTAAAACCGTTAAATGTCCATTTTGCAAGGCTGCGAGAAAAATACGCTATACGGATGCCATACAGATTGCATACGGATGCTTACATGCACTAAATACGCAGCAGCACCCTGAAAACGCATCAAATACGGATTGTTGTGCCTGAAACATTTTGGAGTAATACAGCCGTAAAATACGGTCCGTATTTTTGTACGGTGAGTGTGTCCCCGGCCTTACTGTGAAGTAGGTAGGCCACTGTATGTCTGGAGTAGTCATCAAAAGAGTTGAGCAAAATAGGTCGGTCAGATTCAAAAGTCGTCGACTTTTGCCAAAGTCGGGTTTCATTAACCGAAACACGACCATAGCGTGCAGTTCACCATGCGGTCGGCAAAACAGAGCGCTAAAGTCGATTTTCCCAAAATGCTTTCAGGTGCCTTTTTTCAGCCAATGAGCAAGGACGTACACTGTGGGCAACGAGATGACATGTGCAGCGTCCACAACCATCTTAGAGAAGGGCATTGCAGTGATTGGCTTGCTTTAGGGGGCCTCAAAGTGTCTAAAAAAGCCCTGAGCGACGACCTCCATTTTACTTCTGCCGATCTTAACAGTAGGGAGAGGTTGCTGACGCTGTTTATCAGTAGGGAGAGAGTTAGGACTGGAAAGAGAAGTTCTTCTGTGCTAGTGCTGATAGCAATTGTGCTGTACAGTTAGTGTGCAGTGACGGGGAGGATTTTCTTGTGTGCAGCAGCGCTGTTATTAGGCTGCCTGCTAGCTGTATTGCTGTGTGTACACTGCTGTGCAGACTGCTTTTTACACAGCACTAATACTTTTATTCTTTTTTTCTGCACAGTTACCGAGCATTCATTTTTTCCTACACCGTATAGAGCTGTGCCCTCCTCACACACTACCGTGTACCGGCTGGTATCACGGACAAATACATGCTGACTATCTGTGTGTGACTCAGGAAGATATATACGGAGATTTTAATTTTCCCCTACACTATATACACCTGGTATCTTCTGATGCAGTACCTTTTTTCTGCCTTTTGTATTACAGTCAAATCCATACTGAGTGAGCGTCTATGTGTGACTCCGGAAATATATACGGAGATTTCAATTTTCCCCCACACTGTATACAGCTGTACGCTTCTGAGACAGTACTATTTTTCTGCTTTATGTATTACGGTCAAATCCATACTGAGTGAGCGTCTGTGTGTGACTCTGGAAATATATACGGAGATTTCAATTTTCCCCTACGCTGTATACAACTGTACGCTTCTGAGACAGTACCGTTTTTCTGCTTTTGTATTCTGGTCTAATCCATACTGAGTGAGCGTCTGTGTGTGACTCTGGAAATATATACGGAGATTTAACCCCTTTCTGCCATCGGACGTACTATTCAGTCCATGTGACCTGGGCCAATCTGACCAGGATGGGATAGTACGTCTCAGCGATCGGACGCGCTCCCAGGGGAACACTGCCGATCGCGGCTGGGTGCCAGCTGATTATCACAGCTGACACCTGCCACGAAGTCCCAGGAGCGGTCAAGGACCACTCCTGGCACATTATCCCCTAGCACACAGCGATCAAACATGATCGTGGTGTATCGGGGGCACAGGAAGCATCGCGCAGGGGGGGGCTCCCTGCGTACTTCCATGATCCTCAGAGCAGCGCGATGTATCAAGCTGTTCCGAGGGACCCTCCTCCCTTCAGGACCCCGGATCCAATATGGCCGCGGGGTCCTTCGGGATCTTGCAGGGAGGCGGCTTCCTCAGTGCCTGCTGAGAGCAGGCACTGAGAAAGCCTGCAGCACTGCCTGTCACATCGCTGGTCTGACAGAGTGCTGTGCACTCTGTCAGACCAGCGATCTGACTTTATACAGTGATGTCCCACCTTGGGACAAAGTAAAAAAGTTAAAAAAAATTAAAATAACATTTGTAAAAAAAATTCCAAAAAAAAGGAAAAAAAAAAATTCCCCAATAAATTCATTTCTTCATGTAAATAAAAAAACAAAACAATAAAAGTACACATATTTGGTATCGCCGTGTCCGTAACAACCCGCCCTATAGAACTGTGCCACTAGATAACCCCTTTAGTAAACTCCTTAAAAAAAAAATAAAGCAAAAAAAACAAAGATATATCATCATACCGCCGAACAAAAAGTGCAATAATACGCGATCAAAAAGATGGATATAAATAAACATGGTACCGCTAAAAACGTCATCTTGTCCCACAAAAAACAAGCCACCATACAGCATCAACAGCGAAAAAATTAAAAATTATAGCTCGCAGAATAAAGTGATGTAAAAATAATTATTTTTTATATAAAATTGTCTTTATTGTATAAAAGCGCCAAAACATAAAAAAATTATATAAATGAGGTATCGCCGTAATCGTACTAACCCGAAGAATAAAAGTGCTTTATCAATTTTACCATACGCGGAACGGTATAAACACCCCCCACCAAAAGGAAATTCCTGAATTGCTGATTTTTGTTCATTCTAACCTCCCAAAAATCTAAATAAAAAGCGATCAAAAAATGTTACGTGCCCAAAAATGGTACCAATAAAAATGTCAACTCGTACCGCAAAAAATAAGACCTCACATGACTCTGTGGGCCAAAATATGAAAAATTATAGCTCTCAAAATGTGATGCAAAAACTATTTTTTGCAATGAAAAGCGTCTTTTAACGTGACAGCTGCCAAAAATAAAAAAAAAACCTATAAATAGTAAATCAAATCCCTCATTACCAGCCCCTTAGTTAGGGAAAAATAATAAAATTAAAAATTTATTTCCATTTTCCCATTAGGGTTAGGTTTGCGGCTAAAGTTAGGGTTAGGGTTGGGGCTAAAGTTAGGATTAGGGTTAGGGTTGGGATTAGGGTTAGGGGTGTGTCAGGGTTAGGTTTGTAGTTAGGGTTATGGTTAGGGTTGGGACTAGGGTGAGGGGTGTGTTGGGGTTAGGGTTGGAGTTAGGATTGGGGGGTTTCCACTGTTTAGGCAAATCAGGGGGTCTCCAAATGTGACATGGCGTCTGATCTCAATTCCAGCCAATTCTGTGCTGAAAAAGTCAAACGGTGCTCCTTCTCTTCTGAGCTCTGCCATGAGCCCAAACAGTAGTTTACCCCCACATATGGGGTATCAGCGTACTCAGGACAAATTGCACAATAACTCTTGGGGTCCAATTTCTTCTGTTACCCTTGGGAAAATAAAAAATTGGGGGCAAAAATATCATTTTTGTAAAAAAAAAAAGGATTTTTTTGTTTTCACGGCTATACATTATAAACTTTTGTGATGCACTTGGGGCTTCATAGCGCTCACTACAAATCTATATAAGTTCCTTGTGGGGTCTATTTTCCAAAATGGGATCATTTGTGGGGGTTTCCACTATTTAGGCACATCAGGGGCTCTCCAAATGCGACATGACGCCAGCAGACCATTCCATCAAAGTCTGCAATCCAAAACGTCACTACTTCCCTTCCGAGCACCGACGTGTGCCCATACAGTAGTTTTTTCCCACATATAGGGTATCAGCGTACTCAGGACAAATTGGACAACAACTTTTGGGGTCCAATTTTTCCTGTTACCCTTGTAAAAATAAAATATTGGGGGTGAAAAAAAATAATTTTTGTTAATAAAAAAAAAAGATTTTTTATTTTTACGGCTGTACGTTATAAACTTCTGTGAAGCACTTCGGGGTTCAAAGTGCTCACCACACATCTAGATAAGTTCCCTGGAGGGGTCTGTTTTCCAAAATGGGGTCACTTGTGGGGGGTTTCCACTGTTTAGGCACATCAGGGGCTCTCCAAACGCGACATGACGCCCGCAGACCATTCCATCAAGGTCTGCAATCCAAAACGTCACTATTTCACTTCTGAGCCCCGACGTGTGCCCATACAGTAGTTTTCTCCCACATATGGGGTATCAGCGTACTCAGGACAAATTGAACAACAACTTTTGGGGTACAATTTCTCCTGTTACCCTTGGGAAAATAAAAATTTGGGGACTTAAAGATCTTGTTTGTGGAAAAAATATGATTTTTTTATTTTCATGTTCGGGTGTTATAAACTTTAGTGAAACACCTGGGGGTTCAAAGTTCTCGCCACACATCTAGATAAGTTCCTTGAGGAGTCTAGTTTCCAAAATGGTGTCATTTGTGGGAGGTTTCCACTGTTTAGGCACATCAGGTGCTCTCCAAACACAACATGGCATCCAGCCAATTCTGCACTTTTGGGTATTTTCTGCCATATAGACCCCTCAAAGTGACTTCAAATGTGAGGTGGTCCCTAAAAAAAATGGCTTTGTAAATTTTGTTGTAAAAATGAGAAATCGCTAGTCAAATTTTAACCATTATAATTTCCTAACAAAAAAAATTTTGGTTCCAAAATTGTGCAGATGTAAAGTAGACATGTGTACTATTCAAACAAAAATTATTATAGGAAAAATCATAAAGTATGTGTACATATATTCCCTTTAAAATTTCAGATTTTTAATTATATTATCATAAAAATCACCAACCCAGTGACCGGTATAAATATATCTATTTATACCAATAGGACTATGCTGTCAGATACCCTACAATAATCCTTTTCTGTTTCCTACCTTACCGTGGAGGTTGGCACCCTAAAAGTACGATATGGCGCCCCCACTCAACGTAGGCTCTCCTTCACTCCCCTATTATACCCTCCTATTAAGGTGGGAAAACAATGTATAATTAGTCAGAGATGAAGGGAGTCTTGGAACTAGAAAATATCTGGCAGTATTAATAATAACAACAATAACCTAAATCATGTCATAATGGAGCCCAATATTATAATATCATAGATGCACAGGACCAATAATGTCTAATGGTCTATTAATCACATGGTCACAATCTATTTAACTGTGCATAAAAATAGATTTTATGAGACATTTGCCTAGATACAACGACTGATAATATCAGATAATCAAGAAACAAACGATATATGTCTCATTGTTCCAAATCTAACAAAGTAATATTAAACAGCCATGAGATCTTTCAGAGTATGGTCACTCAAATTAGATAGAAGCAAAATGGGACTTAGCATGAGATAGGTGAAACCCCGACGTGTTTCCCCGTTGGTGACACGGTTCCTCAGGAGGTAGACATGATGCCAGATGCCATAGAGATGATGACATTACTTTGTTAAATTTGGAACAATGAGACATATATCGTTTGTTTCTTGATTATCTGATATTATCAGTCGTTGTATCTAGGCAAATGTCTCATAAAATCTATTTTTATGCACAGTTAAATAGATTGTGACCATGTGATTAACAGACCATTAGACATTATTGGTCCTGTGCATCTATGATATTATAATATTGGGCTCCATTATGACATGATTTAGGTTATTGTTGTTATTATTAAAACTGCCAGATATTTTCTAGTTCCAAGACTCCCTTCATCTCTGACTAATTATACATTGTTTTCCCACCTTAATAGGAGGGTATAATAGGGGAGTGAAGGAGAGCCTACGTTGAGTGGGGGCGCCATATCGTACTTTTAGGGTGCCAACCTCCACGGTAAGGTAGGAAACAGAAAAGGATTATTGTAGGGTATCTGACAGCATAGTCCTATTGGTATAAATAGATATATTTATACCGGTCACTGGGTTGGTGTTTTTTATGATAATATAAATAAAAAGTAGACATGTGTAAAATGTTATTTATTAACTATTTTGTGTGACATATTTCTCTGTTTTAAGGGAATAAAAATTGAAAGTTTGAAAATTTCAAAATTTTCGCCATATTTGCGTTTTTTTCAAAAATAAACGCAAGTTAAAACGAAGAAATTTTACAACTAACGTGAAAACATTCTCAGAATCGCGAAGATCAGTTGAAGCATTCCAGAGTTATAACCTCATAAAGAGACAGTGGTCAGAATTGAAAAAATTGACCCGGTCATTAACGTGCAAACGACCCTTGGGGTTAAAGGGGTTAAATTTTCCCCAACGCTGTATACAGCTGTACGCTTCTGAGACAGTACCATTTTTCTGCTTTATGTATTCTGGTCAAATCCATACTGAGTGAGCGTCTGTGTTTGACTGAGTCAGGAAATATATACGGAAATTTAAATTTTCCCCTATACTGTATACAGCTCTAAACATCTGATACAGAACCGTTTTTCTGCCTTTTGTATTACGGTCAAATTCATACTGAGTGAGTGTCTGTATGTGACTCCAGAAATATATACGGAGATTTAAATTTTCCCCTTCACCGTATATAGCTGTACGCTTCTGATACAGTGTCATATATCTGCTGGTAATTTTGGTACATTTTCACAAACATGAGGAAGTATGGTGGAAGAGGACGGGGGCGGGGGGGGCAGCTGGTACTGATGATGGTGGTGGTGCATCTGCTGGTAGTGCCAAAAGCACAATAGCACCTAAGGCAGGAGGTGTTGAGCCTGCGTCATCGTCTGGCTCCAGAAGGCCTGGAAGGCTCCCTTTTCTGGGAGCAGGTAAACCGCTATTAAAGCCGGAGCATCAGGAATAGGTTTTGGCTTAAATTGCCGAAACAGCCTCCAGCTCTATCGCCTCTTCTGAAGTTTCAAAAAATGCAAGCACTGAGTCGTCAGTGCAGGCTCCTGGTCAGGAACAACACCTTTCCTTGTGTCCTTCACCCCCAACAAAAGTGAAGGATGCGGCAGGCCACACTTCAGATTACTCCCTGGAGCTCTTATCACATACCATGCCTGGGTTATCAAGTGAAATCCTGAATCCCCTAGTCCAAAATGAATATGACATGGAGTGCACTGATGCACAGCCACTGCTATATGATTCTTCTGGTACATTCACCCAGAGCACTGCATTGCCCTCGCAGTCTACTGAGCCAGATTCTGACCCTGATGAAACTCATGTGCCCCTTACCGCATACTCTAACACCTTACACAGTGACACAGAGGTAGGTGCAGATGAAATTGAAGAGGAGGTGATGGATGACCCAGTTGTTGACCGGATTGGCATCCATTGGGGTAAAGGATGCCGCTGGCAATAGCTCAGAAGAGGAGGAGGATCGAGCAGCAGGCATCGACATCGCAGCTGCCGTTTTCTGGCAGTCCCGTAGCAGTCCAAAAATTTGTTAAAAAAACAAAAAGAGTTGCAGGACAGCTTGGCCAGACAGTCAAATTAGCACAGCATGCAAGCCCTGAAAATTTATCCCATAGTAGGAAGAGTGCAGTGTGGTGCTTTTTTGACCAAAATCCTATTGATGAGGCAAAGTTTTCTGTAAGAAGTGCAGAAGGACCTTTAGCCGAGGGAAAAATCTCTGAAATTTGAATACCAGTTGCATGCTTAGACATTTAAACACCATGCACTTGCAAGCGTGGACGCACTACAAAACCTCAGGTAGCACGTGTGCACCTGTTCCAACTGAAGGTAGCCAGCAACGCTACATCACTTCCCCCACTGTAAGCCCACCGGTTAGCACACCACCAGCAAGAAATGTTGAGGTGTCGTCGCAAGGCCAAAGCAGTCAGGGAATCCAAAAGTTTTTCCAATGAAAGACTGAATCTAGGCTATCACCACCACCACCACCACCCACCATCACCAATCCCCTCTCAGTCCGCCATGTCCACCGCTAGTTCCCCCATATGCAGCTCTCAAGTCCTGCTCACCCTAGCAGACACTCTGAGTAGGACAAGAAAGTACTCATCCTCTCATCCACGTACACTGGCTTTGAACCCCTACATTGCCAAACTGATCTCATTACTGATGATGCCCTTCCGTTTGGCTGAAAGCGCAGCGTTCCGAGAGCTCATGGCCTACGCTGTCCCACGCTATGACCTACCCAGTCGGCACTTTTTTGCTAGAAAAGCCATCCCTGCCCTCCACCTGCATGTGAAAGACCGCATTGTCCATGCACTCAAACAATCAGTGAGTGGAAAGGTGCACCTCACAACAGATACATGGGCCAGTAGGCATGGCCAGGGCCGTTATGTGTCCATCACTGCGCACTGGGTTAATGTGGTGGATGCAGGGTCCACAGGGGACAGCGGCGGTGGGACAGTGCTGCCTAGCCCACGGTATAGGCAACAGTTGGCTGTAGGCGTTCGACCCTCCTCCTCCTCCAGAAGCAAAAGCTCGTTGACAGAGCGCAGTCGCACGAGCACTCCATCCGCAGCTGCCAGTGTTGCACACGAGGTGTCCCACTTTCGAACAGCTAGTGGTAAGCGTCAGCAGGCTGTTTTAAAGATGGTGTCTTTGGGCGACAACAGACACACTCGAAGGTACTGGCCGACTACTTGCAGCGAGAAACTGAGTCATGGCTGGGCAGTCTACATCTTGAGCCAGGCAAGGTAGTCAGTGATAACGGCCGTACTTTTGTGGTGGCCATAGCCCTGGCAAAACTCAGACACATACCTTGCCTGGCTCACACCTTGAACCTGGTGGTGCAGTGCTTCATAAATAATTATCCGGAGTTACCAGCCCTGCTCCATAAGGTGAGAAGACTGTGCCCCCACATCCGTCGCTCGCCCGTAGACTCCAGTCATATACAGAGGCTGCAGCGATCGCTCCACCTCCCCAAGCACCGCCTAATCATAGACATTGTAACAAGGTGAAACTCCACCATGCACATGGTTGAGAGGCTGCGCGTACAGAGGCAGGCTATAATGCATTTTTTGGGAGGATACACAGGCAGGCAGTTTGAGGGCAGACATCAAGTAGGGTGTGCAGTGGTCAAAGCTGAAAGACCTCTGTAAAGTCCTTCAGTGTTTTGAGGAATGCACACGGCTGGTAAGCGCAGACTACGCCATCATAAGCATGAGCATCCCACTTATGCGTCTGCTCATGCAAGCTTTGATGCACATTAAGGATCAGGCGTCTGCAGCGGAAGAGGAGGAGGAGGGAAGCCTTGATGACAGTCAGCCATTGTCTCCTCAGGGAACTGTCCTGGACGAGGTTGTGGAAGAAGATAAAGAGAAGAAGGAGGAGGATGTGGGGAATGATTATTTTGGGGAGGAGGATGCTTCTCAGGGGCAAGAGAAAATGTTGGCTTGCCAAGGTCAAGTACAGGGTTTGTACGTGACTGTGGTGATGTGGATGTGGCAGAAAGTGCTCCTCCACCCACCACTGGCAATGCATCATTAACACCTGGAACATTGGCCCACATGTGTGATTATGTCTTGCGGATCATAAAAAGGGACCCTCGCATTGCCAAAATTATGAAGGATGACAACTACTGGTTGGCCAGCATCCTCGATCCACTCTATAAAGGCAAATTGCAGAACATCATGCCAAAGGAGAACATAGAGCTAATATTGGCAAACAAACAAGCAACTCTGGTAAACCGTTTGTTAGAGGCATTCCCAGCACACAGCAGCGGTGCAGGTTCTACCACGAACCGTACTGGGCAACAAGGAAGAGGTGTTCATGGTGCACACAGCCGAAGTGGCGTTGGAGACAGGGGTTTCATGACCATGTTGTGGACTGATTTCTCGAGTACCGCTCACATGACTGGTAATACTGAATCGATTGCAACAGACAGGAGACAGCAGTTGTCAACTATGGTTCAAAATTACCTCTCCTCCCCTATCGATGTTCTCCCTCACAGTTCATTCCCCTGTGACTACTGGGTCTGTAAACTGGACACCTGGCCTGAATTGGCACAATATGCCTTACAGGAGCTCGCTTTCCCTGCTGGTAGTGTGCTATCAGAAAGAGTCTTCAGTGCTGCTGGATCAATCCTGGCAGAAAGAAGGACCCGGCTGTTGCCCAAAATGTTGGTGATCTCACCTTCATAAAAATGAACCATGCCTGTGTTTCAAAGGATTTTGTACCACCTTCCCCTGATGACACATAGGTTGCTAGCAAAATGGCTCGCTTTGTCCTCCTCTTCCTTCGACTTCTCCAATTCCTCCATTTGCAGCAGCTGAACATCCAGCCTACACCTCAACATATGCCAGTTTTTCCACCTCCCTCCCAGGGCCGGCGTCAGCACCTGGCGCACCCAGGCAAGTGTCGGGGGCCTGAGCAGGTGGGGGGGCCCACTCGCCGTCAGAGATACCGGTGTACTATAAGGGGCCCTGTGCCAGTGTCGGCGCCCACAAGTTGGCCCCCTGCTTGTTCAGGGCCTCAGCGCTTGCAACACTTACCTCTCCCTGCTCCACTGCTGTGACATCTTCCGCGTTTCCTGACAGTAACATTCAGGTCAGAGAGCGCCATGATGTCACGTCTGTTACCACTCTGCCTGAACAGTCACAGTGCAGAGAGCTGGAAGATGGCGACGCTGAGGAGTCCAGAGTAGAGCAGTGCCCAGCGAGGAGAGGTATTTCATTTTTTTAATATTTGGAGCAATATATGGGGAGCATTACACCATGTTCCAAATTATTATGCAAATTATATTTTTCTCTGATTTTCCTAAGTGGTTGGTGCAAATGACAGTCAGTCTAATAAAAGTCATCACCCATTAGAGTATGCATCGAATTTTAATGACGAAATCGCCCAATAATAACAGTATAATCTCCAAAATGTACAAAAACTCAAAATGCACTGTTCCAAATTATTAGGCACAGTAGAATTTCTGAATATTTGATATGTTTTAAAGAAATGAAAATGCTCATTTGTGGAATTTGCAGCATTTGGAGGTCACATTCACTGAACAAAAAAGCTACTTAGCTCCAAAACATCCTAACAGGCCAAGTTACATGTTAACATAGAAACCCTTCTTTGATATCACATTCACAATTCTTGCATCCATTGAACTTGTGAGTTTTTGGAGAGTTTCTGCTTGTATTTCTTTGCATGAAATGAGAATAGCCTCCAAGAGCTGCTGTTTTGATGTGAACTGCCTCCCACCCTCATAGATCTTTTGCTTGATGATACTCCAAAGGTTCTCTATAGGGTTGAGGTCAGGGGAAGATGGTGGCCACACCATGAGTTTATCTCCTTTTATGCCCATAGCAGCCAATGACTCAGAGGTATTCTTTGCAGCATGAGATGGTGCATTGTCATGCATGAAGATGATTTTGCTCCTGAAGGCAGGTTTCTGCCTTTTATACCATGGAAGAAAGTTGTCAGTCAGAAACTCTATATACTTTGCAGAGATCATTTTCACACCTTCAGGAACCTTAAAGGGCCCTACCAGCTGTTTCCCCATGATTCCGGCCCAAAACATGACTCCACCTACTTGTTGATGTTGCAGCCTTGTTGGCACATGGTGGCCATCCACCAACCATCCACTACTCCATCCATCTGGACCATCCAGGGTTGCGCGACACTCATCAGTAAACAAGACTGTTTGAAAATTAGTCTTCATGTATGTATGGGCCCACTGCAACCATTTCTGCTTGTGAGCACTGTTTAGGGGTGGCCGAATAGTAGGTTTATGCACCACAGCAAGGCTTTGAAGGATCCTACACCTTGAGGTTCTAGGGACTCCAGAGGCACCAGCAGCTTCAAATATCTGTTTGCTGGTTTGTAATGGCTTTTTAGCAGCTGCTCTCTTAATCCTATGAAGTTGACTGGCAGAAACCTTCCTCATTCTGCCTTTATCAGCACGAACACGTCTGTGCTCAGAGTCAGCCACAAATCTCTTAATAGTACGATAATCACGCTTTAAGTTTTCGGGAAATATCTAACGTTTTCATCCCTTGACCAAGGCATTGCACATTGATGCTTTTCAGCAGCAGAGAATTCCTTTTTCTTTCCCATGTTACTTGAAAACTCTGGCCTGCTTAATAGTGTGGAACATCCAGTTTTCCTTTTGTTGGACTCACCTGGCAAACTAGTTATCACAGGTATCTGAGATTGATTTCAGTGATCCAAAGAACCCTGAGACACAATACCATCAATGGGTTTCACTTACAAAAAAAAACAAAAAAACACTATGACACTTAAACTAATTTGCATAATAATTTGCAAAATGGTGTTTTACACTGGAGAATTATATATGGGTCCCATCATACACTTATGCCTCATAGATAGGGCCCATTATACACTGGAATATTATATATGGGGCCCATTATATATGGAGCATTATATAGGCGCATCATACACTGGAGCATCGTCCATGGGGCCCATCATATATTGGAGCATCATATGGGGCCCATTATATATGGAACATTACATGCCGTCAGTTCTCAATTCCAGCCAATTTTGCTTTGGAAAAGTCAAACGGCGCTCATTCCCTTTCGAGCCCTGCCTTGCGCCCAAACAGTGGTTCCCCTACATATGGGGTATCAGCGTACTCAGGACAAATTTGACAACAACTTTTGTGGTCCAATTTCTCCTCTTACCCTTGGGAAAATAAAAAAATTGGGGACTAAAACATCATGTTTGTGGAAAAAATATGATTTTTTTTCTTCACGGCTCTACATTATAAACTTGCGTGAAGCACTTGGGGGTTCAAAGTGCTCACCACACATGTATATAAGTTCCTTAGGGGGTCTAGTTTCCAAAATTGGGTCACATGTGGGGTGTTTCCACTGTTTAGGCACATGTGGGGTTCTCCAAACGCGACATGGCGTCCGTTCTCAATTCCAGCCAATTTTGGTTTGGAAAAGTCAAACGGCGCTCCTTTCCTTCCGAGCCCTGCCATGCGCCAAAACAGTGGTTCCCCCCAACATATGGGTTATCAGCGTACTCAGGACAAATTGGACAACAACTTTATCTGTCCATTTTCTCTTTTTTCCCTTGTGAAAATAAAAAAAATGTTTGTAAAAATAATTTTTGTGACTAAAAAGTTAAATGTTCATTTTTTCCTTCCACGTTGCTTCAGCTCCTGTGAAGCACCCGAAGAGTTAATAAACTTCTTGAATGTGGTTTTGAGTACCTTACGGGTGCAGTTTTTAGAATGGTGTCACTTTTGGGTATTTTCTGCCATATAGACCCCTCAAAGTGACTTCAAATGTGAGGTGGTCCCAAAAAAAATGGTTTTGTAAATTTTGTTGTAAAAATGAGAAATCGCTGGTCAACTTTTAACCCTTATAACTTCCTAACAAAAAAAAATTTTGCTTCCAAAATTGTGCTGATGTAAAGTAGACATGTGGGAAATGTTATTTATTAACTATTTTATGTGACATATTTATCTGTTTTAAAGGAATAAAAATTGAATATTTGAAAATTGCAAAATTTTCTAAATTTTCGCCATATTTGCATTATTTTCAAAAATAAACGCAAGTTATATGGAAGAAATTTTACCACTATCATGAAGTACAATATGTCACGAGAAAACAATCTCAGAATCGCTAAGATCCTTTGAAGCGTTCCAGAGTTATAACCTCATAAAGAGACAGGGGTCAGAATTGTAAAAATTGGCCCGGTCATTAACGTACAAACCACTCTTGTGGGTGAAGGGGTTAAAAACATTTTTTACTTGGTCGCCATTTTCTAAAGCCTGTAACATTTTCATTTTTAAGTTGATACAGTTGTCCGAGGGCTTGTTTTTTTTGCTTGGTAAGCTGACAGTTTTATTTATATAATTTTATTTACACTATTCTTGTGATTTTACTTTTTTCCCCCTGTTCGTCATTTACTGATCAGTAGAGTTGAGCGAAACAGGTCGGTCAGATTAAAAAATGACGACTTTCGCCAAAGTCGGGTTTCGCTGAGCGAAACCTTACCATAGCGTGAGGTCGGCCATGCGGTCGTCGACACGAGCGCCAAAGTCGGTTTTCCCATAGGGCAATGAGCAAGGATACACACTGTAGGCAACGAGATGACATAGGCAGCGGCCACCACCATCTTAGAGAAGGGCATTGCAGTGATTGGCTTGCTTTGTGTGGCGTCACAGTGGCTATAAAAGCCCTGAGCGCCGACCACCATTTTACTTCTGCCAATCTTAGCATAGGGAGAGGTTGCTGCCGCTGTTTCTCAGTAGGGAGAGAGTTAAGCAGGAAAAAATAAGTTATTCTGTGCTTGTGCTGATAGCAATTAGCTGTACAGTTAGTGTGCAGTGACAGGGGAGGATTTTGTTGTGTGCAGCAGCGCTGGTTATTAGGCTGCCTGCCATTGACAGGGGAGGAATTTCTTTTGTGCAGCAGCAGAGCTGATTATTAGGCTGCCTGCTAGCTGTATTGCTGTGTGTACACTGCTGTGCAGACTGCTTTTTACACAGCACCTACACAGCACTAATACTTTTATTCTTTTATTCTTTTTTTCTGCACAGTTACGTTAATTTTTTCCCACACCGTGTAGAGCTGTACACTCCTCACACACTACCGTGTACCGGCTGGTATCATGGACAAATACATGCTGACTATCTGCAGGGCCGGCGTCAGCACCCGGCATACCCGGGCAAGTGCTGGGGCCCTGAGCAGGCAGGGGGGCCCACTCACCGTCGGGCACCCCGGCGTCCGTTAGCGGATGAGAGTGGTACCAACGCCGCCACTGGGCCCCCCGCTTGCTCAGGGCCCCGAAAGCAGCCGGGGCAATACTTACCTCTCTTCATGCCTCTGTTGCCGCAGTTCCGGGCTCCAGGGGGCGCCTGCAGGGCGCCGGCGCTTTCTCTCACAGCAGCGCCGCTGAATGACGTCATCATTCAACGGCCGGCTATGGCAGAGAGAGCGCGGACGCCGGACAGGTGAGATGTGAGGTGTGTGTGTGTGTGTGTGTGGGCTGCGGTCCTGTATGTGTGATGTGGTGGGGGGAGGCAGTGATGGTGGTGAGGAGCCGGGGCCCGGAGGCAATTATGATGATGATGGGGAGGCGATGATGATGGGGAGGCAATGATGATGATGATGGGGAGGCGTGATGATGATGGGAGGCAATGATGATGATGATGGGGGAGGCGATGATGATGGGGAGGCGATGATGATGGGGAGGCGATGATGATGGGGAGACGAAGATGATGGGGAGGCAATGATGATGGGGAGGCGATGATAATGAGGAGGTAATGATGATGATGATGATGGGAAGGCGATGATGATGGGGAGGCGATGATGATGGGGAGGAAATGATGATGATGATGGGGAGGCAATAATGATGATGATGGGGAGTCTTTCCACAGCGCCCTTTCCTGAGCCGTAACAGTGCAGAACACAGCACAGTGCAGAGGAGAGCTCTATATTTTGTATGGAGCATTATATGGGGACCAATATCCTGTATGGAGCATTATTTGGGGTCCAATATTCTTTATGGAGCATTATATTTGGCCCATAATACTGTATGGAGGACTATGTGGTGCCCATAATATTGTATGGAAGACTGTACTATCCAGTTTGTACTGTGCGCTGTGAGGATTTGGCGGTTTTTGAGCTATTGTAGAATTTACAATAGATATCACTCATGTAATGGAAGAAGTGAAGTGTTTAACATTGTACCATACCCATATTTCTCTGCAGTATCTGTGCATCATGAATTGTGGTCTGTGTTAAAGGGGCCCACTGAGACTCTTTCGCCCGGGGCCCATAAAAACCTGGAGCCGGCCCTGACTATCTGTGTGTGACTCCAGAAATATATATGGAGATTTCAATTTTCCCCAAAACCGTATACAGCTGGTATCTTCTGATACAGTACCGTTTTTCTGCCTTCTGTATTACGATCAAATCTATACTGAGAGAGCGTCTGTGTGTTACAATTACCCCTACACTGTATACAGCTGTACGCTTCTGATACATTACCCTTTTTCTACTTTTTATATTCTGGTGTGATCGATACTGAGCCTGTGAGAGTCTGTGTCTGACTCTGGAAATATGCAGAGATTTGAAATTACCCCAACACTGTATACAGCTGTACGCTTCTGATACAATACCCTTTTTCAGCTTTTCATATTCTGGTCTAATCCATACTGAGCCTGTGAGGGTCTGTCTGTTACTCCAGAAATATATACAGAGATTTACAATATTTTCACTATACTATATACACCTGGTATCTGGTGATACAGTACCTTTTTTTCAGCTTTTTATATTCTGGTCTAATCCATACTGAGCCTGCGAGTGTCTGTGTCTGACTCCTCAAATATATACGAGAGATTTACAATTATCCCTAGACTGTATACAGCTGTACGCTTCAGATACAGTGCCCTTTTTCTGCTTTTTGTATTCTGGTCAAATCCATACTGAGCATGTGTGCATCTGTTTGTGACTCAGGCACTATATACAGAGATTTAAAATTACCCCAACACTGTATACAGCTGTACGCTTCTGATACAGTACCCTTTTTCCCATTACGTCCCTCAGGACAGCACCATGGAGGACGTCCTCCCTTGACCTATAGCGGGACAGGATCACAGAGAGGTTAAAAGGCCCCTCCCACCTCCACCCTCCAGTGTTTTTCCTGTCCCTACAGGGGACGGTTGTATGAGAGGTTGCTCCAGGAGTGGAGCGAAGATAGAAGGTGGACGTTTTACAGGACCGAGGGGGATCGTGCTGCTGGTCCAATCCTTCCCCCTGTCAAGTAGCCCGGGGCTGAAACTCTCCTGGGGGAGTCCCTCAGCCACAAAGACCAGTGAGTGGATGAAGCTCCTGGGTAGAGCCGCTTCCTCCGCAGTGGGGGCTCTCGGCTCTGACGCTGGCTGGCATTCCAGCGCAAGATACCGGAAGTCGTGCGGGGGAGCCATGGTGCTTCTGGTGACGTCAGGGCGCCGGAGCTAGAGGCCAGCGTGCGTTCCATGGTTGAACGCAGAGGTGCAGAACGAGACAGGCAACAGGCAGGTTTCCTGGATCTCGGGGGGCACAATAGAGGAAATCACTGGCAGTAATGCAGCATTCCTGGCGGGACGCCGCTTCCCTCCATGCTGGGCTCTCGGTTTACCAGCTCCCCTGTCTTTCTAGCAGGTATGGAGCCAGCACAGGTGAGTGCATCATAGAATGTGTTGATGGCCTAGGCCTCTGGACTGATGCTAGTCTCATGCCTTTGTGCCGAAGCTGAGCATAGAGCCTCATATGCTGAGGTGTGTTTCACATGTACACAGTCAGGCCTTGGACCTCTAAGCTATGATAAGGCCATATGTCCAGGCTACATCTCATGATTTGACTTCAGTTAGTTGCATGTCAGGGCTGCACAGAGCCTTATGATTGGACTTCAGAGTGACTTTTTTTGAAGCATGTTTTCCATTTTTTTTGATTCAATAAACAAGTGTTTCACTTTTCTTTGCAACTTAACTACTCCATCCATAGAAGGACGCATAGTGTTAATGCAGCACATCGTCTCCATGAAGACTGCCCTCCAGCTGTGGCGCATTAATTAGCTCCTTCGGGTGGGGTCAGTCTGACAATTGAGAACTACTATTCAGGCTTGAGATTTAGCTGGAACTCTGAGAGATTGCTCTCTTGGCTCTAACTGGGACCTGGTCTCTTGTTTGGACACCTTCAAGCATGGTATAGCAGTTGTACTGCAGCATAGTGTCTCTATGCATCATATTGAGTGCCTCTGTGCATCATATTGCATCAGAGTGTGACATCATAGTGCTTCATAGTGCCTTTGTGTCATGTTACATCATATATCATATTGCATCATTGTTCCTCAATGCATCTTATTGAGTGCTCTGTGCATTGTACTGCATCATAGTGCCTCTATTCATCATTTTGAGTGCCCCTGTGCATTGTACTGCATCATAGTGCCTCTATTCATCATATTGAGTGCCCCTGTGCATTGTACTGCATCATGGTGCCTCTATTCATCATATTGAGTGCCCCTGTGCATTGTACTGCATCATAGTGCTTCATAGTGCCTTTGTGTCATATTACATCATATATCATGTTGCCTCTATGCATCATATTGAGTGCCTCTGTGCGTGGTACTGCATCATAGTGCTTCTATGCATCATATTGATTGCCTCTGTGCACCATATTGCATCAGAATGCTTCATTGTGCCTTTATGTGTCATATTACATAATTTATCATATTCCATCATTGTTCCTCTATTTATCATATTGAGTGCTTCTGTGCATTGTATTGCATCATAGTGCCTCTATGCATCATATTAAGTGCCTCTGGGCATCGTATTGCATCATAGTGCCTCTATGCTTCATATTGAGTCCTCTGTACATCGTATTGCATCATAGTGCCTCTATGCTTCATATTGAGTCCTCTGTACATCACATTGCATCATAGTGCCTCTATGCATCATATTGAGTGTCTCTGTACATCACTTTGTATCATAGTGCCTCTATGCATCATTTTTATTGCCTCTGTGCATCATATTGCATCAGAGTGCTTCATAGTACCTCTATGCTTCATATAACATCATATTGCATCATAGTGCCTGTGTGCATCATAGTGCCTCTATGCGTCATATTACATCATGGTGCCTTTGGGCATCATAGTACTTCATAGTGCCTCTATGCATTATATTACATCATAGTTCTACATAGTACTTCTATGCATCATATTACATCATATTGCATCAGGGTGCATCATGGTGTTTCATAGTGCCTTTGTGCAGCAGATTGCATCATGGTGCTTTATAGTGCCTCTATGCATCAGGGTGCATCATACTGCATGAGTGTCTTTGTGCATTATGTTGCATCATACTACATGAGTGTCTTTCTTCATTATATTGCATCATATTACATCATAGTGTCTTTGTGCATCAAGGTGCATCATAATGTCTATATGCCTCATAGTGTCTTTCTTCATTATATTGCATCATATTACATCATAGTGTCTTTGTGCATCAAGGTGCATCATAGTGTCTATATGCCTCATAGTGTCTTTTTGCATTACATTGCATCATATTTCATCATAGTGTCTTTGTGCATCATATTGCATCATAGTGTCTTTCTACATTATATTGCATCATATTACATCATAGTGTCTTTCTGCATCATATTGCATCATAGTGTCTTTGTGAATCATACTGCATCATAGTGTCTTGGTGCATTTTATTGCATCATACTGCATCATTGTCTTTGTGCATTATATTGCATCATATTGTAAGTCCGCAAGGACTGGGTTCTCTCCCTTCTGTATCACTCTGTCTTTGTAAATTTGTTTACTGTAGACTATATCTATAACTTTGTGTGTAGCCCCTTCTCATGTACAGCACCATGGAATTAATGCCGCTATAATAATATTGCATCATAGTGCTTCTGTGCATATTGCATCATAATGCTTCAGTGCCTCGAGATGTGTCATTCGTGTGTCATAGTACCTCAGTGCTTCATAGTACATCGGACATTGTGGTTTTGTGCCTTTGGCTTAGACCTTCTGACTTGTGCCTTACTGCGTGGCCGCACATTGTATGGTCGGCCCACCACTTCACATTTGTCTCGGGCCAACTCCGGTTATAGAGTCCTCATATTTTAGGACCCAGGTCCAGCTTCGGTTGCTTCATTCCTTGCAACTGGGCTTAGCCAGACAAACAGCTATGCCTGAATTGGCCTAGTAACTTAGCATTTCTTCAGGATTGGAACAGAACTCTCAAGTGAGTTACTGCCTTGAGGACTAAAGGCAAGTCTCTTCCATAGTTGGCTTTAAAGGGAGACAGACGTCTTTGGGGCTCATCCTATAAGTGGACATACTACTGTGCTGAAAGCAGGAAATCTCATGAGGTGGAAGAAAAGAATGCTTCCCGACTCCACATTTGGCAGTCGGACTAGTTTCCTTGATCAACACCCGGTAAACAGATTCTTGGCCCCTAAATCCGTTGTATTACGTTTACCAGAGACGGCATTACTGCCTTTGTACTTTGTGGCAAATCGGCGGCACTGTCAAGTGGCAGAAGATCCTATACCACTGCTCGTACAGCAGTCAGGGCTCCTAATGTAAAAGAATCTGTATCTAGGACTTTTACAGTTGAGGCCCCATAGTCCTTCTGACTCACAGTAAAAAATCTTCCTCTCGAGGGGAAGGAAACTACTTCCCTCTAGTTTTAGAATATGGTTCCTCCCACCAGGGCAGTCGGGGTGTATAAACATCTCTAAGAAAATTGTCTTTTACGATATAATATATAAATAAGTTGGCACATACTGTATATATAATGTCGTAGCTAATAACTCATATAGAGACAGTCAAATATCCTGTGTCAGAGGATTTTTACCAACATCCCCCCCCCACCGCTTACTGTCATCGATTCCAGAGTCCAGACTCCCCGTGTCTAACATCAGTAAAGCAAGAGTGGTGATCCATATCTTCCTTTCAACACTTCTACCGAGAAGCCCAATGTTGGTAGTAGCAGGAGATATTACCTGCCAGATGGAGTATTTCCTTAGTTCCAATAATATCCAACCCTTACTGGGGTTGAGACCCCTAAGGATTCGGAGTAGACATGATCTCCAGAATGAGTAGGGTACATACATCCCAATGCTCTGCCATTTTCCATGTACTAACTGTTATTTGGCTTGATCTTTCAGCAGTCCATGGTCTTTGTCCTGCAGGTCTCCTCGTAGTATGGTAAGCCGGTCTCTAACCAAGGTTTAATCTGAACCCAGAAGGACCAATGAAGGAACAGTCCCGTGTTGTTAAGCACATCCAGCCGATTACTGGTCTGTACAGTCCTCATTGTGTGGTGACTGTAACTATCACAATATTTTTGCTGGGCAATAAGATTTTTAAGGCTATTCTGTGGCTGCGGTGTCTATATCTATCACAATAACTGTAATTCTCTGCGGTTCATTAGTGGTATTGGGGTACAACGGCTGTGTTTCACTCTCCACCTCTGCGGCATATCTTGTTTACCACATTCATACTGGAATTGGCCATTATAGACATATATCGGACACTCACTACTGTGATTATCTTTACGAATTTCTTTAGATATCTATATTTCTTTTTGATCTTTCAGATCATTTCTATATCTAACCTGGTTCTTGCCTGGGACTTTGGTCCTTGAGCTTCTGTACCCACCCTGGGATATTGCTTTGGTATTCTCCATGGTGCTGTCCTGAGGGACGGAATGGGAAAAGGAAATTAGACCTACCGGTAATTCTATTTCCAGGTAGTCCCTCAGGACAGCACCCTTAATTCCCTCCCTTATGTTTCTCTTTAGGATTGCAAGGGATCAATCTTCGGCGGATGGTCCGTCGAGTTGCCAAGGCTAGAGATAAAGAAGAAGTTGTTCAATGGTTTCTTACATACGCGTTTGTAAGGGCGCGTTTAGACCATTTCCTGCCATCCTTCGGTGGTACTTTGAAAAAACACTGGAGGGTGGAGGTGGGAGGGGCCTTTTAACCTCTCTGTGATCCTGTCCCGCTATAGGTCAAGGGAGGACGTCCTCCATGGTGCTGTCCTGAGGGACTACCTGGAAATAGAATTACCGGTAGGTCTAATTTCCTTTTCTGCTTGTTATATTCTGGTCTAATCCATACTGAGCCTTAGAGCGTCTGTGTGTGACTCCGCAAATATATACGGAGATTTACAATTTCCCCTACACTGTATACAGCTTTTTGCTTCTGATACAGTACCCTTTTTCTGCTTTTTATATTCTGGTCTAATCCATACTGAGTGAGCGTCTGTGTGTTACTCCGGAAATATATACGGAGATTTACAATTATCCCTAGACTGTATACTGCTGTACGCTTCTGATACAGTACCATATATCTGCTGTTATTTTGGGTACATTTTCCCAAATATGAGGAAGTATGGTGGAAGAGGCCGCGGACGTCGGCGGGGGGTGTTATGTTACGGTAGCTGAGGAGTGCAGGTAAAAAAGGAAATACACCAGAGCAGTTGGAAACTATGAGATTGCAGTACCCTGACTAACCACTGCAACTAGAGGCAGCCGTGGAGCGTTCCTACGTTGGTCCTAGACGCCTCGTCACAGCCTGAGAAACTAACTACACCTAAAGATAGAAATAGGAAAGCTATCTGCCCCGGAGCAGAACCCCAAAGATAATAGAAAGCCCCCAAACATGTAATGGCGGTTAGACAAGAGGAAATACTGACACAGAAAGAAAATAGTATGAGCAAACGCTGGGGCCCAAACTATCTAAATAGAAAAGGATAGGAAGGGTACTTACTGTAATCTCAGAAAACCCTGAAAAAACACCAACTCTACTCATTTCAAAATCACCTGAGATCACACGACCTCTACCACCTAAATTAGTTCTCTGGTGTACAAAAACAAAACAGCAGCCACTGAAAAAAACTGGAAAAAGCAAAAGTACAAAACACAGTGGCTGGACTAAACTGAGAGGGCAAAAGCCCCCGGAGGGGACCCTGAAGGCCCCCACAGAAGTGCAGGACAAAATGCAAAAATATAGCAAAAACACAAAATAAGAAATTGTCTTATCTGATAGCAGGAGATGCAGACACGACACAGCAGGCTACAAGGGAAACTGGAAAGAAGGATTCAGACCAGAACAATTGATCACCGGCAACCCTGATGGGAAAATGACTCCCTTATATAAGACCAATCAGTAACACCTGATTCCCAGTCCTCACAATCCTCACTAGTACCGCTTGTAACCACCAGAGGGAGCCTCTGCTCAGAACTCATCTCAAACCCATTCACAACAGTACCCCCCCTTGAGGAGGGGTCACCGAACCCTCATTTGAGCAACCAGGTCGGTCAGGATGAGTTCTATGATACGCACGGATAAGTCTCCTAGCATGGATGTCCGAAGCAAACACCCAAGAATTGTCTTCCTGACCATAACCTCTCCATTTAACCAAATACTGGAGTCTTCGTCTATAAAAACGAGAATCCAATATTTTCTCAACCACATACTCCAGATTGCCCTCAACCAAAACAGGGTCAGGAGGCACAGCAGCAGGAACCACTGGCTCAACAAACCTCTTCAACAAGGACTTGTGGAACACGTTATGGATCTTAAATGTCCCTGGAAGAAGCAAACGAAAAGAAACAGGATTAATAATCTCCATGATCTTATAAGGTCCAATGAACCTAGCTTAAATTTAGGAGATGCTACTCTCATAGGAATATTCTTTGAGGACAACCAGACCAAGTCCCCCACTTTAAACCGAGGACCATCAGTCCTATGCCGGTTAGCAAACCGCTGGGCCTTCTCCTGAGAGAGGGACAACCTCTCCACTACCTGGTCCCAAATCTGCTGCATACGCTCAACAACAGAGTCAATACCTGGACAGACAGAAGCCTCCGTCTGTCCTGAAGAAAATCGAGGGTGAAACCCAGAATTACAGAAAAACGGAGACATCAAAGTGGCAGAGCTAGCCCTATTATTAAGAGCAAACTCAGCCAAAGGCAAAAAAGAGACCCAGTCATCCTGATCAGCAGACACAAAGCATCTTAGATAAGTCTCCAATGTCTGGTTTGTTCTCTCAGTTTGACCATTGGTCTGAGGATGAAATGCCGAGGAGAAAGACAATTGAACACCCAGTTTAGAACAAAAAGTCCTCCAAAATCTGGAAACAAACTGGACTCCTCTGTCAGACACAATGTTCTCAGGAATGCCGTGTAAACGAACCACGTGCTGAAGGAACAACGGCACCAATTCAGAGGAGGAAGGCAACTTAGGTAATGGCACAAGATGTATCATCTTGGAAAACCTATCACAAATTACCCAGATGGTGGTCATTCTCTGAGAAACAGGAAGATCGGAAATGAAATCCATAGAGATATGGGTCCATGGTCTCTTGGGCACAGGCAATGGCATCAACAAACCACTAGAGCGAGAGCAAGGCTTGGAGCGAGAGCAAGTCCCGCAGGACTGCACAAATTCCCTGACATCACGAGACAAGGTAGGCCACCAAAAGGACCGACTAACCAAGTCTCTGGTACCAAAAATTCCGGGATGCCCAGCCAATGCGGAACAATGAATCTCAGACATCACACTCTTTTTCCATTGGTCCGGGACAAACAATTTTCCAACAGGGCAGCGCTCGGGCCTATCCTCCTGACACCCCTCCAGAGCAAGTCTCAAATTGGGCGAGATGGCGGAAAGAACTACACCCTCCTTCAAAATAACAGAGGGATCAGATAGCTCAGGAGAGTCCGCAAGGAAACTCCTCGAGAGGGCATCCGCCTTAACATTCTTAGTGCCAGGAAGAAAGGAAACCACAAAATTAAAACGTGTGAAAAACAAGGCCCACCTGGCCTGTCTAGGATTGAGTCGCTTGGCAGATTCCAGATAGACCAGATTCTTATGGTCCGTAAGGACCACCACCTGATGTTTGGCTCCCTCCAGCCAATGTCTCCACTCTTCAAAAGCCCACTTCATGGCCAATAACTCCCGATTACCCACGTCATAATTACGTTCAGTAGGAGAAAATTTTCGAGAGAAAAAGGCACAAGGGTTACTTTTAGAGGTCTCTGGATCTTTTTGGGACAAAACGGCACCTGCCCCAATTTCAGAGGCATCAACCTCCACCTGAAATGGCAGAGAAACATCAGGCTGCCGTAGAACAGGAGCAGAAGTGAATCTCTGCTTAAGTTCCTGAAACGCAGAGACTGCCTCAGGAGGCCAATTCACCACATCAGAACCCTTTCTGGTCAAATCAGTTAATGGTTTAACAATAACCGAGAAATTACCAATAAATTTACGATAAAAATTGGCAAAACCCAAAAATCTCTGAAGAGCCTTTAATGAAGTAGGTTGGACCCAATCACAGATGGCCTGAACCTTGACCGGGTCCATTTCAATAACAGATGGGGACAAAATGAATCCCAGAAATGAGATCTTCTGAACGCCAAAAAGACACTTTGATCCCTTCACATACAGAGCATTCTCTCTCAAAATCTGGAATACAGTTCGAACATGTTTCACATGAGAGTCCCAGTCATTAGAAAAAATCAAGATATCATCCAAATAAACAATCAGAAACTTGTCCACAAAATCCCTGAAAATGTCATTCATGAAGGACTGGAAGACGGAAGGAGCATTAGTGAGCCCAAAGGGCATCACAAGGTACTCAAAATGCCCTTCAGGGGTGTTAAATGCCGTCTTCCATTCATCCCCGTGCTTAATGCGAATAAGGTTATACGCCCCCCTGAGGTCAAGCTTGGTAAACCAAGTAGCGTTTTTCACCCTGGAAAACAGGTCAGAAATCAAGGGTAACGGGTATTGATATTTCACAGTAATATTGTTCAAGAGACGATAATCAATACACGGCCTTAATGAACCATCTATTTTGGCCACAAAGAAAAAACCGGCACCTAAGGGTGAAGAGGATGGTCTGATATGACCCTTCTCCAATGATTCCTTGATATAAGACCGCATAGCGTCATGTTCAGGTACAGACAAGTTAAAAAGGCGACCTTTAGGGAATTTACTACCTGGCACTAATTCAATAGCGCAGTCATAGCTCCTATGGGGAGGTAAGGATGCAGATTTACTTTCGCTAAACACATCAAAAAAATCAAACAAAAAGTCAGGAACATCCTCAGCCTGGGGGGAGGCAGAAAAAACAGGAGTGTTGGTATTAACACATTGGCAGCCCCAACTGGTTACAGACACAGATTTCCAATCCAAAACAGGATTATGAGACTGTAACCAAGGGAAACCCAGCACTATAATGTCATGCAGATTATATAGAACCAAAAATTTGCAGCACTCCTGGTGATCAGGTTCAACCCTCATTATCACCTGAGTAGAAAACTGGGGTTTATTCTCAGCCAAAGGGGTAGAATCGATCCCCAGTAAAGGAATAGACTTCTGTAGGGGTATCAAGGGAAACCCACAACGTTTAGCAAAATCATAATCCATCAGGTTAATAGCTGCTCCAGAATCAACGAAAGCCTGAGCAGAAAATGAGGACAGAGAGCATATCAGAGTGACAGTTAATAAAAACTTAGTCTGAACACTACCCAAGACAACTGAGCGTGCAAAATGTCTTCCCTGCTTAGGGCAGACTGAAATAGCATGAGAGGCATCACCACAGTAGAAACATAACCCATTGCGCTTTCGAAACTCATGACGCTGTGCCCCAGACACCACTCCATCACACTGCATGGGCTCAGCTGCTGGCTCACAAGGCAACACCACTCCACGCATACTTCTCCGCTCACGCAAACGTCTGTCAATTTGAATCGCTAATGACATAGAATCATTGAGACCAGAGGGGACAGGGAATCCCACCATAACATCCTTTACATTATCCGACAGACCCTTCCGGAAAAGGGCCATCAAAGCGTCGTCATTCCACTTGATCAGGACTGCCCACCTACGGAATCTCTGACAGTATAACTCAGCGTCATCAAGCCCCTGATTTAATGCCAACAAGGCTTTTTCAGCTTGATCAGTGACATTAGGCTCATCGTACAATAACCCCAAAGCCTGAAAAAATGCATCAACATCACTCAAAACAGGATCCCCAGGTATCAGGGAAAAAGCCCAATCCTGAGGATCGCCGCGCAGGAGAGAGATGATAATTTGAACCTGCTGCGCTGCGTTTCCTGAGGACTTAGATTTTAAGGCAAGAAACAATTTACAATTATTTTTGAAATTCTGAAACTTAGCTCGATCCCCTAAAAACAAATCTGGCATGGGGATCCTAGGTTCCACAACAGGCAACCTAGCAAGATATGCAGCAATACTCTGAACCTCAGTGGCAAGCTGATCCACACGGCCAGACAACTGTGCAAACTCCATTGGGAGAAAAGATCCTCCCCAGCACCCAGAGATACAGAGGGAAAAAAAAAATAAAAAATGCAACAAACAGAAAAATATCTCTGACAACTTTTCTTCCTTCAAAATATTTTTTCCCTTCTGTGAGTACCATACAATTTTTATGGCCGGTGATACTGTTATGTTACGGTAGCTGAGGAGTGCAGGTAAAAAAGGAAATACACCAGAGCAGTTGGAAACTATGAGATTGCAGTACCCTGACTAACCACCGCAACTAGAGGCAGCCGTGGAGCGTTCCTACGTTGGTCCTAGACGCCTCGTCACAGCCTGAGAAACTAACTACACCTAAAGATAGAAATAGGAAAGCTATCTGCCCCGGAGCAGAACCCCAAAGATAATAGAAAGCCCCCAAACATGTAATGGCGGTTAGACAAGAGGAAATACTGACACAGAAAGAAAATAGTATGAGCAAACGCTGGGGCCCAAACTATCTAAATAGAAAAGGATAGGAAGGGTACTTACTGCAATCTCAGAAAACCCTGAAAAAACACCAACTCTACTAATTTCAAAATCACCTGAGATCACACGACCTCTACCACCTAAATTAGTTCTCTGGTGTAACAAAAACAAAACAGCAGCCACTGAAAAAACTGGAAAAAGCAAAAGTACAAAACACAGTGGCTGGACTATACTGAGAGGGCAAAAGCCCCCGGAGGGGACCCTGAAGGCCCCCACAGAAGTGCAGGACAAAATGAAAAATATAGCAAAAACACAAAATTAGAAATTGTCTTATCTGATAGCAGGAGATGCAGACACGACACAGCAGGCTACAAGGGAAACTGGAAAGAAGGATTCAGACCAAACAATTGATCACCGGCAACCCTGATGGGAAAATGACTCCCTTATATAAGACCAATCAGTAACACCTGATTCCCAGTCCTCACAATCCTCACTAGTACCGCTTGTAACCACCAGAGGGAGCCTCTGCTCAGAACTCATCTCAAACCCATTCACAACAGGGGGGGCAGCTGGTACTGATGGTGGTGGTGCATCTGCTGGAAGTGCCAAAAGCACAAAAGCACCTAAGGCAGGAGGTGTTGATCCGGCGTCATCGTCTGGTTCAAGAAGGCCTGGAAGGCTCCCTTTTCTTTGAGTAGGTGAACCGATTTTAAAGCCAGAGCATCAGGAACAGGTTTTGTCTCACATTGCCGAAACAGCCTCCAGCTCTATCGCCTCCTAATCTGAAGTTTCTAAAAATGCAAGCACTGAGTTGTCAGTGTCGGCTCCTGGTCAGGAACAACACCTTTCCTTGTGTCCTTCACTCCCACCAAAAGTGAAGGATGCAGCAGCCCACACTTCAGATTACTCCATGGAGCTCTTTTCACATACCATGCCTGGGTTATCAAGTCAAATCTTGAATTCCCCAGTCAAAGATGAATCTGACACGGAGTGCACTGATGCACAGCCACTGCTATATGATTCTGCTGGTACATTGACCCACAGCACTACATTGCCCTCGCTGTCTACTGAGCCAGAATCTGACCCTGATGAAACTCAGGTGCCCCTCCCCGCATACTATACCACCTTACACTGTGACAGAGAGGAAGATGCAGATGAAATTGAAGAGGATGTGATGGATGACCCAGTTATTGACCAAGATTGGCATCCATTGGAGGTAGAGGGTGCCGCTGGCAATAGCTCCGAAGAGGAGAAGGATCCGCAGCAGGCATCGACATCGCAGCAGTGGTTATCTGGCAGGCCTGTAGCTGTCCAAAAACATGTTAAAAAAACAAAAAGAGTTGAAGGACACACGGTCCAATTAGCACAGCGTGCAAGCCCTGAAAATTTATACCATAGTAGGAAGAGTGCAATGTGGCACTTTTTTGACGAAAATTCTATTGATGAGGCAAAGGTTATTTTTAAGAAGTGGGAAGGACCTTTAGCCGAGGGAAAAATCTCAGAAATTTGAATACCAGTTGCATGCTTAGACATTTAATGACCATGCACTTGCAAGTGTGGACGGACTACAAAACCTCAGGTAGCACATGTGCACCTGCTCCGACTGAAGGTAGCCAGCAATGCTCCATTGCTTCCGCCACTGTAAGCCCACCAGTTAGCACACCACCAGCAAGAAATGTTGAGGTGTCATCGCAATGCCAAATCAGTCAGGGAAATCGCAATGTTTTTGCAACGATAGACTGAATCTAGGCCCTCACCACGATCATCACCATCACCAACCCCCTCTCAGTCCCTCATGTCTACCGCTAGATCCCCCTATGCAGCTCTCAAGTCCAGCTCACCCTAACAGACATTCTGAGTAGGACAAGAAAGTACTTATCCTCTCATCCGCGTACACTGGGTTTGAACACCAAGATTGCCAAACTGATCTCATTAGAGATGATACCCTTCCGTTTGGTTGAAAGCGC
>JARQOD010000007.1:16760453-16878467 GCA_033576555.1 Oophaga sylvatica
TGCACACATTGCCCTCCTGTTACTGAGCCGGGGAATCGCCCCTGATGAAACTCAGGGCCCCCCCCCCGTTATATACCACCTTACACTGTGACAAGAGGAAGATCAGATAAATTGAAAGGTTGATGGATGACCCAGTTATTGCCCAAGTTTGGCATCCATTGGGTAGGGGGTCCCGCGGGGCAATAGCTCGAAGGGAGAAGATCGCAGCCACACATGCAGCAGTGGTTATCGGGGCAGCCGAGCTGCCCAAAAAAATTTTAAAAAAAAACAAAAAGATTGAAGGACACCTCCAATTGCACAGCGTGAAACCCTAAAATTTTTACATAGTGGGAAAGTGCAATGTGGCATTTTTTGACGAAAATTTTTGATGAGGCAAAGGTTTTTTTTAAAGAAGGGGGAAAGGGCCCTTAGCGAGGGAAAAACCCAAAAATTTTGGAATACCTTTGCATGCTTAACTTTAATGCCCATGCATTGCAATTTTGGGGGGAAATACAAAACCTCAGGTAGCCCATGTGCCCCTGCTCCGAGAAGGAGCCCAATCTCCATTGCTTCCCCACTGTAACCCCACCTTTTCACCCCCAGCAGAAAGTTGAGGTGTTCGCAATGCCAAATCGTCGGGGAAATCGAAATTTTTTTGCAACGATAGACTGAATCTGGCCCTCACCACGACTCACCACACCAACCCCCTCCAGCCCCTCATGTCTCCCGCTGATCCCCCTATGCACTTAAATCCAGCTCCCCCTAACAACATTTGATAGGGAAAAGAAAGTACTTACCCTCTCATCCGGTACATGGTTTTGAACACAAGATTCCAAACTGACCATTAGAGATGATCCCCTTCCCTTTGGTTGAAGCGCAGCGTTCCGAAGTCATGGCCTTTGCTGTCCCACGCTTTTACCTACCACGGCACTTTTTTATAAAAAAAGCCACCCTGCCCTCCACCTGCATGGAAAAACCGATAGTCCATGCACTCAAACAATCGAAGAGTGGAAAGGGGCACCTCAAAACTATCATGGGAGTAGGGATGGCCAGGGTGTTAGTGTCCCTCGTGCACTGGGTAAAATGGGGGATCAGGGTCCACAGGGGACAACGGCCGTGGGCAGTGCTGGCCCCGCCCCCGGTAAGGAACAGTTGGGTAGGCTTCGACCCCCCTCCCCCAGAAGTGAAAGTCATCGACAGGCGCAGTTGCAAGAACTCCCCTCCCAGCTGCCGTGTTGCACCGAGTGTCCCCCTATCAAAAAGCTAGTGGGAGTCAGAGGTGTTTTAAAAGATGTTTTCTTTGGGCAACAAAAAGACACACCGCGGAGGTACTGGCGACAATTGCGCGAGAGACTGATCATGGTGGGCATCTACATTTAGCCAGGCAAGGTATAGGGTAAAGCCAAAATTTTTCGGGGCCATAGCCTGGCAAACCGACACTACCTTGCCTACTCCACCCTTTAAAAGGTGGGGCAGTGCTTTAAGTAATTATCCGGAGTTACCCCCCCTGCTCCCTAAGGGGAGGAGACAGTGCTCGCTCATCCCCCTTCCCCCTAACTCCAGTCGTATGCAAGGCTGCAGCGATCACTCCACCCCCCCAAGCCCCCCTAATCATAGATTGCAACAAGTGGAACTCGCCATGCACGGGGTTAGGGGGCTGTGTGAACGAGGAAGGTGTAATGCATTTGTGGGGGATACACACGCAGGCAATTGTGGGCGAATGGAGTTGTGGGTGTGCAGTGGTCAAAGCGAAAGACCCTAAAAAGTCCTTCAGTTTTTGAGGAATGCACACGGTGGAATCGCAGACGACGCCCCATAAGCTAGCTCCCATTTGGTTTGCTCATACAAACTTTGATGCCTTTAAAGGATCAGGTATTGCAGCGGAGGGGAAGAGGAGGGGAGAAGGAAGCCTTAAAAAAAACACCATTTCGCTCAGGGAATGTCGTGGGAATGTGGGGAAAGAAAGGGAAAGGGGTGAAGGGGTTGGGGGGAGGATGCTTCTCAGGGGGCAAGCGAAAATGTTGGCTGCCCTTTTAGGCCAGGGTTTGTGCATGATGGGGGAATTTTGGTTTGCGAAAGTGCCCCTCCACCCCCCACTCGCGTGATATTGACACCCCGGAAAATTGGCCCACATGTGGATTTTGTTGCGGCTAAAAGGGGCCCCCCCTTGCCCAAAAAATTTTAGGATTACGATATGGGGCCCATCTCGATTCACTCGAAAGTCAAAATTTCAAACTCATGCCCAGGAAAACCGATCTAATATTTTGGGAAAAACAAGCAACTTTTAAAAACCTTTTTTTTGGGCATTCCCCGACACAGCATCGATGCAGGTTCTACCAGAGCCGTAGGGGCCAAAAAGGGAAAGGGTTCGTGGGGGACACAGCCCCAAATGGATGGGGACAGGGGTTTCTGACCATTTTTGGGTTTGCTTGGTTGGCGTGGCTGGGCCCTGTCATGAGTCAACACAAAAAGGGGTAAGTCCAAAAAACACTGGTTTTTTTTCACTTTAAAAAACCGGAACAGAAACTACCGAAAATAAAAAAACCCCTTGGAAAAACCCCTGTTCCCAGACTACCTTGATGGGAGGGCTTACTAAGGCGCAGGCCAGTGACTGCCCCGGGGCCCCTTCCCCCGGGGGGCTGGAATCTGTTGTTTAGTTCTGATACACTGACCCCCAAAAAACCTGGCCAGGCTGGTCCAGCCAAGTCCTTTCTTCCCCTTCAAAACGTCCTAGGGTTTCCCTTTTTCCTTCCCCCGGCTAAATAGCCCTACTGATTTCCCCCTTCCAAAAACCAGGTTCCCCTTTTAATAGCTTGGGGGGGACTTCTGAGTTGGGCTCCTCCGGGGGTTGCTGGGGGGAATGAACTAATTACTGAATGCCTTCAGCTGGTCCCGAATGGTATATATAAGTGAACCCGGGTTCCCCCCCCCTTGCCGGTAATCAAAATTTTCTCCCCCTTTGTTTGGGCACAGCTTGCTTTCCTGCTCTCTTCAGAAAGTGTTTTGCTTTTTTTTCCTCGTTGGATTTTCATGTGGTTTTCGCTTGCAAGGCGCAGTGGGGCCCCTTTTGGGGTTTCGGCAAAATTTGCTCTTTTGTGTTTGCCCTTTTGCTTTTTCCTTTGTCACTTTTTATTTGGTGTGCTTGTGTTAACCAGAGATCTGATTTAGGTGGTTAAGAACATTGACTCAGGTTTTTTGTTAATCAAATGTTGATTTTTTTTAGGGTTTTTTTTGGGTTGGTCGAATTTTTCCATTCTTTTTTTTCTGCAGATTGGGCCCCGCGTTTGTCATTCTATTTTGTCTGTGCCGTGTTTTCTTCTTGTCTAACCCCATTCATGTTCGGGGGGGTTCCTATTTCTTTGGGGATTCTGCTCGGGGGGAGTCTTTATCTTTTGCCCCCTTGTGTAGTTATCTCCCGGGTGTGGGGGGGGGGGTCTAGGATACCGTAGGTCCGCTCCACGGCTCTTAGTGTGGGGTTTTTTTAGGTTACTGCAATCCAAAATTGTTTTCCGCTCCTGGGGGTATTGTACTTTGGCTATTTTTTTACTTTCTCCTCACTACCGAAACTAACAGGTTCCATTAAATATCCCCCAACCACACCCCCAGTGCATTCCATCACTGGCTGCTCACGGCTTAACCCCCTCAAGGCCTTGCTCACGTGCTATGTCATCACGGCATTGTCTTGGGGGAAACCCAGCCAAACTTTAAGGGCCCTGGGGAAATATATCTCCCCCCCAAGACCCCCCCCTTTTGGGGACCACACCATGTTGGGACTGATTTCCAGTTCCCCCCACACGAGTAAACTGAATCGATTTTAAAAAAACAGGGGACAGCAGTTTCAAAAGGGCAAAATTACCTCTCCTCCCCAAAAATGTTTCCCCAATTCATTCCCCTTTGGGTATGGGCCGTAAATGGACAAAGGCCTGAATTTTGGACAATGTGCCTTACAGGGCTCCTTCCCTCTGGTAGTGTGCTTCGAAATCTTTGTGCTGCTTAATCAATCCTGAGAAAGAAGGACCGGCTGTGACCCAAATGTTGGTGTCTCACCTTCATAAAATGAACCATGCCCCGGGGTTTTAAAGGATTTTTTCCCCCTTCCCTGATGAACATAGGTTCAGCAAAAGGCTCGCTGTAATGTTGTAGTAAGTCATTAGGTTTGTCTTGGGTGCGATGAAAACACAGGAATCCAGGTTTGATAAGAAATCCCCTATTACTTTTTTTTAAAGTTGGCAGAAATAGTCACACATTTGCAGACCAGAAAGGGGGCACAGCAGGGGAGGTATCCAAGCTCAGCAATCACTCTCCAATACAGATTCGGATCTTTTCTCTGTTCCGAATCCTGCAAAGGGGTCTTTCAAGAGCAGGGTTCAGAGTCCAAAGTGTTCAGAGTTCTCATAGGGAAAAGCGGATACAAGGCCCCAAAGCACTGGGTCAGGGCAAGGAGAGGAACGTCCAGGAAACGTATTGGGTGTCGCAGCCTTTAGTAGGGATACATGAAAGACAGGGTGGATTCTCATAGTTCTGGGCAGTTGAAGACGACAAGCAACGGCACTTATAATTTTACTGATTTTATAGGGTCCAATGTACTTATGTCCCAACTTAGACGATGGAATCCTTAACTTAAGATTTCTGGTTGACAGCCAGACCAAGTCTCCTACCTTGAAAGCTGGTGCAGGTTTACGAAATTTATCTGCTGCTTTCTTGTACCTTTCTTGAGCCGATTCCAGATTTTCCTTTAGAAGATCCATATTCTTCTGTAAAGACGTGATTCTTTCAGCCACTGCTGGTAAAGGCGTTTCTATGGGAAATCGTGGTAGAATGTTAGGATGATAACCTAGATTAGAGTAAAAAGGAGACTGTTTAGTGGAGGCACTCTGAGAGTTGTTATACGAGAACTCAGCTAATGGAAGTAGATCCACCCAATCATCCTGTAGGTGGCAGATAAAGCAGCGGAGATACTGCTCCAGGGTTTGATTGGTTCGTTCGGTCTGTCCATTAGTCTGGGGATGAAAAGCAGAAGAAAGGTTTACTTTAATGTCCAATGCTGCACAGAAATTTTGCCAAAACCTAGAAGTGAATTGCACCCCTCGATCCGAAATAACCTCATCCGGTACTCCATGTAAGCGAAACACATCTTTAATCATCAAATCTGATGTCTGTTTTGCAGTGGGTAAGCCGACACAAGGGATAAAATGAGCTGCCTTTGTTAGACGGTCAACCACCACTAGAATGGTGTTCTTCCCCTGAGAGGTTGGTAACTCCACAATGAAGTCCATAGAAATGGATCCCCACGGGCGGGACGGGGTGGGAAGAGGCTGTAACAGACCAGTTGGTGAGGAGCGAGGTGTTTTGCATCTTGCACAGACCTCACATGAAGTGACATAATTCAAAACATCCTTCCTGCAAGTGGGCCACCAAAAGAAACGAGAAAGAAATTCCTGTGTCTTTAGAATTCCTCTATGCCCAGCTATCTTGGAATCGTGAATGAGTTGCAATACTCTTAATCTGACTGTTTCAGGAATATACAGACGTTGTCCCTGAATCCACACACCATTCTTAAAGACAAGACTTACGTCCCTTGGGGGTTGTGCCAAAAAGGAATCCGCATGGTATGCTTCCTTGATGTCCTTAAGTAGGTCTTGATTATGAATTACTCCTAGGAATCTAGAGTCAGGAAGAATAGTCTTAGGAGGAGTAATTGGACGTGTCTCTGCTGAGTAAATCCTAGAGAGTGCATCAGCCTTTCCATTGCGCGATCCTGGTCTATAAGAGATGATAAAATTAAATTGGTTTAAGAAAAGATTCCAGCGAGCCTGGCGAGGAGTCAGGCACTTAGCCGACCTGATAAACTCAAGGTTACGATGGTCTGTCAGGACGACTATTTGCTGTGCAGCTCCCTGAAGAAGGTGTCTCCATTCTTTGAAGGCGGCAATAATGGCCAAAACTCTCTATTGCCCACATCGTAGTTCCTCTCAGCGGAAGACAACTGCTGGGAAAAGAAGGCACAGGGATGCAAGACATTCTTCTCACCTGTTCTCTGAGAGAGTATAGCTCCAATGGCACAGTCTGAAGCATCCACCTCTATTATGAAGGCAAGCTTGGGGTTGGGATGTACTAGGATAGGTGCAGTGGTAAATTTATCTTTTAGACGGGAAAATGCTTCCTGGGCTTGGGGAGTCCAGGAAAACCTAGACTCTTTCCGGGTAAGTTGAGTGATAGGTGACACTACCTCAGAGAAATTTCTAATGAAACGTCTATAGAAGTTGGCAAACCCGATGAAGCGCTGTACCTCCTTCACATTTCTAGGACTTGGCCAATCCTTGATGGCTTGGGTTTTGCTTCCATCCATACTAATTCCTTGTGTAGACAGTACATACCCCAGAAATTGAATTTCGGTCCTATGGAATTCACACTTTTCAAGTTTGATGTAAAGATGATTTTGTCTTAGACGTTCCAAGACCATTCTCACATGTCCATGATGTTCCTCTGTGGAGTTAGAAAAAATTAGAATATCATCCAAATAAATTACCACGAATGTATCTAGGAGATCCTGAAGATGTCATTCACCAAGTGTTGGAAAGTGGCTGGGGCGGTACTCAGACCAAAAGGCATAACTAGATATTCAAAGTGTCCATAGCGTGACCTGAATGCAGTCTTCATTCATCCCAGGTCTAATACGGACTAAGTTATAGGCCCCACGAAGATCTAGTTTAGAAAAAATTTTGGCATGTCGCACTGTCTCCAATAACTCAGGGATTAAAGGCAATGGATAACGGTTTCTAATAGTAACCTTATTGAGTTCCCTATAGTCTACGCATGGTCTCAGAGATCCATCTTTCTTCTTTACAAAGAAGATGGGTGCACCTGCAGGAGATGAAGAGGGGCGTATGAAGCCCTTGGCTAGATTTTCATCTATGTAATCCTTTAAAGCCTTTAGCTCGGGCCCCGCCAGGGGGTAGATCTTACCAAAAGGTATCTCTGCTCCAGGCAATAATTCAATTGGACAATCATATGGACGGTGAGGAGGAAGCTGGTCAGCGTTCTTCTTGTCACATAAATCCACATAGTCCTGGTATACAGCTGGTAGTTCAGGGACTGACATGATTCCTTTAGGAACAGAGCAAGCTGAAACTTTTGGACTCATCTGTTTCTCTGGAAAGTGTAATTCCTTGGTCTCCCAGTTAATGGTAGGATTCTGAGCCTGCAGCCATGGTAGCCCTAGAATAATGGGAAAGTGGGGAGAAGAGATAAGCATAAAGGACAGTTTCTCTTGATGATCTTTACCCATAAGAACCCTCAAAGGCTCTGTTTCCTGATCCACTGGTCCAGAGGTCAGCAGGGAGCCATCCACAGTTTCCATCTGTACTGGAGTAGCCTTCTTCACTGAACGTATTCCCTGTTTCAGAGCAAAGGAGACATCCATAAAATTTCCACTTGCCCCTGAGTCGATCATAGCAGAGCTAGACACCCAAGCTGAGTCAACCCAGAGTTTGATGGAAAGAAAGCAATGAGAATTGTTTTTCTTACAACTCAGCTGGGACACCGCTGAGGAAACTTGAAAAATGGCAGCGTTTACACAGTCAACGTCCTCAGAGGTAATGGAGTTTAAGTCCGAGAAATCAAGATCTGTTGCTGCAGATCTCTCTGGAGCCTGAGGCTCGGACCTGACAGATCCCCTCTCGCAACACTCACAATGAATGAGTGCTGCAGTAGTCTTACGAGAACGGCTGGGGCAGTTTATAATGAAGTGCCCTGACTTACCACAATAGAAACATAGATTCTCCTTAAAACGATGTTCCTTGCGTGCATCACTAACCCGTCGTTGTAAAGAGTCTACCTGCATGGGTTCAGGTTCAGGTTCCCGTGTAATCCTACTCAAAGGTTCCTTAGCTGGAGAGGAAGGTAGGAAAAGGTTAGTACGATTGCTTTCGAACCATCTCTCTTGCCTGCGTTCAGTCAGACGAGTATCAATACGGATGCAGTAGTTAATAAAGTCACCTAACGCAGTGGGAGGGTCGGCACGAGCAAGTTCATCCTTAATCAGTGGAGATAACCCCTTTCGAAAAATAGATTTTTTGGCGGAACTGTCCCAGGTGGTATCAAGGGCCCATCTCCTGAAATCCAAGGCATATTCAGCTACCGAGTGCTTACCTTGGCGCAAAGCTAACATGGCTGCTTCAGCTGTTGCACCTCGATTGGGGTCATCAAACACCTGCCCCATGGCTGAAATAAAATCATCAAGGTGATTCAAACAATCATCCTCAGTCTCAATCAGAGGGTTTGCCCACATTAAAGCCTTGTTGGTAAGCAACATAATTATAGTAAGCACCTTAGATCGTTCAGTGGGAAATTGTGAAGCATGTGCAGAAAAAAAAAGATTGCATTGATTAATAAATCCCCTGAATTTCTCACGTTCACCGCCAAAACGAAAAGGGGGCAACTTGGGAATCCCAGCACTCGGGGCTACGGCAGGAGCCTGGACTCGCCCCTCTAGAACCTCAATCCTGGCTCGCAAATCCTGGGTAGTCTGTCCAACCACTTGCAAATTGTGATTATTGAGGTCCTGTAGATTTGTAAAAGGGTCTTTATATTCTGCAAATCTGCGAAGATATTATCAGTCACTCCGCAAAGTTCCTTTATGCGGGCCTCCATTTTCCAGATCTTTTAAGACAGGATTACTGGAAGAAGAGGAGAGAAAAAAAACAATAGTGTTCACCTGTGGCAACACTGCAGAGAGAAAAAAAATTAAGGGAACTGCTCACCTGGAATGGTTGTGAGAAGTCACAACCACTATCATCACAGAAAGTTTCAACCAGACATCTGGAATGGTTGTGAGAAGTCACAACCACTGTCATCACAGAAAGTACAACCGGACGTCTGATATCCACAGTACAGCAGACACAGCCTTCCAGACCCAGCAGACACTAACGTTTTGGCTTCAGAATCTTGTAATGTATGTAGTACAGTTCATATAGCGTCTTGTGCTTGGGTGCGATGAAAACACAGGAATCACAGGTTTGATATAGAAAAGTCCTGTATTACTTCATACAAGTTGGCAGAAATAGTCACACAGTTTGCAGACACAGAAACAGGAGACACAGCAGGCCAGAGTAATCCAAGCTCAGCAATCACTCTCCAATACAGATTCAGGATCTTCTTCTCTGTTACCGTAAGTCCATGCAAACGTGGGTCTTTCAAAGAGCAGGGTTCAGAGTCCACAAGTGCTTCAGAGTTCCTCAGTAGGAATAGCTGGAGTACAAGGTCCAAGGCTTACAGGAGTCAAGTCACAGGTTCACTGCAGGCTAGATTCTGAAGCACTGATTGCTCAGCTGTGGCTGCTTAAGAAGCAAAGGAGAGAATCAGGGCGGGAACATGCAAGCTGGAAACTCCATTTTGACTGAGGGCAAGATAGCTGCAGCAAGACAGAAAGTAAAATGGCTGACGAACAAACTGAGTTTCAGGAATATATACATAGAACCTTACACTCGCTTTGTCCTCCTCTTCCTCCGACTTCTCCAATTCCTCCATTTGCAGCTGCTGAACGTCCAGCCTACACCTCAAAATATGCCAGTTTTTCCACCTCCCTAACTGGGCTGCCCCCTCCCAAGGGCCGACGTCAGCACCTGGCGCACCCGCACCAGTGTCGGTTCCCTGAGTAGGTGGGGGAGCCCACTCGTGGGCGACGGCACTGGCACAGGGCCCCTCATAGTACGCAAAAGTGTCTCTGATGGTGGGGGGGCCCACTCACCATCAGACACACCGGCGTACTATGAGGGGCCCTGTGCCAGTGCGTTCGTCAACTAGTGGGCCCCCACTGCTTGCTCAGGGCCCCAGCACTTGCAGTACTTACCTCTCCCTGCTCCACCGCTGTGACGTCTTCCGCGATTCCTGACCATGACATTCAGGTCATAGAGCGCAATGACGTGACATCTGTACGCCCTCTGCCTGAACAGTCCAAGTGCAGAGAGCTGGAAGATGGCGACGCTGAGGAGTCCAGAGTAGAGCAGTGCCCAGGGAGGAGCGGTATTTCATTTTTTTTAAGGTTTGGAGAAATATATGGGGAGTGGAACCATTATACACTGGAGTATGATATATTTCGTGCCCATCATACACTGGAGCATCATCCATATGGCCCATCATAAACTGCAGCATTGAAAATGGGGGACATCAGACACTGGAGCAGCATCTACGGCGCCCATTATACACTGGAGCATTATAAATGGGGCCCATTATATATGGAGCATTATATTGGCCTCTCATACGCTGGAGCATCATTCATGGGGCCCATCATATACTGGAGCATTCTAAATGGGGGACATCAGACACTGGAGCAGCATCTAGGGGCCCATTATACACCGATTCATTATAAATGGGGCCCATTATATATGGAGCATTATATTGGCCCATCATACGCTGGAGCATCATCCATGGGGCCCATCATATACTGGAGCATTAAAAATGGGGGACAACAGATACTGGAGCAGCATCTATGGGTCCCATTATACACTGGAGCATTATAAATGGGACCCATTATATATGGAGCATTATATTTGCCCATCATACGCTGGAGCATCATCCATGGGGCCCATCATATACTGGAGCATTCTAAATGGGGGACATCAGACACTGGAGCAGCATCTACGGGGCCCATTAAACACTGGAGCATTATAAATGGGACCCATTATATATGGAACATTACATTGGCCCTTCATACGCTGGAGCATCATCCACAGGGCCTATCATATACTGGAGCATTCTAAATGGGGGACATCAGACACTGGAGCAGCATCTACGGGGCCCATTATATACCGGATCATTATAAATGGGGCCCATTATATATGGAGCATTATATTGGCCCATCATACTCTGGAGCATCATTCATGGGGCCCATCATATACTGGAGCATTCTAAATGGGGGACATCAGACACTGGAGCAGCATCTACGGGGCCCATTATACACTGGAGCATTTTAAATGGGGCCCATTATATATGGAGCATTATATTGGTCCATCATACTCTGTAGCATCATTCATGGGGCCCATCATATACTGGAGCATTCTAAATTGGGGACATCAGACAATGGAGCAGCATCTAGGGGCCCATTATACACCGGATCATTATAAATGGGGCTCATTATATATGGAGCATTATATTGGCCCATCATACGCTGGAGCATCATCCATGGGGCCCATCATATACTGGAGCATTCTAAATGGGGGACATCAGATACTGGAGCAGCATCTATGGGTCCCATTATACACTGCAGCATTATAAATGGGGCCCATTTTATATGGAAAATTATATTGGCCCATCATACGCTGGAGCATCATCCATGGGGCCCATCATATACTGGAGCATTCTAAATGGGGGACATCAGACACTGGAGCAGCATCTACGGGGCCCATTAAACACTGGAGCATTCTAAACGGGGGACATCAGACACTGGAGCAGCATCTACGGGGCCCATTATACACCGGATCATTATAAATGGGGCCCATTATATATGGAGCATTATTTGGCCCATCATACGCTAGAGCATCATCCATGAGGCCCATCATATACTGGAGCGTTCAAAATGGGGGACATCAGACACTGGAGCAGCATCTACGGGGCCCATCATACACTAGAGCATCATCCATGGGACTCATCAAATATTGCAGCATCATATGGGGTTCAATATTTATGGGGCATCATATAGGGTATGGAGCATCATGTGGAGCACATATGGGGCCTATTCTGTATGGAGCATTATATGGAGCCCATTCAGTATGGAGCTATATATAGGGCCCATCATATACTGTATGGAGCTTTATATGCGACTCGTTATACTGTATGGAGCAATATGTGGGGCTCATTCTACTTTATGGGGACCGTCCTATACTGTATGGCACATTATATGAGGACCATCATATACTGGAGCATTATGTGGTGCTCATCATATACTGTATGGAACATTATATGGGACCAATTATTTATGGAGCAATATATGGGGCTCATTATTCTGTATGGCACACTATGTGGTGGCCATAATACTGTATGGAGGAATATACTGTCCGGTTTTTGAGCTATTGTAGAATTTAAAATAGAGTCATGTAATGTAAGAAGTGAAGTATTTGTCATTGTACTATACCTATATTTCTCTGCCGTATCGGAGCATCATGAATTGTGGTATGTGTTAAAGGGGCCCACTGAGACTCTTTGGCCCGGGGCCCACGAAAACCTGGAGCCAGCCCTGCCCCCCCCACAACTTTAGCCAAATAACCTCCAGTTTTTAATGCGTAACTATTATTATAAAGTAAATTAAGGTTGACAACAAGATTAAGTAATAAAAATTGATGTTGTTGGCATTGAAATGGGCACTGTAGGTGTGTTTACTGTCCTCCACTCCCTGCCGACTTTGCTTCCCCATTGACTTGCATTGGGTTTCGTGTTTCAGTCGGACCTCCGACTTTTCCCGATAGTCGGCCGATTTAGTTCGACTCGACTTTTGAGAAAGTCGGGTTTCATGAAATCCGACTCGACCCTAAAAAAGGAAAAGTCGCTCATCTCTACTGATCATTCATTTTATATTTTGATACATCAGACTTTTACGGTTGTAGTGATACCAATTTTTTTTAAGCTTTATATTTAATGGGGGGAAAAGTGCAGGCAATTTCAATTCTAATTTTAAATTATTTCTTTCATATTTTTAGCTTTATTTTTTTGTTCCCTTTTTTAGTTGACTTAAACCTGTGATTGTTCGGTTATTTATATTGTATACTGCAATAAAGTAAAAAAGATGTTCTCCTATAAAATCCATCCACAGGCTGGGTATCACAGCTGGAAAAAAAGATAGCAACCATGGGGACCTACACTAATGTTCTGATTCATGTTTTGGAAGCTATGTCTTAGGCACCATCCAACATCTCATTAGAAGCATGCCCAAGTAATTGTAACATTACAAGTTGCCATTATTAAATGCATGCAAATTGCAACCACCTGTGAGTTCAATTGTTTATTTTGATCTTCAATGTCAATCCAGCCTTTAATTTAGTTTGGTTTTCATTGACATGTCATTTTGTTCTCAACAAATTACACAATTTATATAAGAGTTTTCTAATGGAATCTTTCAAATTGAATATGATGTGTGCTTCAAGTGGTCCCATAATTTTTTGGTCCAGGGTAAAACTATTTGTCACGATAGCTCTGCATTAGACCCCCTTCACATGTCCTGTAGTTTCCAGTACAGATAAAAACAGTACTGGTGAGATCTGTGGGCTGTGTCCATGGGCCATACGCAAGTACATATGTGACATCCGTGTGTCCTTGTGCTGTCTGTATCCGTGTGTCAGTGTGCTGTCAGTGTGACACATATGTAATAAAATGCGGCATAGAAATTAAAGAGTGTTATGTATTAAAAACGTTTAAAAAGAGATAGATAGCGATGATGAACATGGATAGATAAATAAAAATATGTCAGTGTGATATAGAATTAGTGCTTTGCATGTGTAGTTTTTTGTACTTATACTTTTTCAATAAATAAATAAAAAAATTATGTGAGGTCCCCCTTATTTTTATTAACCAGCTGAGAGAAAGCAGACAGCTGGGGCTGCTGTTATTATTCTTGGAAGTGGCCAATATCCATAAAGATTATTAATTAATAACAGCTAATAACTATCTGCATATACCTTACTGGTTATTAAAAATGGGGACACCCAAAATAAAATGACTTGGGATCAACTCTACTTTTAATAACCAGCAAAGGCTAAACACACAGTTGTGGGCTGATCTTACTAGGCTTAGAAGGAGCCATTGACAAACCGAGATAGAGGTTAAATAGTTAGGGTGTACAGGGGGACAGGTGGACTGGATAGCTCTATCGGAGAGGTCCCAGGTAACACCACACACAGCCTCGGATACCTTATGTGTCCACTAAAACATCCCTGCCTGCCAGCAGAGGTTGGCACCATAAACACGATATTTGACACACCCGTTCCACGATGGCTGACCCTCACGTACCCCTGTATCCCCTAGCCATTTCACCTCTATATGTGTAAGGGGAGACAAGGATAGTGGCGCTCTGTTGGAGCACTTGTGATTGTACTTTACTTGACTTATTAAAACTGTCATTTATGAAATATAGTTTGATATTATCTGTATGTGTAATACTATTTGTGCACTAAGGTTTCTTTTGGTGTGATTTCAGGGTTTTCAATTAAACGTATATTTTAAGGGTTATACGTTCGCACTCACAGTCCCTTATTAATATTACCTTGTCAATAACATTACCGCAGTTCACCAGCCGGCTCATACAGAGGTTACTGTGAAAACTGCTGCATGTGACCTACGGTAAATTTAATTACGTCACCCCTCGTCACTGCAGCTGAATTCTCACAATACTCTCAATGTGTTTTACTGATGTCACTTCTCAGCACAGCATCCAGATGTAGCAGGGATTGTCTTAGGATGGATTTACGGCAGATAATCCACTGCGGATTATTATTTTTTTGTATGGTAATAAATGGATAACAGAGAATCAGGGAGTACTTTTTACAATTAAAGTGTAACGAATGGAAGCGGAGGCACAGGTGATGAAGTTCACATTCGTTTTTTATTTTTTGAGTGGAACTTTGAGACCTCGGGCTGGGGGGCTCTGAAGGGGGTGTAACTAGTGAGCCCCAGGTATCCGTAGTAAGGTCCCTCGAACAGAACCAGAATGGAATCCCTGGGGTACACAGGTGCCACCTCCAGTTAGACCCTGGACTCGAGGCAGGTGTCCCAGCGGGACAAACGGGTAAAAGGATAATACAAATATAGTGGAACTGACTGGCGGACACCAGGTATATGAGGTGAAGCTGGATCTGGTGAGGATAGTCAGGTTCCGGGTATTCGGTAGGAAGCTGGCTCCAGCAACTTTTGCTTTGTCCACAGGTTTGGACGGTGAGTGGCGGAACGGGATGGCACTTGAGTGTATAGGTACAGATGTCATCTAGGATAGCTGAATAACAGGTCACTGATATTCTGCGGAAACAAACAGTATAAGCAGAGTGCCAAATGGAATCCTATAACAGCGCAGACAAAGCAAGGACAGAACCGGGTTTAGAAAGAGTAGATACTCGTTGCTCCGGCACTCCCCCTATGGCGGAGTGGCCAGAAATAGTAATCAGTGTGCTGCCATTGGTTAATTGATATTTTCAAAAAATGCACGCTGCCCCTTTAAGAGACCAGAGGGAGGCGAGCTTACGTCCTAAGCATTCTCCCTGGAGGCCTGCTGGCAGCGTGCCAGGAAGTAGAGGAGAGAGCAGCAGTAGCAGGACGCTGAGGGACAGACAGAGAGCGAGGATCTTGACAGGGACTTTGCAGAGGTACAGAGGCAGCCTCGGGAGCAAGAGCGGGTGAGGGGCCAGAACTAGGGGTAGCGCCAGAACTGGGACCGGGTGTAATATAAAGGACTTTTCCCTGTGTGTTTATTTATTTTGACTATGGGGTTAGTAAAGGGGTGTCTGACAGACGCTTTTCCATTACTAACCCTTGGGCTTGATGTCAGCGGACATTACACTGCTGACATCAACCCCAAAACCATTACCCAGCATGCCTACACATCAGGGAAAGAGGGAAGAGCAACGGTTAAGAAACCACAATTAGAGCATCTAATGGTATTATGTGTCTGGGAGAGGTAAATATCCATGGTCCCTTCCAAGCCTATTAAGATCAGCCCGCAGCTGTCTGTTTAGGATTTGCTGGTTATTAAAAATAGTGGGAACCCCACATCATTTTTTTGGGTTTCCTCTTTTTAATAGCCAGTAAAGGCTACACCGACAGCTTTAGGCTGATATTAAGAGGCTGGGAACCTTTATGGATATTGGCCTCTTAGCAGAATAATAACACCATCGCTCAGCTGTCTATTTTCTCCCAGCTGGTTAGCTGGTTAATAATAATAATAAGGGGACCACAAACCATTTCTATTATTTATTTACTAAATGCACTGACTACAACTGTCATCAGCGCTGCTTGGTCTCGCTGATCGCAGGGAGACCAGGCGAGGAAGATGATAGTTGTAGTCAGCAACCGGCAGGTGTGAAAAGTGCTGTACTGCTTTCTCCAGCTGCCGGACAATTTCATTAGGGTGCATGTCACACGGATGTCATCCGTGTGTCATCAGTGTGCACGTGTGCGGCAGGCATTTCCTCCATGGTTCCTGGAGAAAATAGGAATGTCTGCAGGTTTTTCACTTGATCACACGGTCCATGTGAAAAACATAACATGTTTGCACCACCATTGAATAATAGTGTGTGTCCGTATTTGCGGTCATTAAAAAAACGGACTGCATACAGACATAAAAAGGACCTACTGTTTTTACATATCATCACAAGTAATTTTACAATTCTAACAACATTCATTTATCAAATTTGCTCTAAAAGAATTTCAGAGTCAAATTTGTGTCCAAAACTTTTTTGTGTATCTACAACATAAAAGGCATAGTGGCGGAATTTTTTTTTTTATTCATTTAACAAATATGCTAAGAAAATCATAGCTCTCCCAGAAGTTTGCTACATATTCCTATGAATAGGCATACTGTACTGTGGGATACGTTGCCCATAGGGTACCACTGTTAAAAAAACACAATGCAGTGCATTCTTATGTTTTTGCTGTATATCTTTCAATAGAATAAATTGCATAGTCTATTCTATTCCAAAAGGCAAGAAAATGTATAACTGCATTTCATGACATGACACACGCCAAAATTTGATTCTTTTGGCCTTTGAATAACACAACTGCAGAATGTAATTTATTTGGTCTGGTTAAAGGGTTATTCCCACTTATTGAATTTGCACCTTTTTCTAGAATGGAGCTTCCTGCTTCTCATCACTCAGTCACGAGGAATGGAAGAGAAGCCTTGCAAGTATTAGGGTATGTTTACACATTCAGGTTTTGCTGCGGATTGGATGCTGCGTACAGCCGCAGCGTCCAATCCGCAGCGGCCAGATGTTACAGCATAGTGGATGGGATTTTATGAAATCTCATGTCCACTATGCATTCAAAGAAGCAGGTGGCAGACCTGTGTATACGCACATGCGGCATGCCTTTCTAGACCACAGCATGTCTATTTATCTTGCGGAGACGCTAAGTCTCCGGAAGATAATAGCACCGTCCTATGTATAGGATGCAGTGATTACGCATGTGTTCAATGAACATATGCGGAATCACCGCGAGTACAAAAGCCAGCAGCGCTTTGGACGGAGCGGGCATGTGCTGTGTCCAAAGCGGTGCCAATACTGACCGTAGAAACATACCCTTATTTATATTATACTCTTATACTCTCTGTTCACTTTTAAAAACAGCTGAGCAAAATGAGATGGTCAGGAACTCACCTTCTAGATACTGGCACAGTTACAAGGGGTAGGACCTGCTTCTGTCAAATATTTATGACAAATACAACAAATATCAAAGTCATTCTAATAATTTTGGAGAATAATATGCTAAACATTTCAAATGCAAGTTATGAGTTCTGAAAAGCTAGCATATTTGTGTTTGAATGAAGGGAAACCAAACATAGGATTGCCTTGCAAAATGCAGATTTTTTTGTTCATGGAATATTGAAGTAAAGGTGCATCATGGACCATGATAGAGAAATTGCTAAGCTGTAAATCTGTTGGGAGACCAGGATATGAAGTCTGGTATCATGGAGAGTTTTCTAGCTAGGAAAAACACTTTAAATTAAGTCCTGGAGATAACAGCCAAGCCGTGCAAAAACTGGCAGATTTGCTGCTTTAGTAAAATGATTTGTAAGGATAATCAATCTGGAAATTGTATTTATTGAAGTGTTGACAGTTTGGTTAATGGAGGACTACACAGTAGATAGGTACAATGGCCAAAAGGAAAATGATAAATGTGTATGGTAGGGTTATAGTAAATTTTATCATGAAATTTTTACGAGACAAAGAGAAGATGAATATATAAAGTGTGAAAAATGTGCTGTTTAATTGCAAAAATATCACATTGTTACTAAATTGCGTATTAGCAAATATGATAATTTGTAGTCATTGACAAATGGAAGAACAGTTTGACATGCTATATTTTAGAAAGGTTACTGAGAAATATGGGAAGAATTACTATTCGTTTTAATTGAATTTGTCTTCATTTGTATCAAGTGGTAATTTAGTTTCTTAGTTTCGAGCTCTTTGTAATTATACCAGAATATGGCAAAATGTCTTGTTTAGGCTTAATGCTTCCATGGAATTGAAGGTTTGCCTTGATTTATTGGGATTAGACCCATGAATCACTTAGTACAAATTTTGACAGTAAACTCTAAAGTTTTAAAGGGGTGGTCCAAAGGCAAAGTTATTTTCATTCTAAACTTCTCTATCTATTCAGTGCCATAATCTAAACTATTTTTGAATATACTTGCATCCAAAATTTTCTACCCTTCCCTAATTACACTGTCAGATTTTCTATTTTTTCCCTACTTCCTATTTGATGATGCTTTGTTTGAGAATCCCAGTGCAAGCTGGGCTACTCAGACAAAGAGTCACCAGGGGGCAGATGCTGTGATCATTGCAGCAGCATCTGCTCCCTCCTTTGAATGAAGCCTCATCAGTGATGCTGATTTCAGGGGCTTGTCTGGTCCTTGTGAGATGTGCACTGTACAATCTGCACAATGACAGTGCATACTCTGTTGTCAGTTACGATCAGCAGTCACAAGCTGGCAACAAAGCAGTGTCATAATACTCAGCATGCAGAGATAAGTGCCGCCCCCCAAGTGATGTTCTTGGCTTATGGTTTCGTACAGGTTACCTGTTTGCAAAAAAAAAAGGGTACTGTTTCACCAGATACAAGGTATATATACTATAGTGAAAATATGATAAATCTTCGTACATATTTCAGGAGGCAGACTCTGACGCTCACAGGCTCAGTCTGGATTACACAAGAATACAATAAGAAGAAAATGGAGTACTGTATGAGCAGATACCAGGTATATATAGTATAGTCAAAATATTCTAAATCTCTGTATATATTCCATGTTTCAGACTCTGACTCTCTCAGGCTCAGTATGTATTACACAATAATATGAAAAGCTGAAAAAGGGTAGTGTTTCAACAGATACAAGGTATATATAGTATAGTGAAAATATAAATCTTCGTATATATTTCAGGAGGCAGACTTTGACGCTCACAGGCTCAGTCTGGATTACACAAGAATATAATAAGAAAAAGGGGTACTGTATCAGCAAATACAAGGTATATATAGTATAGTCAAAACATTCTAAATCTCTGTATATATTTCAGGAGGCAGACTGTTGTGAATGGGTTTGAGATGAGTTCTGAGCAGAGGCTCCCTCTGGTGGTTACAAGCGGTGCTAGTGAAGATTGTGAGGACTGGGAATCAGGTGTTACTGACTGGTCTTATATAAGGGAGTCATTTTCCCATCAGGGTTGCCGGTGATCAATTGTTCTTGTCTGAATCCTTCTTTCCAGTTTCCCTTGTAGCCTGCTGTGTCGTGTCTGCATCTCCTGCTATCAGATAAGACATTTTCTTCTTTTGTGTTTGTGCTATATTTTTTCATTTTGTCCTGCACTTTTGTGGGGGTCTTCGGGGTCCCCTCCGGGGCTTTTGCCCTCTCGGTTTGGTTCAGTCACTGAGTTTTGTACTTTTGCTTTTTCCAGTTTTTTCAGTGGCTGCTGTTTTGATTTTGTTACACCAGAGAACTAATTTAGGTGGTAGAGGTCGTGTGATCTCAGGTGATTTTGAAATTAGTAGAGTTGGTGCTTTTCAGGGTTTTCTGGGATTGCAGTAAGTACCCTTCCTATCCTTTTCTATTTAGATAGTTTGGGCCCCAGGGTTTGCTCATACTATTTTCTTTCTGTGTCAGTATTTCCTCTTGTCTAACCGCCATTACATGTTTGGGGGCTTTCTATTATCTTTGGGGTTCTGCTCCGGGGCAGATAGCTTTCCTATTTCTATCTTTAGGTGTAGTTAGTTTCTCAGGCTGTGACGAGGCGTCTAGGACCAACGTAGGAACGCTCCACGGCTGCCTCTAGTTGCGGTGGTTAGTCAGGGTACTGCAATCTCATAGATTCCAACTGCTCTGGTGTATTGCCTTTTTTACCTGCACTCCTCAGCTACCGAAACATAACAGTATCACCGGCCTAAAAATTGAAAATTGTATGGTACTCACAGAAGGGAAAAAATATTGTGAAAGAAAAAAGGTTGTCAGAGTTGTCAGAGATATTTTTCTGTTTGTTGCATTTTTTTCCCTCTGTATCTCTGGGTGCTGGGGAGGATCTTTTCTCCCAATGGAGTTTGCACAGTTGTCTGGCCGTGTGGATCAGCTTGCCACTGAGGTTCAGAGTATTGCTGCATATCTTGCTAGGTTGCCTGTTGTGGAACCTAGGATCCCCATGCCAGATTTGTTTTTAGGGGATCGAGCTAAGTTTCAGAATTTCAAAAATAATTGTAAATTGTTTTTTGCCTTAAAATCTAAGTCCTCAGGAAACGCAGCGCAGCAGGTTCAAATTATCATCTCTCTCCTGCGCGGCGATCCTCAGGATTGGGCTTTTTCCCTGATACCTGGGGATCCTGTTTTGAGTGATGTTGATGCATTTTTTCAGGCTTTGGGGTTATTGTACGATGAGCCTAATGTCACTGATCAAGCTGAAAAAGCCTTGTTGGCATTAAATCAGGGGCTTGATGACGCTGAGTTATACTGTCAGAGATTCCGTAGGTGGGCAGTCCTGACCAAATGGAATGACGACGCTTTGGCGGCCCTTTTCCGGAAGGGTCTGTCAGATAATGTAAAGGATGTTATGGTGGGATTCCCTGTCCCCTCTGGTCTCAATGATTCTATGTCATTAGCGATTCAAATTGACAGACGTTTGCGTGAGCGGAGAAGTATGCGTGGAATGGTGTTGCCTTGTGAACCAGCTTCTGAACCCATGCAGTGTGATAGAGTGGTGTCTGGGGCACAGCGTCATGAGTTTCGAAAGCGCAATGGGTTATGTTTCTACTGTGGTGATGCCTCTCATGCTATTTCAGTCTGCCCTAAGCGGGGAAGACGTTTTGCACGCTCAGTTGTCTTGGGTAGTGTTCAGACTAAGTTTTTATTAACTGTCACTCTGATATGCTCTCTGTCCTCATTTTCTGCTCAGGCTTTCGTTGATTCTGGAGCAGCTATTAACCTGATGGATTATGATTTTGCTAAACGTTGTGGGTTTCCCTTGATACCCCTACAGAAGTCTATTCCCCTACTGGGGATCGATTCTACCCCTTTGGCTGAGAATAAACCCCAGTTTTCTACTCAGGTGATAATGAGGGTTGAACCTGATCACCAGGAGTGCTGCAAATTTTTGGTTCTATATAATCTGCATGACATTATCGTGCTGGGTTTCCCTTGGTTACAGTCTCATAATCCTGTTTTGGATTGGAAATCTGTGTCTGTAACCAGTTGGGGCTGCCAATGTGTTAATACCAACACTCCTGTTTTTTCTGCCTCCCCCCAGGCTCAGGATGTTCCTGACTTTTTGATTGATTTTTCTGATGTGTTTAGCGAAAGTAAATCTGCATCCTTGCCTCCCCATAGGAGCTATGACTGCGCTATTGAATTAGTGCCGGGTAGTAAATTCCCTAAAGGTCGCCTTTTTAACTTGTCTGTACCTGAACATGACGCTATGCGGTCTTATATCAAGGAATCATTGGAGAAGGGTCATATCAGACCATCCTCTTCACCCTTAGGTGCCGGTTTTTTCTTTGTGGCCAAAAAAGATGGTTCATTAAGGCCGTGTATTGATTATCGTCTCTTGAACAATATTACTGTGAAATATCAATACCCGTTACCCTTGATTTCTGACCTGTTTTCCAGGGTGAAAAACGCTACTTGGTTTACCAAGCTTGACCTCAGGGGGGCGTATAACCTTATTCGAATTAAGCACGGGGATGAATGGAAGACGGCATTCAATACCCCTGAAGGGCATTTGAGTACCTAGTGATGCCCTTTGGGCTCACTAATGCTCCTTCCATCTTCCAGTCCTTCATGAATGACATTTTCAGGGATTTTGTGGACAAATTTCTGATTGTTTATTTGGATGATATCTTGATTTTTTCTAATGACTGGGACTCTCATGTGAAACATGTTCGAACTGTATTCCAGATTTTGAGAGAGAATGCTCTGTATGTGAAGGGATCAAAGTGTCTTTTTGGCGTACAGAGGATCTCATTTCTGGGATTCATTTTGTCCCCATCTGTTATTGAAATGGACCCGGTCAAGGTTCAGGCCATCTGTGATTGGGTCCAACCTACTTCATTAAAGGCTCTTCAGAGATTTTTGGGTTTTGCCAATTTTTATCGTAAATTTATTGGTAATTTCTCGGTTATTGTTAAACCATTAACTGATTTGACCAGAAAGGGTTCTGATGTGGTGAATTGGCCTCCTGAGGCAGTCTCTGCATTTCAGGAACTTAAGCAGAGATTCACTTCTGCTCCTGTTCTACGGCAGCCTGATGTTTCTCTGCCATTTCAGGTGGAGGTTGATGCCTCTGAAATTGGGGCAGGTGCCGTTTTGTCCCAAAAAGATCCAGAGACCTCTCAAAGTAACCCTTGTGCCTTTTTCTCTCGAAAATTTTCTCCTACTGAACGTAATTATGACGTGGGTAATCGGGAGTTATTGGCCATGAAGTGGGCTTTTGAAGAGTGGAGACATTGGCTGGAGGGAGCCAAACATCAGGTGGTGGTCCTTACGGACCATAAGAATCTGGTCTATCTGGAATCTGCCAAGCGACTCAATCCTAGACAGGCCAGGTGGGCCTTGTTTTTCACACGTTTTAATTTTGTGGTTTCCTTTCTTCCTGGCACTAAGAATGTTAAGGCGGATGCCCTCTCGAGGAGTTTCCTTGCGGACTCTCCTGAGCTATCTGATCCCTCTGTTTTTTTGAAGGAGGGTGTAGTTCTTTCCGCCATCTCGCCCAATTTGAGACTTGCTCTGGAGGGGTGTCAGGAGGATAGGCCCGAGCGCTGCCCTGTTGGAAAATTGTTTGTCCCGGACCAATGGAAAAAGAGTGTGATGTCTGAGATTCATTGTTCCGCATTGGCTGGGCATCCCGGAATTTTTGGTACCAGAGACTTAGTTAGTCGGTCCTTTTGGTGGCCTACCTTGTCTCGTGATGTCAGGGAATTTGTGCAGTCCTGCGGGACTTGCTCTCGCTCCAAGCCTTGCTCTCGCTCTAGTGGTTTGTTGATGCCATTGCCTGTGCCCAAGAGACCATGGACCCATATCTCTATGGATTTCATTTCCGATCTTCCTGTTTCTCAGAGAATGACCACCATCTGGGTAATTTGTGATAGGTTTTCCAAAATGATACATCTTGTGCCATTACCTAAGTTGCCTTCCTCCTCTGAATTGGTGCCGTTGTTCCTTCAGCACGTGGTTCGTTTACACGGCATTCCTGAGAACATTGTGTCTGACAGAGGAGTCCAGTTTGTTTCCAGATTTTGGAGGACTTTTTGTTCTAAACTGGGTGTTCAATTGTCTTTCTCCTCGGCATTTCATCCTCAGACCAATGGTCAAACTGAGAGAACAAACCAGACATTGGAGACTTATCTAAGATGCTTTGTGTCTGCTGATCAGGATGACTGGGTCTCTTTTTTGCCTTTGGCTGAGTTTGCTCTTAATAATAGGGCTAGCTCTGCCACTTTGATGTCTCAGTTTTTCTGTAATTCTGGGTTTCACCCTCGATTTTCGTCAGGACAGACGGAGGCTTCTGTCTGTCCAGGTGTTGACTCTGTTGTGGAGCGTATGCAACAGATTTGGGACCAGGTAGTGGAGAGGTTGTCCCTCTCTCAGGAGAAGGCCCAGCGGTTTGCTAACCGGCATAGGACTGATGGTCCTCGGTTTAAAGTGGGGGACTTGGTCTGGTTGTCCTCAAAGAATATTCCTATGAGAGTAGCATCTCCTAAATTTAAGCCTAGGTTCATTGGACCTTATAAGATCATGGAGATTATTAATCCTGTTTCTTTTTGTTTGCTTCTTCCAGGGACATTTAAGATCCATAACGTGTTCCACAAGTCCTTGTTGAAGAGGTTTGTTGAGCCAGTGGTTCCTGCTGCTGTGCCTCCTGACCCTGTTTGGTTGAGGGCAATCTGGAGTATGTGGTTGAGAAAATTTTGGATTCTCGTTTTTCTAGATGGAAACTCCAGTATTTGGTTAAATGGAGAGGTTATGGTCAGGAAGACAATTCTTGGGTGTTTGCTTCGGACATCCATGCTAGGAGACTTATCCGTGCGTATCATAGAACTCATCCTGACCGACCTGGTTGCTCAAATGAGGGTTCGGTGACCCCTCCTCAAGGGGGGGGTACTGTTGTGAATGGGTTTGAGATGAGTTCTGAGCAGAGGCTCCCTCTGGTGGTTACAAGCGGTGCTAGTGAAGATTGTGAGGACTGGGAATCAGGTGTTACTGACTGGTCTTATATAAGGGAGTCATTTTCCCATCAGGGTTGCCGGTGATCAATTGTTCTGGTCTGAATCCTTCTTTCCAGTTTCCCTTGTAGCCTGCTGTGTCGTGTCTGCATCTCCTGCTATCAGATAAGACATTTTCTTCTTTTGTGTTTGTGCTATATTTTTTCATTTTGTCCTGCACTTTTGTGGGGGTCTTCGGGGTCCCCTCCGGGGGCTTTTGCCCTCTCGGTTTGGTTCAGTCACTGAGTTTTGTACTTTTGCTTTTTCCAGTTTTTTCAGTGGCTGCTGTTTTGATTTTGTTACACCAGAGAACTAATTTAGGTGGTAGAGGTCGTGTGATCTCAGGTGATTTTGAAATTAGTAGAGTTGGTGCTTTTCAGGGTTTTCTGGGATTGCAGTAAGTACCCTTCCTATCCTTTTCTATTTAGATAGTTTGGGCCCCAGCGTTTGCTCATACTATTTTCTTTCTGTGTCAGTATTTCCTCTTGTCTAACCGCCATTACATGTTTGGGGGCTTTCTATTATCTTTGGGGTTCTGCTCCGGGGCAGATAGCTTTCCTATTTCTATCTTTAGGTGTAGTTAGTTTCTCAGGCTGTGACGAGGCGTCTAGGACCAACGTAGGAACGCTCCACGGCTGCCTCTAGTTGCGGTGGTTAGTCAGGGTACTGCAATCTCATAGATTCCAACTGCTCTGGTGTATTGCCTTTTTTACCTGCACTCCTCAGCTACCGAAACATAACAGCAGACTTTGACGCTCACAGGCTCAGTCTGGATTACACAAGAATATAATAAGAAAAAGGGGTACTGTATCAGCAGAAACCAGGTATATATAGTATAGTGAAAATATTCTACATCTCCGTATATATTTCTCGAGGCAGACAATGACGCTCACAGGCTCAGTATGGATTACACAAGAATATAAAAAAGTTGGGGTGTGGAGGAGGGGGTGGGAGACAGCCCACATAGGGAGGTTGCAAAAATGGCATATGTTGAGGTGTATAATGGACGTAAAGCAGCTGTAAATGGATGAATTGGAGAAGTCCGAGGAAGAAGAGGACAAAAAAAGGGGTACTGTATCACCAGATACAAGGTAGTATAGTGAAAATATTCTAAATCTGTGTATATATTTCAGGAGGCAGACAATGATGCTCTCAGGCTCAGTATGGATTACACCAGAATATAAAAAGTAGAAAAAGGGTAATGTATTACAAGCGTACAGCTGTATACAGTGTTGTGGTAATTTTTAAATCTCCGTATATATTTCCAGAGTAACAGACAGACGTTCACAGGCTCAGCATGGATTAGACCACAATATAAAAAGCTGAAAAAGGGTACTATATCACAGATACCAGGTATATATAGTATAGTGAAAATATTAAAAACCTCCGTATATATTTCAGGAGGCAGACACTGGCTCTCACAAGCTCAGTATTGATCATACCAGATTATAAAAACTAGAAAAAGGGTAAAGTATTACAAGCATACAGCTGTATACAGGTTGGGGAATAGAAAATCTCTGTGTATTTTGCCAGAGTCAGACACTGGCTCTCACAGGCTCAGTATTGATCACACTCAAAAACAAGAAAAAGGGTACTGTATTACTAGCGTACAGCTGTATACAGGGTTGGGGAAATAGAAAATCTCTGTATATTTTGCCACAGTCACACACTGGCTCTCACAGGCTCAGTATTGTTCACACCAGAATATAAAAACTAGATAAAGAGTAATGGATTACAAGCGGACAGCTGTATATTGGGTAGGGGAAATAGAAAATCTCCGTATATTTTGCCAGAGTAAGACACTGGCTCTCACAGGCTCAGTATTGATCACACCAGAATATAAAAAGTTTGAGGGTGGAGGGGGGGACAGCCCGGATCGGGAGGTGGCAAAAATGGCATATGTTGAGGTGTATAATGGACGTAAAGCAGCTGAAAATCAAGGAACTTGAGAAGTCTGAGGAAGAGGAGACCAAAGCGAGCCATTTTTCAGACAACCTATGTGACAAAATCCTTTGAAACCCATGCGTGGTTCATTTTAATGAAGGTTAGATAATCAACATTTTGCGTCGACAGACGGGTCCTTCTTTCTGTCAGGATTGATCCTGCAGCACTGAAGACTCTTTCAGATAGCACACTACCAGCAGGGCAAGCGAGCTCCTGTAAGGCATATTGTGCCAATTCAGGCCAGGTGTCCAGTTTACAGGCCCAGTAGCCAAAGGGAAATGACTGGTGAGAGAGAACATCGATAGGGGAGAAGTAATTTGTAACCATAGTTGACAACTGCTGTCTCCTGTCTGTTGCTGTAGATTCCTGATTACCAGGCGTGTGAGCTGTCCTGGAGAAATCAGTCCACAACATGGTCATGAAACCCCTGTCGCCAATGCCACTTCGGATGTGTGCACCACGAACACCTTTTGCATTTAGCCCAGTACGGCTTGTGGTAGAACCTGCACCGCTGCTGTTTGCTGGGAATGCCTCTAACAAACGGTTTACCAGAGTTGCTTGTTTGTTGGCCAATATTAGCTCTAGGTTTTCCTGTGGCATGATGTTCTGTAATTTGCCTTTATAGCGTGGATCGAGGATGTTGGCCAACCAGTAGTCATCATTCTTCATCATTTTGGCAATGCGGGGGTCCCTTTTTAGGATCCGCATGGCATAATCACACATGTGGGCCAATGTTCCAGGTGTCAGTGATGCACTGCCAGTGGTGGGTGGAGGAGCACTTTCTGCCAAATCCACATCCCTCCAGTCACACACAAACCCTGGACCTGAACTTGGCAAACGAACATTTTCTCTTGCCCCCTGAGAAGCATCCTCCTCCCCAAAATAACCATCCCCCCTCCTCCTCCTCTTCCTCTTTTTCCTGCACCTCGTCCAGGACAGTTCCCTGAGCAGACAATGGCTGACTGTCATCAAGGCTTCCCTCTTCCTCCTCCTCCTCCTCCGCTGCAGACTCCTGATCCTTAATGTGCATCAAAGTTTGCATGAGCAGACGCATAAGTGGGATGCTCATGCTTATGATGGCATCGTCTGCGCTTACCAACCGTGTGCATTCCTCAAAACACTGAAGTACTTTACAGAGGTCTTTCAGCTTTGACCACTGCACACCCGACAACTCCATGTCTGCCCTCAAACTGCCTGCCTGTGTATCCTCCCATAAATGCATTACAGCCTGCCTCTGTTCGCACAGCCTCTTAAACAGGTGCATGGAGGAGTTCCACCTTGTTGCAACGTCTATGATTAGGTGGTGCTTGGGGAGGTGGAGCGATCGCTGCTGCCTCTGCATGCGACTGGAGTCTACGGGTGAGCGACGGATGTGCGAGCACAGTCTTCGCACTTTATGGAAGCAGGGCTGTTAACTCCGGATAATTATTTAAGAAGCACTGCACCACCAGGTTCAAGGTGTGAGCCAGGCAAGGTATGTGTCTGAGTTTTGCCAGGGTTATGCCGCCACAAAATTACGGCCGTTATCACTGACTACCTTGCCTGGCTCAAGATGTAGACTGCCCAGCCATGACTCAGTTTCTCGCTGCAAGTAGTCGGCCAGTACCTCCGCAGTGTGTCTGTTGTCGCCCAAAGACATCATTTTTAAAACAGCCTGCTGACGCTTACCACTAGCTGTTTGATAGTGGGACACCTCGTGTGCAACACTGGCAGTTCGCAGATGGAGTACTCATGCGACTGCGCTCTGTTGACGAGCTTTCGCTTCTTCTGGAGGAGGGTCGAATGACTACAGCCAACTGTTGCCTATACCGTGGGCTAGGCAGCACTGTTCCACCGCCGCTGTCCCCTGTGGACCCTGTATCCACCAAATTTACCCAGTGCGCAGTGATGGACACATAACGGCCCTGGCCATGCCTACTGGCCCATACATCTGTTGTTTGAGTGCATGGACAATGCGGTCTTTCACATGCAGGTGGAGGGCAGGGATGGCTTTTCTAGAAAAGAAGTGGTGACTGGGTAGGTCATAGCATGGGACAGCGTAGACCATGAGATCTCTGAACGCTGCGCTTTCAACCAAACGGAATGGCATCATCTCTAATGAGATCAGTTTGGCAATGTAGGCGTTCAAACCAGTGTACGTGGATGAGAGGCAGACTCTGACGGTCTCAGGCTCAGTATTTATTACGCAATAATAAGCTGAAAAAGGGTAGTGTTTGTTAGCGGTCGAGTTCCCGCTTCTGCACAGGGGGAGTCTCGAGCCATCCCTGCTGCGGTCTCCCATCCGTCTCTGGCCGCAGTGGACTTTGCTCAGCAGAGACGTCGGTCCCAGCATCTTGCCCAGTCTAACATTATGCAGAGGATTACTGCTGCCTCTCCAGGTTCTGCTATTGTAGCCAGTACTGGTGAGCGGCGAGCAGACGTCTTTAGGACCAGGTTCTGGAACATGTCCCCCCACCACGCCGCGGGAGTGACCGTATTACCCAGTTAAAGCGCAAAGAAGCTTACTGGATACACGAGCTTAATACCCTGTATCCCAGGGGCTTGAATAAAGACTATGACCTGCATGATTTTCTCTAATATATATGCTCTATCTCAATGCAGGCACAGTGATCTTTATATGGAGACATTACCATGTATACACTATGTATATACTTTATTCTATGTTATATGATGTCGTATTCTGATATGTTTGTTCTCCTCCCACAGAACCGCTAATATTGCGCTCCGTTTCGGATGGTCACTACTTCAATTATTCTTATTCTAGCTGCTGCCTCTATTCCCTTCACTCTCTGAGCGTCCTGCAATAGTGACATGCAAGCGCTTACAGTCTGGAATGCAAGCACCTCCTATGGAACGCACAACGATACTATTCCCTCCTCACTGGAATACTGACGTCACTTCCTGTATGAAGACTTCCGGCTCTCCACGCACAGACACGAGGCGGCTACACCGCTACTTGTTAAATATTCTCACTCTGCACTCCTATTCACCTCGTGACAAGCGGACCGCGTCCCAGGACCCACACCTCTATACATTCCTCTCGGTAAGTGCACGCTGCTACCGCCACCATACGTTCCTGATTCTAACTGTGACACCCACTATGATTTATCTGCAGCATAGCCTCATATGATAAGCAATCACTGACCACCGTATCTAGCAGCCTTTTGAATAATCGGTATGTTCATTACTCTCTATATACCATCCACAATACAACTCTTTTACTGGTTCTCATTATATTCATTTATTACTACAGCTATTACTGGTGAAATATTCTCATCGCTGCATTCTCTGGTATGTCTCCTCAAAAAACTCCTATTCCTCATATGGTGCACTGTATATAATATGTATATGAGCATTCTTTTCACTTCACAGACAATATGCAGTCGTACATGTATGCTATAATGACAGACAAATATTGTCACTAGGTATGTCCTCTTGATTTCTTTTTCTTTACCACCTATAATTCTGAGTACCGCATATACTCATGTATAAGCCGACCCGTGTATAAGCCGACCCCCTAATTTTGCCACTAAAAACTGGGAAAACTTATTGACTCGCTTATAAGCCTAGGGTGAAAAATGATTATGCCCCCATATGATGCTCCACAGATTATGCCCCCATATGCTGCACAGATTATGCCCAATATGCTCCACAGATTATGCCTCCATATGCTCCAGATTATGCCCAGTATGCTTCAGAGATTATGCCCCCATATGCTCCAGATTATGTCCCCATATATTCCACAGATTATGCCCCCGTATGATCCACAGATTATGCCCCCATATGTTCCACAGATTATGCCCAATATGCTTCAGAGATTATGCCCCCATATGCTCCAGATTATGCCCCCATATATTCCACAGATTATGCCCCCATATGAATCCACAGATTATGCCCCCATATGATCCACAGATTATGCCCCCATATGCTCCAGATTATGCCCCCATATGTTCCACAGATTATGCCCCCATATGCTCCCATATGCTCCAGATTATGCCCCATATGTTCCACAGATTATGCCCCATATGCTTCATATTATGCCCCCATATGTTCCACAGATTATGCCCCCATATGCTCCAGATTATGCCCCATATGTTCCACAGCTTATGCCCCCATATGCTCCATATTATGCCCCCATATGCTCTATATTATGCCCCCATATGCTGCACAATTATGCCCCATAGTATAGGCCTCATATGCTGCTGCTGCTGCAAAAAAAAAAAAAAAAAAAATGACATACTCACCTCTCGTCGCTGGGGGCCAGGTGCAGGTGTCCTGAGCAGGCGGTGACAGCGGCGCGCTATGGGGGACAGGTGCCGGTGTCACCGCTCGCTCAGGACCCTGGCACCTGAGATATTTACCTGTCCCGTTCCACCGCTGCGCTGCTCCCTCAGTCTGACTCCTCTGGCTATGAATGATCTGGCAGGGGGCGGGGCACGCACTAACGACGTCATCGCACCCTCTGCCTGATCATTCACAGCCAGAGGAGTCAGACCGAGGGAGCAGCGCAGCGGTGGAACGGGACAGGTAAATATCGCTATACTCACCCCTCCGCCGGCGCGTCCCTGCAGCCTCTCCTCTTCTCCCGGCGCTCTCCGCAGCGCTTCAGTCCTGCAGCGGTCACGTGGTACCGTTCATTAAAATCATGAATATGTGCATATTCATGACTTTAATGAGCGGTGCCATGTGACCGCTGCAGGAAGGAGCCGGAGATCGTGGAGAAGCAGGGGGGCTGCAGAGACCGCGCCAGCGGAGGGGTGAGTATGATCCGACACCCCCGATCCCCCTCCCCCGCCGACCCCCGTATATGACCCACGTATAAGAAAATGGGCTGAAAATCTCGGCTTATACATAGTGTAGGGATGTGGTCTCGCTGGTGTGCGACCGGAGGTAAGCAGGAGGGCGACTCTTCTGGTTCTTTAAGCAAGTTTATTAAGGTTTCATAAACTTGCTGTAAACAGAAAACAAAAACAGCCTTCTCTGGCACAAAGTAACGAAAACAGATAGAAAGTCCTGGTACTCTAACTGAGCACTCTCTTCAGCACACAGACTGGACGTCTCCTCAGAACTCCCACACTGGAGGTTTCCACACCCCCAATCACTCACACCGTGGTCAGCAGCAGGCTCATTTATATACACCAGCCATTCAGCTCACACAAAGCACATGACAGGTCACATGGCAGTGACCTCATCACAGGTCCTCAAACCACACACAAAGGTATTCAGCTCACACAGAGCACATGACAGGTCACATGGCAGTGACCTCATCACAGGTCCTCAAACCACCTACAAAGGTATAGTGAAGTCTTAAGGGTATGCCACACTGAACAATATCGCTAACGGGATCGCTAAAAAACGTCACTATTTAGCGATCCCGTTAGCGATGTTGTTCAGTGCGGCATCTGCCAGCGACGAGCTTCCTGCTGTGATCTCGCTCGTCGCTGGAATCGTTCCGGACCCTATTTTCTCGTCGGCGCTCCCGCTGGGTAAGTATATATCGCTAGTGTGGCACCTTTTCTTAGCGATTTAGCGGTACTTTTGTACCGCTAAAGTCGTTAAGAAGATCGCTAACGGCGATAGCGTCGTTAACTATATCGCTAAATGTGGCCGCACTTAGCGATATAGAAACAATCCCGCTAGCGATCGCATTAGTATGCGTCATTATCGTGATCACTAGCCTCTAGCTCTCATTTCAGGCCATCTATGTTCTGTCTTAGTTTCACTTTGATGACCTTCATTCTGCAGCGAATCTCTGCGCCTCTCTATATTGTGAGTTGAAGGTGACTGCCTTTTTTTTCTCAACTCTTGCAGCTGTCTGTTAGTCTGCTTCTTCTCAAGTTTTAGCTGCTCTATTCTTCCCTGGTTCACCTCCAAGAGCATCCGGATCTTCCCAAGGCTTTCCACCAACGCCCTCCGACTTGGAGGTTTTCTTGTTGGCTCCCGACATCTCTGCTTCTCGTGGAGGTATTGTAGTGGCATAGCTCTTATGTCCGCCTCCCGCTTCACTGTGACTTTCCGGGTGTGGCCATCTGGGTGGTGGTTCCCTTGCTGGCTTTCTTTCGCCGTCGAGGCCCTTCTTTGGTCAACCTCTTCAGTTCACTCTCTTCCCGTACGCACGGACCGGGAGAGCGCAACTGTTCGAATTCCTGGTCTGTCGTGGATTTCCTGAGCTGTGCGTTAGCTTCCTTCTCTATCTGGAGTTTTTGGAGAATTTTCTCTTGCTCCTCTGCCCAGCATCGGAGCTCTTCTTCTCTCCATAGAAGTTCCTGCTGATGCTTCTCCTGGGCCTCTCTGAGCATCTCCGTATCTTTCACTAGGACTTGGTTCGCCGTCAGGCACGCTGATAGTTGACCTTGGACTTTAGAGATTTCTTTCTCCAGGTCCTTCATTCGTTGCTCAATCTCTTGTCCCCGTATCTTTACTCGCATGACTGTCTCTTTAAGCAGCTCTATCTCATGGCCCTGCTCTCTTTTATCCATTACATGTGGCACCATCCTTCTCCCCTTTTTTCTCTTCTTAGAGAGCATAGGCTGCCACTTGTACCTGACTCCACCTTGCTGCACTCGCTTTCACTTGCGGTTAAGTTACAGTCTGCATAGGAGTCATTCCCACTCCCTCTGTCATCTTGGAACGGCAAGTCCCACTTAACCAGGTGTCGGCCCCTATTCCTGGGGCGACCCCGTTTTCTGCGGACCTATATTTGGTCACCCCAAAGTCCTCACTTTGGTCTGAGCCACCCTTTCTTACGGCTACCAGGCACTGGGTATCTTTGACTTTAGGGGTGGCTACCTCTGTTTTACCCACCACACTATCAGCAACCACTACAGCCTCCTGCAGGGGTGGGCCTCTCTTAGGGTCATTCTGGTTCCCTTCTGAGCAATTAGCCAGGGCTTCGTCCCACACCTCCCAAAACCGTTTACAATCCTGGCCTATTATTATAGGATATGGTAAGTCTGGGACTACAGGGACATCCTGGGTAGAAATAATAGTGTCCGTCTCAATGATTACCCTGGTTACCTGATACTCCCTAGTGACCCCATGAACACAAGGGACTTCCATCTTCCTTCCGGGAATCAGATATACAGGGAGTGTGTCGCTCAGTAGGGTCACCTGGCTTCCTGAGTCTAGAAGTCCACTCACATACTCTCCATTCACTATCAGAGAATAGTTCAGTGCCCCCCGGTCAGATGTAAAGTCAGTACACCATTCGCGACATACACTGTTCAAACCCTGAACCCGGCAACAGTTCCTCGGCTCATCTGCCGCCACCTCTTTTCTCCTCATTGACTCAGATTGAGACTCTGCCCCTTCTGAGTGTGGTAGTAGTTTGTTAGGGTTTACTGGTTCCCCATTCTCTCTAGGGACCTCAGAACCCTTTCTCCACAGATCCCAAAACAGACAGAAATCCCGGCCTATAATTATAGGACGTAGCAAGTCCCGAACGACGCCGACTTCATGGGACTCAGTGCCATGCGTCGTTTCAATGTCCACTCTGGCCATAGGGTAGTCCTTTACATCACCATGTATGCATTGAACACCAACCTTTTTCCCTGGTAGTATGTTGAGAGGAAAAGTGGCCCTAATCAGGGTCACTAAGCTCCCAGAGTCTAGCAGCGCCGTTACTGCTTCACCGTTCACCTTCACGGGACATACTTGAGGACCCTGATTGGGAAACGGGTTTCCACTGCAGGCTGGATATGCATACCATGAAATACGGTGTCCTAGGCTGCAGTCCATCTGCTCAGTGGTCTGCGGACACCGGGCAGCTATATGTCCTGGCTCGCGGCACCTCCAACAAATAATATCACCCGTAGTGACCTTGGGCACCACCTCCCCCCGCCATTTTGACCTTGGGCTCCCCACCCCTTTTTGGGACTCTGCCCCCTGTTGGGGCCGCCAGTACGGAATAGGCTGCTTCCCCAAGGCACCTTCCATTCCCTGGTACCTCTCGACCAGTCCGACCAGTTCATCAGCATTCCGGGGATCACCCTGGGCAACCCAAGTCTGTAGGGGTTTTGGCAGGGAGTGCACAAACCGATCCATGACGACTCTTTCTACCATCTGTGCCGGCGTAGCGGACTCTGGCTGTAGCCATTTCTGGACCAGGTGCAGTAAGTCAAACATTTGGGAGCGAGGTGGTTTGTCCCGGTGATAAGCCCAGCGGTGCACCCTCTGTGCCCTGATAGTCATTGTTAACCCCATACGTGCGAGGATCTCTACCTTTAGCTTAGGATATTCCTGAGCGTCCTGCACAGTCAAATCGTAATACGCCTTCTGGGGTTCACCTGTCAGGTATGGGGCCAATATCTCTGCCCACTGCCCTGGGGGAAGTCTTTCCCTCTCAGCAACCCTCTCAAATACAGCCAGGAAGGCTTCCACATCATCCCCGGGGGTCATTTTTTGTAATGTGCGTCTTACCGCCTTTCTGACGTGGTTGTCATCAGCCAGACCTGGGGTTGGGGCGCTCGTCCTGCCCTGGATGGCGGTTGTCAAAAGCTGCATCTGCTGCCGATGCTCCTGCTGGCTCAGCTGCATCTGCTGCAAGAACATCCTGTTGGCTTCTTGCTGCTGTTCCTGTGCCTGTTGCTGCTGTACCTGTGCCTGGACCAAGTGTTTCAGCAGGTCCTCCATTTTCTCCAGCAATGCTGGCTGGGTTGCTAAAGCCTTGACCCACGACATGCAGTAACCAGTCTCACTTCTCTGCTGGGAACGCTGCCCGCATTTACGCCACCAATTGTAGGGATGTGGTCTCGCTGGTGTGCGACCGGAGGTAAGCAGGAGGGCGACTCTTCTGGTTCTTTAAGCAAGTTTATTAAGGTTTCATAAACTTGCTGTAAACAGAAAACAAAAACAGCCTTCTCTGGCACAAAGTAACGAAAACAGATAGAAAGTCCTGGTACTCTAACTGAGCACTCTCTTCAGCACACAGACTGGACGTCTCCTCAGAACTCCCACACTGGAGGTTTCCACACCCCCAGTCACTCACACCTGTGGTCAGCAGCAGGCTCACTTATATACACCAGTAGTGTTGAGCGATACTGCTCGATATCTAAAAATATCGGATCGGAATGGTATCACCGATATCACTAAATATCGGCGATATCCGATTCCGATACCGGAAGTCCCATGTAAGTCTATGGGAACAAAATATCGCAACTAAAAAAAACCTTTATTTCCTTGTAAACACTAAATATACACACATAGAATACATATATATATATAACATGTCATTGTGACATATATATATACATATATGTATAGTTTATACACTTCATAGTAAAATATCCTCTGATTCAATTGCCGGGTAAAGCCGGCTTCTGTGAATAGACAGAAGCACCCGACATGAAATGACACTTGGTGTACATAGGGTTAACCATGTCTTTTCATGTCGTTTGCAATCTGATTTGCACAAACAATTACATCAGACTATGTGTGCAAAATTTCACACCTGTAGGGGTTAATTAAAGGTGTAAATTCGTTGTAAAAAAAACAGACTTTTTTGCTACGAATTTACACCTTTAATTAACCCCTACCGGTGTGAAATTTTGCACACATAGACTGATGTAATTGTTTGTGCAAATCAGATATCAAAGGACATGAAAAGACATGGTTAACCCTATGTACACCAAGTGTCATTTCATGTCGGGTTCTGCATTTTCACAAAAGCCGTCAATTGAATTAGCGGCTATTATACTATGTAGAAGTGTATGAACTATAAATATAAATATATATATATGTGTCACAAATTCAATGACATGTATATATATATATATATATATATATGAGGTGTAAAATTGTTTAAAAAAAATGCGTGGGCTCCCGCCCTATTTTCGCAACCAGACAGACAAAGCCAGCGAATGGGGGCAGATAATAATAGCCCAGAGAGGGACCATTATTTTTGGCCCCCCCTGGCTACTAACATCTGCCCCCAGACACCCCAGAAAAGACAAATCTATAATTAGATTCGCCCTTTCTGGCACTTTGCCCGTCTATTCCCATTGCCCTGTAGCGGTGGCGAATGGGTTAATATGGGGTTAAAGCCACATTGCAATTGAAAGGTGACCTTAAGCCAGGTTAATAATTGAGAGCTGTCAATTAGACAACTATCAATTATTAATCCTATTGCATGAAATAAAAATAAAACACACACACTTTAATTAAAAATCATTTTAATGAAATAAAGACACATGTTTTTGACCATCTTTTATTTGACTGCAAAAACCATTTCCTGTAATAAAAATAAAAATAAAATAAAAAAGCAAAATTATTCTTACCTATCCCATGCACAGTCAGGTCCCACGGTGTAATCCTTCAGAAAGGGTTAATGTTTACTGCAGGGACCGCAGCTAATGCTGCAGCCTCACAGTAAACCCCCAAATGAATGAGTTCCTCTCCTGGCTGACAGGAGAGGAAGTGGAAAGCTTAATTGATTGCTTTCCACTTTCACTTCAGGTCAGCCAGGGACACAATCAGTGACGTCAGAGGGAACTGATTAACAAAAATAGGGGTTCCCTTCGAATAAAAAATGGCGTCGGGTCCCCCCTATTTTTGTTAACCAGCCTGATGAAGCAGACCGCTGAGGCCTGGATTTTCAGGCTGTTAAGGAGCCAAGATCCATGGACCTTGCCAGCCTGATAATACCAGGCCACAGCAGTCTGCATATCTTGGCTGATTAACAAAAATAGGGGATCCCCTCGAAAAAAATTGGCGTGGGGTCCCCCCCTGTTTTTGTTAACCAGCCAGATGAAGCAGACTGCTGAGGCCTGGATTTTCAGGCTGTTAAGGAGCCAAGATCCATGGACCTTGCCAGCCTGATAATACCAGGCCACAGCAGTCTGCATATCTTGGCTGATTAACAAAAATAGGGGATCCCCTCGAAAAAAATTGGCGTGGGGTCCCCCCTATTTTTGTTAACCAGCCAGATGAAGCAGACCGCTGAGGCCTGGATTTTCAGGCTGTTAAGGAGCCAAGATCCATGGACCTTGCCAGCCTGATAATACCAGGCCACAGCAGTCTGCATATCTTGGCTGATTAACAAAAATAGGGGATCCCTCGAAAAAAATTGGCGTGGGGTCCCCCCTATTTTTGTTAACCAGCCAGATGAAGCAGACCGCTGAGGCCTGGTTTTTCAGGCTGGTAAGGATCCAATATCCATGGACCTTGCAAGCCTGATAATACCAGGCCACAGCAGTCTGCTTAGCTTGGCTGGTTAACAAAAATAGGGGATCCCTCGAAAAAAAAACGGCGTAGGGGTCCCCCTATTTTTGTTAACCAGCCAAGTAAAATGCAGACTGCTGCGGCCTGGTATTAAAAGACTGTCAAGGCCCATGGATTTTGGCCCTCAACAGCCTGATAATACCAGGCTACAGCAGCCCCACATTTGGCGCATCAAAAGATGTGCCAATTGTGGCACTTTACCCGGCTCTTCCCACTGCCCTGTAGCGGTGGCAAGTGGGGTAATAAGGGGTTAATGTCACCGTTGATTGCACGGTGACAATAAGCCCGGTTAATAATGGAGAGGTGTCAATAAGACACCGATCCATTATTAATCCCAAAGTTATTAAATGTATAAAAAAAAGACAAAGCAAGAAAAAAGTCTTTTAATGAAATAAAAGAGACAACACAGTTTTCATTAATTTTATTATACACTCATCCCTGCGACGCCATCGATCTCCTGTAAAAAAAGAAAAAAAACAAACCAACAGTATACCACCTGTCCGCCGCAGTCCATAGTAACGACAGTCCCACGACGATCCAGCTCTGCTACATCGCAATGACAGGCAGAGCCTGTCATCGCAACGCAGCACAGCTGATTACCTGCTTCCCCGGCGGTGACGTCATCGGACTGACTGCTTTACGGCCGGGATTACCCAGCAGTCACTGCAGTTATCGCGAGAAACTGCATGTGACCGCCGGGGAAAGATGATGGCGGCCATGAAGCAGTCCAGCCCGTGACCGCCGGAGATCTTCTGCCAGGTAAGTGCCGCTGACTCCTGACAGACCCGACCGACGGACACTGACAGTGACAGTGACAAATCCGATTCCGGTATCCGATATGACGAAAATATCGGTACTCGGAATCGAAAGCCCGATACAGCTAATATCGGCCGATACCCGATATTTGCAGTATCGTATCGCTCAACACTATACACCAGCCATTCAGCTCACACAAAGCACATGACAGGTCACATGGCAGTGACCTCATCACAGGTCCTCAAACCACACGCAAAGGTATTCAGCTCACACAGAGCACATGACAGGTCACATGGCAGTGACCTCATCACAGGTCATCAAACCACCTACAAAGGTATAGTGAAGTCTTACTATCACTACAATAGGTATATACGATAATTTTGGAGAAAGAATAATATTGTTTAGCCTCAATAGTTGTTTATTCTATAACCGATTATGACCCAATATCTTTGTGTATATACTTTATCTCTTTTTCAATGTATACGTGGATCATTTACACTTGCTCTTTACTAATGTTGAGCGATACTGCTCGATATCTAAAAATATCAGATCGGAATGGTATCACCGATATCACTAAATATCGTCGATATCCGATTCCGATACCGGAAGTCCAATGTAAGTCTATGGGAACAAAATATCGCAACAAAAAAAACCCTTTCTGTCGTTATAATCACAAAATATACACACATAGAATACATATATATATATATATACATGTCATTGTGACATATATATATACATATATTTATAGTTTATACACTTCTACATAGTAAAATAGACTCTGATTCAATTGCCGGGTAAAGCCGTGACTTACCCCATAGAAGTCGACGGGCTCGGTGCCGAGTACCCCCAAAACCTCTGGCTCTGTGCGACTCAACTTGGGCGTCACGAACAGGATTCTGTAGCTCGCTATAAGCGAGTCCTGTGTGCCTGAATTGAACTGTTTTTGTGCTTGAGAATTGCTAAAATCATCAGAGAATGTATTTGCCATTTTTCCGCCATATCTGCGTCATGACGAGGCACTGGTGAAGAAGAAGGGGTGCTCTTCGTGGGTGTACACTCACTCAGTGGCGCGAAAACGATGGCCGACCACTCTAAATGGTACTGCAATGTAAGATCGTGCCCCACAGCTCTGGAGTTCCGCCTCCTCATCCTCCTCAGTGTGCGGAAACTAACACGAAGGTCCCGCCTCACTACAAAAGAGGGGCCCTCTCCAGATGCTAATGACACATGTGACTTGGCAGAGATGGCTAATGGACACGAGCAGAAGTGTGAAGGGATGGAGCAGTCAGAGCTCTCCCCCCACGGAAGCGACCCGATCGCCACGGAACCACCGTTGGGCACCCGGCCTGGAAACCCTCCTACGCTGCAAGAAGCGGAGGATACCCTAAGAGGCCTGGCCCGGCACCGGGAGGAGGTCGCCAGGATGGAAGCCAGCTGGCATGCCCTAAAACTAAACTTGGAGCGGCGCCAATCCCTCTTACCTGAAGTGTCTGTACCGGATGGTGAGGCACCCGTTCTAGTAGAGGAGTCCGTGCGGGCATCCCAGCCCTTGCAATGTGATCCGGTTGACGTTGTCGCAGTGGAGGCACCCGTTCCTGCCAAAAACTCTGCACCGGCAGCACCCCAGATCCCGCTGTCTGCCCCCGTCGCTGAGACAGAAGAAGCGACACCCGTCCTCATGGAGGAGGCCGCGCAGGCACCAGAGGTCTACCTGTCTGTACCGGAGCCCCGACTGTCATCTGTTCCAGAGCCGGCTGCTTCCGCCATAGGTGAGCGCCGCCAGGACTGGGGGGCGCCAGGAGAGCTGCCGCAAACCGGACATGGTAAGCTGGCATTTGATGGTGGAGACATGGAGCAGCTGGTGGAGAATTACAACCGGCGTCAGGAGGAAGAGTGGAGACGTTGGGAGCGGGAAGCAGAGCGACAAAGGGAGCAGTGTTATGTTTCGGTAGCTGAGGAGTGCAGGTAAAAAAGGCAATACACCAGAGGAGTTGGAATCTATGAGATTGCAGTACCCTGACTAACCACCACAACTAGAGGCAGCCGTGGAGCGTTCCTACGTTGGTCCTAGACGCCTCGTCACAGCCTGAGAAACTAACTACACCTAAAGATAGAAATAGGAAAGCTATCTGCCCCGGAGCAGAACCCCAAAGATAATAGAAAGCCCCCAAACATGTAATGGCGGTTAGACAAGAAGAAATACTGACACAGAAAGAAAATAGTATGAGCAAACGCTGGGGCCCAAACTAACTAAATAGAAAAGGATAGGAAGGGTACTTACTGCAATCCAGAAAACCCTGAAAGGCACCAACTCTACTAATTTCAAAAACGCCTGAGATCACACGACCTCTACCACCTAAATTAGTTCTCTGGTGTAACAAAATCAAAACAGCAGCCACTGAAAAAACTGGAAAAAGCAAAAGTACAAAACTCAGTGACTGAACCAAACCGAGAGGGCAAAAGCCCCCGGAGGGGACCCCGAAGACCCCCACAAAAGTGCAGGACAAAATGAAAAAATATAGCACAAACACAAAAGAAGAAAATGTCTTATCTGATAGCAGGAGATGCAGACACGACACAGCAGGCTACAAGGGAAACTGGAAAGAAGGATTCAGACCAGAACAATTGATCACCGGCAACCCTGATGGGAAAATGACTCCCTTATATAAGACCAGTCAGTAACACCTGATTCCCAGTCCTCACAATCTTCACTAGCACCGCTTGTAACCACCAGAGGGAGCCTCTGCTCAGAACTCATCTCAAACCCATTCACAACAGTACCCCCCCCTTGAGGAGGGGTCACCGAACCCTCATTTGAGCAACCAGGTCGGTCAGGATGAGTTCTATGATACGCACGGATAAGTCTCCTAGCATGGATGTCCGAAGCAAACACCCAAGAATTGTCTTCCTGACCATAACCTCTCCATTTAACCAAATACTGGAGTTTCCGTCTAGAAAAACGAGAATCTAATTTTTCTCAACCACATACTCCAGATTGCCCTCAACCAAAACAGGGTCAGGAGGCACAGCAGCAGGAACCACTGGCTCAACAAACCTCTTCAACAAGGACTTGTGGAACACGTTATGGATCTTAAATGTCCCTGGAAGAAGCAAACGAAAAGAAACAGGATTAATAATCTCCATGATCTTATAAGGTCCAATGAACCTAGGCTTAAATTTAGGAGATGCTACTCTCATAGGAATATTCTTTGAGGACAACCAGACCAAGTCCCCCACTTTAAACCGAGGACCATCAGTCCTATGCTGGTTAGCAAACCGCTGGGCCCTCTCCTGAGAGAGGGACAACCTCTCCACTACCTGGTCCCAAATCTGTTGCATACGCTCCACAACAGAGTCAACACCTGGACAGACAGAAGCCTCTGTCTGTCCTGAAGAAAATCGAGGGTGAAACCCAGAATTACAAAAAAAATGGAGACATCAAAGTGGCAGAGCTAGCCCTATTATTAAGAGCAAACTCAGCCAAAGGCAAAAAAGAGACCCAGTCATCCTGATCAGCAGACACAAAGCATCTTAGATAAGTCTCCAATGTCTGGTTTGTTCTCTCAGTTTGACCATTGGTCTGAGGATGAAATGCCGAGGAGAAAGACAATTGAACACTCAGTTTAGAACAAAAAGTCCTCCAAAATCTGGAAACAAACTGGACACCTCTGTCAGACACAATGTTCTCAGGAATGCCGTGTAAACGAACCACGTGCTGAAGGAACAACGGCACCAATTCAGAGGAAGAAGGCAACTTAGGTAATGGCACAAGATGTATCATTTTGGAAAACCTATCACAAATTACCCAGATGGTGGTCATTCTCTGAGAAACAGGAAGGTCAGAAATGAAATCCATAGAGATATGGGTCCATGGTCTCTTGGGCACAGGCAATGGCATCAACAAACCACTAGAGCGAGAGCAAGGCTTGGAGCGAGAGCAAGTCCCGCAGGACTGCACAAATTCCCTGACATCACGAGACAAGGTAGGCCACCAAAAGGACCGACTAACCAAGTCTCTGGTACCAAAAATTCCGGGATGCCCAGCCAATGCGGAACAATGAATCTCAGACATCACACTCTTTTTCCACTGGTCCGGGACAAACAATTTTCCAACAGGGCAGCGCTCGGGCCTATCCTCCTGACACCCCTCCAGAGCAAGTCTCAAATTGGGCGAGATGGCGGAAAGAACTACACCCTCTTTCAAAATAACAGAAGGATCAGATAACTCAGGAGAGTCCGCAAGGAAACTCCTCGAGAGGGCATCCGCCTTAACATTCTTAGTGCCAGGAAGAAAGGAAACCACAAAATTAAAACGTGTGAAAAACAAGGCCCACCTGGCCTGTCTAGGATTGAGTCGCTTGGTAGATTCCAGATAGACCAGATTCTTATGGTCCGTAAGGACCACCACCTGATGTTTGGCTCCCTCCAGCCAATGTCTCCACTCTTCAAAAGCCCACTTCATGGCCAATAACTCCCGATTACCCACGTCATAATTACGTTCAGTAGGAGAAAATTTTCGAGAGAAAAAGGCACAAGGGTTACTTTTAGAGGTCTCTGGATCTTTTTGGGACAAAACGGCACCTGCCCCAATTTCAGAGGCATCAACCTCCACCTGAAATGGCAGAGAAACATCAGGCTGCCGTAGAACAGGAGCAGAAGTGAATCTCTGCTTAAGTTCCTGAAATGCAGAGACTGCCTCAGGAGGCCAATTCACCACATCAGAACCCTTTCTGGTCAAATCAGTTAATGGTTTAACAATAACCGAGAAATTACCAATAAATTTACGATAAAAATTGGCAAAACCCAAAAATCTCTGAAGAGCCTTTAATGAAGTAGGTTGGACCCAATCACAGATGGCCTGAACCTTGACCGGGTCCATTTCAATAACAGATGGGGACAAAATGAATCCCAGAAATGAGATCCTCTGTACGCCAAAAAGACACTTTGATCCCTTCACATACAGAGCATTCTCTCTCAAAATCTGGAATACAGTTCGAACATGTTTCACATGAGAGTCCCAGTCATTAGAAAAAATCAAGATATCATCCAAATAAACAATCAGAAATTTGTCCACAAAATCCCTGAAAATGTCATTCATGAAGGACTGGAAGACGGAAGGAGCATTAGTGAGCCCAAAGGGCATCACCAGGTACTCAAAATGCCCTTCAGGGGTATTGAATGCCATCTTCCATTCATCCCCGTGCTTAATGCGAATAAGGTTATACGCCCCCCTGAGGTCAAGCTTGGTAAACCAAGTAGCGTTTTTCACCCTGGAAAACAGGTCAGAAATCAAGGGTAACGGGTATTGATATTTCACAGTAATATTGTTCAAGAGACGATAATCAATACACGGCCTTAATGAACCATCCTTTTTGGCCACAAAGAAAAAACCGGCACCTAAGGGTGAAGAGGATGGTCTGATATGACCCTTCTCCAATGATTCCTTGATATAAGACCGCATAGCGTCATGTTCAGGTACAGACAAGTTAAAAAGGCGACCTTTAGGGAATTTACTACCCGGCACTAATTCAATAGCGCAGTCATAGCTCCTATGGGGAGGCAAAGATGCAGATTTACTTTCGCTAAACACATCAGAAAAATCAATCAAAAAGTCAGGAACATCCTGAGCCTGGGGGAGGCAGAAAAAACAGGAGTGTTGGTATTAACACATTGGCAGCCCCAACTGGTTACAGACACAGATTTCCAATCCAAAACAGGATTATGAGACTGTAACCAAGGAAAACCCAGCACGATAATGTCATGCAGATTATACAGAACCAAAAATTTGCAGCACTCCTGGTGATCAGGTTCAACCCTCATTATCACCTGAGTAGAAAACTGGGGTTTATTCTCAGCCAAAGGGGTAGAATCGATCCCCAGTAAAGGAATAGACTTCTGTAGGGGTATCAAGGGAAACCCACAACGTTTAGCAAAATCATAATCCATCAGGTTAATAGCTGCTCCAGAATCAACGAAAGCCTGAGCAGAAAATGAGGACAGAGAGCATATCAGAGTGACAGTTAATAAAAACTTAGTCTGAACACTACCCAAGACAACTGATCGTGCAAATCGTCTTCCCCGCTTAGGGCAGACTGAAATAGCATGAGAGGCATCACCACAGTAGAAACATAACCCATTGCGCTTTCGAAACTCATGACGCTGTGCCCCAGACACCACTCTATCACACTGCATGGGTTCAGAAGCTGGTTCACAAGGCAACACCATTCCACGCATACTTCTCCGCTCACGCAAACGTCTGTCAATTTGAATCGCTAATGACATAGAATCATTGAGACCAGAGGGGACAGGGAATCCCACCATAACATCCTTTACATTATCAGACAGACCCTTCCGGAAAAGGGCTGCCAAAGCGTCGTCATTCCATTTGGTCAGGACTGCCCACCTACGGAATCTCTGACAGTATAACTCAGCGTCATCAAGCCCCTGATTTAATGCCAACAAGGCTTTTTCAGCTTGATCAGTGACATTAGGCTCATCATACAATAACCCCAAGGCCTGAAAAAACGCATCAACATCACTCAAAACAGGATCCCCAGGTGTCAGGGAAAAAGCCCAATCCTGAGGATCGCCACGCAGGAGAGAGATGACAATTTGAACCTGCTGCGCTGCGTTCTCTGAGGACTTAGATTTTAAGGCAAAAAACAATTTACAATTATTTTTGAAATTCTGAAACTTAGCTCGATCCCCTAAAAACAAATCTGGCATGGGAATCCTAGGTTCCACAACAGGCAACCTAGCAAGATATGCAGCAATACTCTGAACCTCAGTGGCAAGCTGATCCACACGGCCAGACAACTGTGCAAACTCCATTGAGAGAAAAGATCCTCCCCAGCACCCAGAGATACAGAGGGAAAAAAATGCAACAAACAGGAAAATATCTCTGACAACTCTGACAACCTTTTTTCTTTCACAATATTTTTTCCCTTCTGTGAGTACCATACAATTTTCAATTTTTAGGCCGGTGATACTGTTATGTTTCGGTAGCTGAGGAGTGCAGGTAAAAAAGGCAATACACCAGAGCAGTTGGAATCTATGAGATTGCAGTACCCTGACTAACCACCACAACTAGAGGCAGCCGTGGAGCGTTCCTACGTTGGTCCTAGACGCCTCGTCACAGCCTGAGAAACTAACTACACCTAAAGATAGAAATAGGAAAGCTATCTGCCCCGGAGCAGAACCCCAAAGATAATAGAAAGCCCCCAAACATGTAATGGCGGTTAGACAAGAAGAAATACTGACACAGAAAGAAAATAGTATGAGCAAACGCTGGGGCCCAAACTAACTAAATAGAAAAGGATAGGAAGGGTACTTACTGCAATCCCAGAAAACCCTGAAAGGCACCAACTCTACTAATTTCAAAAACGCCTGAGATCACACGACCTCTTCCACCTAAATTAGTTCTCTGGTGTAACAAAATCAAAACAGCAGCCACTGAAAAAACTGGAAAAAGCAAAAGTACAAACATCAGTGGCTGAACTAAACTGAGAGGGCAAAAGCCCCCGGAGGGGACCCTGAAGGCCCCCACAGAAGTGCAGGACAAAATGCAAAAATATAGCACAAACACAAAAGAAGAAAATGTCTTATCTGTTAGCAGGAGATGCAGACACAACACAGCAGGCTACAAGGGAAACAGGAAAAAGGGATCCAGACCAGAACAATTGATCACCGGCAACCCTGATGGGAAGGTGACTCCCTTATATAAGACCAATCAGTAACACCTGATTCCCAGTCCTCACAATCTTCACTGGACAGACTAGCACCGCTTGTAACCACCAGAGGGAGCCTCTGCTCAGAACTCATCTCAAACCCATTCACAACAGAGCAGCGAAAATCCCAAAAGCTTCGGCAACGTCACCTGGAGAAGGACCGGGCAGATAAGGACCGGATGAGAAAAGACAAAGTAACCCTGTGGGAGCCGCGGCGTAAGGGGGCAGTACGGAGCTTTAAATTGAAAGGTGGTTGGGGCTTCATCCAGGAGCCTGGACTTTATTTAGAAGTTTTTGTAACCCGGCGGGACGTGGAGGCTCACCTCCCAGAAGGACACCCGGGGAGGGACCTGTTGCCAGGAGACTTGGTAACTTACACCCGACACTGTGGTTACAATGGATGGTACGCCCTAAATATCACCAGGTGCGACCCCTACTCCCCAGAGTGTCAGGAAACTGACAGACCCTACGAGCCTTCAGCCTCCCACATCCAGGCCTCTGCACAAGTGCCCACCCCACGCCGTAAATCTCCCCAGCCTCCCTCAGTGGTCTCCTCAGCAGCCCCAGCTATGGACATGATAACTATAGCTGGCCCGTACCCGGCGCCTGTTAGGCCCCCTGGGGTTCGTTCAGTCCGTGACATAGGGCTCCAGACCCGGAGGGAGATGAAAGAGGTGGCCACACAGACACAGATAGCGGGTCACGACTTGACTGTACAGGCCACACGACGTCATCAGGTCCTGGTGGTCCTTGGTGTCTCGGATGTTTGGCAAGCATCAGAAGAGTACCAGGTGGTACCTGAAACACCCCTGCCAAAGAATTATAAATAACCCGGACAGGGTCCCTGTATGTAAATAGTTAAATTGTTGATGTACCCGGACGGGTGAATGTTCATAAAAATTTTTTTTAATTTAATAAAAAACACAACACAGTTTTCATTACTTTTATTACAGTCTCATCCTGCGACGCCATCGATCTCCTGTAAAAAAATGAAAAAAAAAAAACAGCAGTATACCACCTGTCCGACGCAGTCCATAGTAACGAGTGTCCCACGACGATCCAGATCTGCTACATCAGAATGACATCAGAGGCAGGCAGGCAGGCAGAGCCTGTCATCCCGGCGCAGCACAGCTGATTACCTGCTTCCCCGGCGGTGACGTCATCGGACTGGCTTACGGCCGGGATTACCCTGCAGTCACTGCAGTTATCGCGAAAAACTGCATGTGACCGCCAGGGAGAAGATAATGGCGGCCATCAAGCAGTCCAGGACGTGACCGCCGGAGATCTTCTGCCAGGTAAGTGCCGCTGACTCCTGACAGACCCGACCGACAGACACTCACAGTGACAGTGACAAATCCGATTCCGGTATCCGATATGACGAAAATATCGGTACTCGGAATCGAAAGCCCGATACAGCTAATATCGGCCGATACCCGATATTTGCAGTATCGTATCGCTCAACACTACTCTTTACCAATTTATTATTTTGTTATTATTATCTTATAGTACACTGATGAAGGTCTGTAATTGACCGAAACGTCTGTAATACTAGTGACCACTGTACGTATTAAAAATGTACCTATTTTCACACTATTAAGAGTGTGCCCAGTTCTTTACTATATAATATAAGGTTTGGGAACCTACTGGAGCACCTCCTCCTAGCTGTGCTAGCATTTTCTTTAATAATATATCTCTTTAGGACTAAGTCCTGCGTTTCCCCTCCTGAGCATGCCCAGGGTAAGATCTCTCATTGGAGATCAGGGGTCACATGCTCAGGTACTGCAGCAGCTCCTATTTGTCCACCAGGAAGGTCCTGAAACTACATGTGTTCTGGAACAGTTTTTCATTGGTCCTTTTCTGGCAGGTCCTGTAGTTGCTACTATAAAAGGGTTGCATGTCCCTGCAGCCATGCGCTAGTATCAATTGCATTATGTACTTTGCGCCAGTGTGATCATGCACGCATGTGGTTAGGGCTCGGCTGAAATAAGCCCTTAGAATACCGGCACCTCTGGTGAGGAGATATGTTTGTACGTGTTCAGGGCCTGGCTGAAATAAGCCCCTAGAATACCGGCTTCCCCGGTGAGGAGTTGCTTGTTTGCATTGCTGAATGCATGATCATGGACTGCTATCCGCACAGAAGTTATCTGTGTATCCCTGTGGTGTTAACAGGACACAGTCTCTATTTCTGCGTCTCTACCTCAGCGACTCTGTGGTGTAACAGAGTTCGCTTATACTGCCATATAGTGCTACAGCATCTATGTCTGCGACTCTATGAAGTAACAGAGTTCGCTTATACCGCCATCTTACTAGCAGCAGGTGGACCCCGGGCTGCGAACGCACCTATTATTTATATTTATTTTGTGCGTTCCGCCAGCCCTAACAATGTTTCAACAGATACAAGGTATATATAGTATAGTGAAAATATTATAAATTTTCGTATACATTTCAGGAGGCAGACTTTGACGGTCACAGTCTCAGTCTGGATTACACAAGAATATAAGAAGAAAATGGGGTACTGTATCAGCAGATACCAGGTATATATAGCATAGTGAAAATATTCAAAATCTCAGTATATATTTCAGGAGGCAGCCATTGATGCTCTCAGTCTCAGTCTGGATTACGCAAGAATTTAATAAGAAGAAAAAGGGGTAATGTATTAGCAGATACCAGGTATATATAGTATAGTGAAAATATTCTAAATCTCCGTATATATTTCAGGAGTCAGACAATGACGCTCACAGGCTCAGTATGGATTACACAAGAATATAAAAAGAAGAAAAAGGGGTGCTGTATCACCAGATACAAGGCAGGATAGTGAAAATATTCTAAATGTCCGTATATATTTCAGGAGGCAGACAAGGATGCTCACAGGCTCAGTATGGATTACAGAAGAACATAAAAAGTTGGGGGGGTGGAGGAGGTGGTGGGAGACAGCCCACATAGGGAGGTTGCAAAAATGGCATATGTTGAGGTGTATAATGGACGTAAAGCAGCTGCAAATGGATGAATTGGAGAAGTCCGGGGAAGAGAAGGACAAAAAAGGGGTACTGTATCACCAGATACAAGGTAGTATAGTGAAAATATTCTAAATCTGCGTATATATTTCATTAGGCAGACAATGATGTTCTCAGGCTCAGTATGGATTACACCAGAATATAAAAAGTAGAAAAAGGGTAATGTATTACAAGCGTTCAGCTGTATACAGTATTGTGGTAATTTTTAAATCTCTGTATATATTTCCGGAGTAACAGACAGACGTTCACAGGCTCAGCATGGATTAGACCACAATATAAAAAGCTGAAAAAGGGTACTATATCACCAGATACCAGGTATATATAGTATAGTAAAAATATTAAAATCTCCGTATATATTTCAGGAGGCAGACACTGACGCTCTCAGGCTCAGTATGGATTACATCAGAATATAATAATAAGAAAAAAGGGGTACTGTATCAGCAGATACCAGGTACATATAATATGGGGAAAATATTCTAAATCTCTGTATATATTTCAGGAGGCAGACACTGACACTCTCAGGCTCAGTATGGATTACACAATAATATAAAAAGATGAAAAAGGGTACTATATCACCAGATACTAGGTATATGTAGTATAGTGAAAACATTAAAATCTCCGTATATATTTCAGGAGGCAGACACTGATGCTCTCAGGCTCAGTATGGATTACATCAGAATATAATAATAAGAAAAAAAAGGAGTACTGTATCAGCAGATACCAGGTACATATATTATGGGGAAAATATTCTAAATCTCTGTATATATTTCAGGAGGCAGACACTGACACTCTCAGGCTCAGTATGGATTACACAATAATATAAAAAGATGAAAAAGGGTACTGTGTATCACCAGATACCAGGTATATATAGTCTAGGTAAAATATTGGAAATCACCGTATATATTTCAGGAGTCAGAGAATGACGGGCACAGGCTCAGTATGGATTACACAAGAATCTAAAAAGATCCGGAAGAAATAATCACACATGTAGGCCAATGTTCCAGGTGTCAATGATGCACTTACGGTTGGGGGGAGAACGACTTTCTGCAAAAAAGGGTACTGTATCCCAAGCATACAGATGTACAGTATACAGTCTTTGGGTTATTGTAAATCTCCGTATTTTTTTCCGGAGTAACAGACAGACGCTCCCAGGCTCTGTATGGATTACACCAGAATATAAAAGCTAGAAAAAGGGTTATGTATTACAAGCGTACAGCTTTTATACAGGGTTGGGGAAATAGAAAATCTCTGTATATTTTGCCAGAGTCAGACACTGGCTCTCACAGGCTCAGTATTGATCACACCAGATTATAAAAACTAGAAAAAGGGTTATGTATTACAAGCGTACAGCTGTATACAGGGTTGGGGAAATAGAAAATCTCTATATTTTGCCAGAGTCAGACACTGGCTCTCACAGGCTCAGTATTGATCACACCAGAATATAAAAACAAGAAAAAGGGTAATGTATTACAAGCGTACAGCTGTAAGCAAGGTTGGGGAAATAGAAAATCTCTGTATATTTTGCCACAGTCACCCCCTGGCTCTCACAGGCTCAGTATTGATCACAACAGAATATAAAAACTAGAAAAAGGGTAATATATTACAAGCGTACAGCTGTATACAGGGTTGGGGAAATTGAAAAATCTCCGTATATTTTGCCAGAGTCAGACACTGGTTCTCACAGGCTCAGTATTGTTCACACCAGAATATAAAAACTAGATAAAGGGTAATGGATTACAAGCGGACAGCTGTATACAGGGTTGGGGAAATAGAAAATCTCCGTATATTATGCCAGAGTAAGACACTGGCTCTCACAGGCTCAGTATTGATCACACCAGAATATAAAAGTTGGAGAGTGGAGGAGGGGGGACAGCCCAGATCGGGAGGTGGCAAAAATGGCATATGTTGAGGTGTATAATGGACGTAAAGCAGCTGAAATTCGAGGAATTTGAGAAGTCCGAGAAAGAGGAGACCAAAGCGAGCCATTTTTCAGGCAACCTATGTGTCATCAGTAGTGTTGAGCGATACTGCTCGATATCTAAAAATATGTATCGAAATGGTATCGCCGATATCACTAAATATCGTCGATATCCGATTCCGATACCGGAAGTCCAATGTAAGTCTATGGGAACAAAAAATCGCAACCAAAAAAAACCTTTCTTTCGTTGTAAACACAAAATATACACACATAGAATACATATATATATATATATATATATATATATACATGTCATTGTGACATATATATATACATATATTTATAGTTTATACACTTCTACATAGTAAAATAGACTCTGATTCAATTGCCGGGTAAAGCCGTGACATACCCCATAGAAGTCGACGGGCTCGGTGCCGAGTACCCCCAAAACCTCTTGCTCTGTGCGACTCAACTTGGGCGTCACGAACAGGATTCTGTAGCTCGCTATAAGCGAGTCCTGTGTGCCTGAATTGAACTGTTTTTGTGCTTGAGAATTGCTAAAATCATCAGAGAATGTATTTGCCATTTTTCCGCCATATCTGCGTCACGACGAGGCACTGGTGAAGAAGAAGGGCGTGCTCTTCGTGGGTGTACACTCACTCAGTGGCCGACCACTCTAAATGGTACTGCAATGTAAGATCGTGCCCCACAGCTCTGGAGTTCCGCCTCCTCATCCTCCTCAGTGTACGGAAACTAACACGAAGGTCCCGCCTCACTACAAAAGAGGGGCCCTCTCCAGATGCTAATGACACATGTGACTTGGCAGAGATGGCTAATGGACACGAGCAGAAGTGTGAAGGGATGGAGCAGTCAGAGCTCTCCCCCCACGGAAGCGACCCGATCGCCACGGAACCACCGTTGGGCACCCGGCCTGGAAACCCTCCTACGCTGGAAGAAGCGGAGGATACCCTAAGAGGCCTGGCCCGGCACCGGGAGGAGGTCGCCAGGATGGAAGCCAGCTGGCGTGCCCTAAAACTAAACTTGGAGCGGCGCCAATCCCTCTTACCTGAAGTGTCTGTACCGGAAGGTGAGGCACCCGTTCTAGTAGAGGAGTCCGAGCGGGCATCCCAGCCATTGCAATGTGATCCGGTTGACGTTGTCGCAGTGGAGGCACCCGTTCCTGCAAAAACCTCTGCACCGGCAGCACCCCAGATCCCGCTGTCTGCCCCCGTCGCTGAGACAGAAGAAGCTACACCCGTCCTCATGGAGGAGGCCGCGCAGGCACCAGAGGTCTACCAGTCTGTACCGGAGCCCCGACTGTCATCTGTTCCAGAGCCGGCTGCTTCCTCCGCAGGTGAGCGCCGCCAGGACTGGGGGGCGCCAGGAGAGCTGCCGCAAACCGGACACTGTAAGCTGCAGTTTGATGGTGGAGACATGGAGCTGCTGGTGGAGGAGAATTTCAACCGGCGTCAGGAGGAAGAGTGGAGACGTTGGGAGCGGGAAGCAGAGCGACAAAGGGGGGCAGCGAGAAACCCAAAAGCTTCGCCAACGTCAGCTGGAGAAGGACCGGGCAGATAAGGACCGGATGAGAAAAGATAAAGGAACCCTGTGGGAGCCGCGGCGTAAGGGTGCAGTACGGAGCTTTAAATTGAAAGGTGGTTGGGGCTTCATCCAGGAGCCTGGACTTTATTTAGAAGTTTTTGTGAACCGGCGGGACGTGGAGGCTCACCTCCCAGAAGGACACCCGGGGAGGGACCTGTTGCCAGGAGACTTGATGACTTACACCCGACACTGGGGTTACAATGGATGGTACGCCCTAAATGTTACCAGGTGCGACCCCTACTCCCCAGAGTGTCAGGAACCTGTGAGACCCTCGGAGCCTTCAGCCTCCCACATCCAGGCCTCTGCAAAAGTGCCCACCCCACGCCGTAACTCTCCCCAGCCTCCCTCAGTGGTCTCCTCAGCAGCCCCAGCTATGGACATGATAAGTATAGCTGGCCCGTACCCGGCGCCTGTTAGGCCCCCTGGGGTTCGTTCAGTCCGGGACATAGGGGTCCAGACCCGGAGGGAGATGAAAGAGGTGGCCACACAGACCCAGATAGCGGGTCACGACTTGACTGTACAGGCCACACGACGTCATCAGGTCCTGGTGGTCCTTGGTGTCTCGGATGTTTGGAAAGCATCAGAAGAGTACCAGGTGGTACCTGGAACACCCCTGCCAAAGAATTATAAATAACCCGGACAGGGTCCCTGTATGTAAATAGTTAAATATGTAAATAGTTAAATTGTTGATGTACCCGGACGGGTGAATGTTCATAAAATTTTTTTTAATTTAATAAAAAACACAACACAGTTTTCATTACTTTTATTACAGTCTCATCTTGCGACGCCATCGATCTCCTGTAAAAAATTGAAAAAAAAAAACAGCAGTATACCACCTGTCCGACGCAGTCCATAGTAACGAGTGTCCCACAACGATCCAGCTCTGCTACATCAGAATGACAGGCAGAGCCTGTCATCCCGGCGCAGCACAGCTGATTACCTGCTTCCCCGGCGGTGACGTCATCGGACTGACTGCTTTACGGCCGGGATTACCCAGCAGTCACTGCAGTTATCGCGAGAAACTGCATGTGACCGCCGGGGAGAAGAGGATGGCGGCCATGAAGCAGTCCAGGCCGTGACCGCCGGAGATCTTCTGCCAGGTAAGTGCCGCTGACTCCTGACAGACCCGACCGACGGACACTGACAGTGACAGACCCGACCGACGGACACTGACAATGACAGTGACAATCCCGATTCCGGTATTCGATATGACGAAAATATCGGTATTCGGAATCGAAAGGCCGATACAGCTAATATCGGCCGATATCCGATATTTGCAGTATCGTATCGCTCAACATTAGTCATCAGGGGAAGGTGGGACAAAATCCTTTGAAACCCATGCATGGTTCATTTTAATGAAGGTTAGATCATCAACATTTTACGTCGACAGATGGGTACTTCTTTCTGTCAGGATTGATCCTGCAGCACTGAAGACTCTTTCAGATAGCACATTACCAGCAGGGCAAGCGAGCTCCTGTAAGGCATATTGTGCCAATTCAGGCCAGGTGTCCAGTTTACAGGCCCAGTAGTCAAAGGGAAATGACTGGTGAGAGAGAACATCGATAGGGGAGAAGTAATTTGTAACCATAGTTGACAACTGCTGTCTCCTGTCTGTTGCTGTAGATTCCTGATTACCAGGCGTGTGAGCTGTCCTGGAGAAATCAGTCCACAACATGGTCATGAAACCCCTGTCTCCAATGCCACTTCGGATGTGTACACCACGAACACCTTTTCCATTTAGCCCAGTACGGCTTGTGTCAGAACCTGCACCGCTGCTGTTTGCTGGGAATGCCTCTAACAAACAGTTTACCAGAGTTGCTTGTTTGTTGGCCAATATTAGCTCTAGGTTTTCCTGTGGCATGATGTTCTGTAATTTGCCTTTATAGCGTGGATCGAGGATGCTGGCCAACTAATATTCGTCATCCTTCATCATTTTGGCAATGCGGGGGTCCCTTTTTAGGATCCGCAAGGCATAATCACACATGTGGGCAAATGTTCCAGGTGTCAGTGATGCACTGCCAGTGGTGGGTGGAGGAGCACTTTCTGCCAAATCCACATCCTCCAGTCACACACAAACCCTGGACCTGAACTTAGCAAGCCAACATTTTCTCTTGCCCCCTGAGAAGCATCCTCCTCCCCAAAATAATCATCCCCCCTCCTCCTCCTCTTTTTCCTCCACCTCGTCCAGGACAGTTCCCTGAGCAGACAATGGCTGACTGTCATCAAGGCTTCTCTCTTCCTCCTCTTCCTCCTCCTCCGCTGCAGACGCCTGATCCTTAATGTGCGTCAAAGTTTGCATGAGCAGACGCATAAGTGGGATGCTCATGCTTATGATGGCGTCGTCTGCGCTTACCAGCCGTGTGCATTTCTCAAAACACTGAAGGACTTTACAGAGGTCTTTCAGCTTTGACCACTGCCCACCCGACAACTCCAAGTCTGCCCCCAAACTGCCTGCCCGTGTATCCTCCCATAAATGCATTACAGCCTGCCTCTGTTCGCACAGCTTCTCAACCATGTGTATGGTGGAGTTCCACCTTGTTGCAACGTCTATGATTAGGTGGTGCTGGGGAGGTGGAGCGATCGCTGCAGCCTCTTCATGCGACTGGAGTCTACGGGTGAGCGACGGATGTGCGAGCACAGTCTTCGCACTTTATGGAGCAGGGCTGGTAACTCCGGATAATTATTTAAGAAGCACTGCACCACCAGGTTTAAGGTGTGAGCCAGGCAAGGTATATGTCTGAGTTTTGCCAGGGCTATGGCCGCCACAAAATTACAGCCGTTATCACTGACTACCTTGCCTGGCTCAAGATGTAGACTGCCCAGCCATGACTCAGTTTCTTGCTGCAAGTAGTCGGCCAGTACCTCCGCGGTGTGTCTCTTGTCGCCCAAAGACATCATTTTTAAAACAGCCTGCTGATGCTTACCACTAGCTGTTCGATAGTGGGACGCCTCGTGTGCAACACTGGCAGTTGCGGATGGAGTGCTCGTGCGACTGTGCTCTGTTGATGAGCTTTCGCTTCTTCTTCTTCTGGAGGAGGGTCGAACGACTACAGCCAACTGTTGCCTATACCGTGGGCTAGGCAGCACTGTCCCACCGCCGCTGTCCCTTGTGGACCCTGCATCCACCACATTAACCCAGTGCGCAGTGATGCCTACTGGCCCATACATCTGTTGTTTGAGTGCATGTACAATGCGGTCTTTCACATGCAGGTGGAGGGCAGGGATGGCTTTTCTAGAAAAGAAGTGGCGACTGGGTAGGTCATAGCGTGGGACAGCGTAGGCCATGAGGTCTCTGAACGCTGCGCTTTCAACCAAATGGAAGGGCATCATCTCTAGTGAGATCAGTTTGGCAATGTAGGCGTTCAAACCCAGTGGACGCGGATGAGAGGATGAGTACTTTCTTGTCCTACTCAGAGTGTCTGCTAGGGTGAGCTGGATTTGAGAGCTGCATATGGGGGAACTATCGGTGGACATGACGGACTGAAATGGGGTTGGTGATGGTGATGGCATAGATGCAGTCATTCGTTGCAAAAACATTGTGATTCTCTGACTGCTTTGGCCTTGCGATGACACCTCAACATTTCTGGCTGGTGATGTGGCAACCGGTGGGCTTACAGTGGGGGAAGCGATGGAGCGTTGCTGGCTAACTTCAGTCGGAGCCGGTGCACATGTGCTACCTGAGGTTTTGTAGTCCGTCCATGCTTGCAAGTGCATGTTCAGTAAATGTCTAAGCATGCAACTGGTATTCAAATTTCTGAGATTTTTCCCTCGGCTAAAGGTCCTTCCGCACTACTTACAGATAACCTTTGCCTCATCAATAGGATTTTGGTTAAAAAAGTGCCACACTGGACTATTCCTACTATGGTATAAATTTTCTTGGCTTGCACGCTGTGCTAATTTGACCGTGTGGCCAAGCTGTCCTGTTTTTTAACACCTTTTTGGACTGCTACGGACCTGCCAGATAAAACCAGCTGCGATGTCGATACCTGCTGTGGATCCTTCTCCTCTTCTGAGCTCTTCCCCCACTGAATGTAAATCCGGGTCAACCACTGGGTCATCCATCACCTCCTCTTCAATTTCTTCTGCACCTTCCTCTGTGTCACCGTGTAAGGTGGTATAGTAGTATGCGGAAAGGGGCATCTGAGTTTCATCAGGGTCACATTCTGGCTCAGTACACTGCGAGGGCAATGTAGTGCTCTGGTTGAATGTACCAGCACGATCATCTAGCAGTGGCTGTGCATTAGTGCACTCCATGTCAGATTCATCTTGGACTGGGGAATTCAGGATTTGACTTGATAACCCAGGCATGGTATGTGAAAAGAGCTCCATGGAGTAATCTGAAGTGTGGCCTGCCGCATCCTTCACTTTTGGTGGGGGTGAAGGACACAAGGAAAGGGGTTATTCCTGACCATAAGCCTGCACTGACGACTCAGTGCTTGGAGCTTTTTAAACTTCAGAAGAAGAAGAGATAGAGCTGGAGGCTGTTTCAGCAATGTAAGCCAAAACCAGTTCCTGATGCTCCGGCTTTGAAAGTGGTTTACGTAATCCCAGGAAAGGAAGCCTTCCAGGCCTTCTGGAGCCAGACGATGACGCAGGCTCAACATCTCCTGCCTTAGGTGCTATTGTGCTTTTGGCAATACCAGCAGATGCACCACCACCATCAGTACCAGGTAGCCGCCCACGACCACGTCAGCGGCCTCTTCCACCATACTTCCTCATGTTTGTGGAAAGGGACCCAAAATAACAGCAGATATATGGTACTGTATCAGAAGCATACAGCTGTATATGGTCAAGGTGAAAAATTGTAATCTCCGTATATATTTGCGGAGTAACAGAAACAGACTCTCACAGGCTCAGTATGGATTAAACAAAAATATAAACAGCAAAAAAGTCTACTCTATCAGTAGCGTACAGCTGTATACAGTGTTGGGGTAATTTTAAATCTCCGTATATATTTCAGGAGTAACACACACGGTCATAGGCCCAGTATGGATAACACCAGAATACACCAGAATAACACCAGCTGTATACAGTGTTGGGGTAATATTAAATCTCCGTATATATTTCAGAAGTAACACACACACGCTCTCTCCGTATGGATTTGACCGTAATACAGAAGCCAGAAAAACGGTACTGTATCAGAAGATACCAGCTGTATACGGTTTTGGGGAAAAATTAAATATCTGTATATATTTCCGTAGTCACACACAGACGCTCTCTCAGTATGGATTTGACCGTAATACACAAGCCAGAAAAAACGGTACTGTATCAGAAGATACCAGCTGCATACGGTTTTGTGGAAAATTGAAATCTGCGTATATATTTCCGGAGTCACACACAGATAGTCAGCATGTATTTGTCCGTGATACCAGCCGGTCCACGGTAGTGTGAGGAGCGTACAGCTCTATACGGTGTGGGAAAAAATGAACGCTCTGTAACTGTGCAGAAAAAAATTCAAGTATTAGTGCTGTGTAGGTGCTGTGTTAAAAGCAGTCTGCACATCAGGGTACACACAGCAATAGCTAGCAGGCAGCGTAATAATCAGCTCTGCTGCTCTACTCAAAAAATTCCTCCCCTCTCACTGGCAGGCAGCCTAATAATCAGCTCTGCTGCTCCACACAAGCAATTCCTCCCCTGTCACTGGCAGGCAGCCTAAGAACCAGCGCTGCTGCACACAAGAAGTTCCTCCACTGTCACTGCACACTAAGTGTACAGCTGATCGCTATGAGCACAAGCACAGAATTAGTGTTGTTTGCCTGCCTAACGCTCTCCCTTCTGAGAACCAGCGTCAGCAACCTCTCCCTACACTAAGATCGGCAGAAGTAAAATGGCTGTCGGCGGTGAGGGCTTTTATAGGCACTGTGATGTCCCACAAAGCAAACCAATCACTGCAATGCCCTTCTCTAGGATGGTGCTGGCCGCTGCCCATGTCATCGCGTTGCCCACAGTCTGCATCCTTGCTCATTGGCTGAGAAAATGCCCTGGAAGCATTATGGGAAAACCAACTTTGGTGCTCAGGTCACCGAACGCATGGCCGACCTCACGCTATGGTTGGGTTTCGCTCGGCGAAACCCGACTTTGGCGAAAGTCTGTCTTTTTTTAAATTGACTGACCTGTTTCGCTCAACTCTAGTATTTACGGCTATCTTTTATGACTGACCATTCCAAGTACCATCTCCTTTACTAAAGAATTTGACTTTATTACATGTCTAAAATAGGCCAGTTTATGTCTGGTGATCTTGTCTTCCAAAAACAGCTCTGGATTTAAATGATCAAGACTATATTTCTGGGTGATCCTTGCTGTCCATGGGATTCGAAGAAGTCTTCTCCAGCACCTCAGCTCAGATGTCTACATTTTTCTTCTGTCTTCTCTTGTGAGTATCCATGTCTCACAGCCAATTAGGCACACAATTGCAGTGATCAATCTTTGTTTGACCTTGAGTAAGATGTCCTTGCACTTCCATATGTAGTCCATGCTCATCATAGTTGCACAACCCAGTGCTAATTGACACTTAATCTCTGGTGTTGAACTGCCACTGCGATTAACGAGAGACCCAGGAAAAGCACATTTTTTCACTTCTATTTCCTAATTTTGATTTTTTTGCAAAGTTTCTCATTTGTGATAGTCATGATTTTGGTATTCCTGATGTTCAGGAAAAGTCCTATTTTCCCACTTTAAGATCAGCTTCTTCATGACTTTTTCACTCTCTGCCGGCAGAGTTGCATCACCCACCTACACATCTCAGATCGCTGATGGATCTACAGACTATTTTCACTTGAAAACTTTAATCACCTAAGTCCAGCTTCTTCATGATTAATTCTGTATGCAGGCTGAAAAGAAAAGGGAAGAGAATGCATCCTTACTTGATACCATTTTTTATATTGAACCATTCTATATCTATATACCTGGTTTGTGGTGTAGATTTATGATCCTAGTACAATGACTTGATAAACCTAATCAGATGTATAGGCACTCCAACATATTCAGTGCTTCCAAAAGCTTATCATTCTCAACACTGTCAAAAGCTTTAGTATAATCAATGAAGTACAGTAAGGCTTCTTCTGGTTCTCCTTCTTCTGTTGTAAGATCCACCTCTGGTTTGTGATGTGTTCATGGATTCCTCTGCTGTTACAGAATCCAACTTGGATGTCAGGAATTTCTTTGTCAAGCATGTTGCTCAAGTGCTTCTGAATGACCTTTAGAAGCACCATGCTGACTTGGGAGATCATGGCGATTGTTCTAAAGTAGGCATAGTTCCTAGTGTCGCTTTTTTTGGGCAGTAGTATGAAAACTGCTTTTTTTCCAGCCCTTTGGCCATGTACAGGTGTGACGCTGTGTGCGACAGAGCAGGAAGGGACACCAGGCCGAAGATCAATCCAACGGGATTTATTGAGACAGGGAGCACAGAACATAAAATATCAATAGCGTCTCTTAGAGTCCACTATGAGTCCACCCCAAAAGGGAATCAGTACCGGAGGCGCCACCCGGTAATCCAACACCAGGGAAAAGACAAAATAATCCTGGGATGAGTTCAATGGATTCAACAGCTGTGGGACATAACACCATTCCACGTGGCAGCTTTTAACTCTCCACACACGGGCACTAGGATCTCGCCGCAGCATAAGCTCCTAGCCCCTGGCCCATCAACACCCAACTGCCTGGGCCAAACATGTGTCTATTGTTCTGTGTCCTGGGATCCACCCCTCCATGGGGAAGGGCTCACACCTACTTTTGACTATGTAGCTATCTTAAGATGTTTCCAGAAGTTACAAGCTTGTATTAGATAAGTCCTATGCTGAGGAGAACAAAAGACAGACTCCCCCACTGGTTGTTGACTCAGGCCTGATTACATTGAAGTCCAGGGACACAGGTCGGGGGAGGGACACGCTGTTACAACCCCTTCCCCCCTCAATTTGTGTATGGACAAGTGACCTCTACAGGTCGCTTGTCAAGTACACGTAGTCATGGCTGACAGGACTCAGGGTTCTTCCTGCCTGGACAACCCGTCTGCATTTTGGTGTTGACTGCCACTTCTATATTGGATTGTAAAGTTATAGGGTTGCAGAGCCAGGCTCCATCGTTATAAACGTCCATTGTCCCCAGAGACTCTGTTCCGCCAGGTGAGGGGATTGTGATCAGTAATCACAGTGAATTCTCGCCCAAACAGATATGGCCTTAGTTTCCTGAGGGCCCATACTACAGCCAGGCATTCTTTTTCAACAGTTGCATAGGCCACTTCCCGGTCCAGCAGTTTCCTGCTGAGGTAGGCAATGGGGTGCTCCTACCCAGCGGCATTCACCTGGCTGAGTGCAGCTCCCAGTCCATACGAAGAGGCATCTGTCTGCACAATAAATCTCCTCTTGTAGTCTGGAGCAGCCAGAACAGGGACGCCGACCAGAGCATCCTTCACCAGATTAAAAGCCTCATCACAGGCTGGAGTCCAGGTCACTACTCGGGGCATCATTTTCTTGGTGAGGTCTGTAAGAGGCTGAAATGAGAAACAAATTTTCGGTAATAACTGGCAGTGCCCAAGAAAGCCATAACCTGTTTCTTGGTTTGGGGTACAGGCCAATCTCTAATAGCCTGGATTTTGGCAGGTTCAGGACGTAGCTTCCCTCCTCCTACTCTACGCCCTAGGTACTGGACTTCACCCATCCCCACTTGGCATTTATCTGGTCGAATGGTTAGGCCTGCTGCAAGAATCCGATCAAGAACAACTGCTACATGATTGAAATGTTCCTCCCACGTCTGGCTGAAGATGGCGATATCATCTAAGTAGGCACAAGCAAAGTCGCCACATCCCCGGAGGATTTGGTCTACCATTCTCTGAAAGGTTGCAGGGGCAGTCTTCATTCCAAAAGGCATGTTTAAAAATTCGTACAGCCCAAAGGGGGTTATAAAGGCCGACCTTTCTCTCCCTCCCTCCGTTAGAGGGATTTGCCAGTATCCCTTACTAAGATCCAAGGTAGTGACATATTGGGCCCCAGCTAGCCAGTTTAGAAGTTCATCAATACGGGGCATTGGGTAAGGATCACTAATGGTATGGTCATTTAGTCGTTGGTAGTCCACACAAAATCGAGTGCTCCCATCTTTCTTGGGTACTAACACCACAGGGGAGGCCCAAGGGCTATGGGAGGCCTGAATTACCCCGAGCTGTAACATCTCCTCCAGTTCATGCTGCATGGTGTTTCTAACTGATTCTGGTACTCGGAAAGGGGCTTGCTGTATGGGACGGATGCCCGGAGTGTCTACATGATGTTGGGTTACTGTGTTTCGACCTGGTCGGGATGAGAAAGCAGCCTGTCTTTGATAGAGTACTCCCAGCATTTGGTTTCTCTGTAAGGAATCCAGGTGATCTTTCAGAGGAACCTGTTCCACAGTGGATGGGGTCCTCGCTGCTGCCACAAGATCTGGTAGTGAGTCCTCTTCCTCCTGACTGTCCTCTGAAGCAAGCCGACAGCTTGCTATCATTGGTAGTGACTGGTCATGGTACTCCTTAATCATATTAACATGGACAGTTTTTTGTCTTAAACCCTGCTCATCTAAAGCAAGGAGGTAATTGGTGTCATTAAGTTTTCTGAGAACCCGGAAGGGACCTTCCCATGTTGTCTGCAGTTTATTTTGCCGATGGGGAACAATCATTAAGACTTGTTGTCCTTCTGCAAACTCCTGATAGCGTGCTTTGCGGTCGTACCACGTCTTCGGTCTGGTTTGAGCCATCCGTACATGATCCTGAGCAAAACTATCAAGTTAAGCCAGCGTCTCCCGAAGCTTTAGGACATATGGAACAACAGGGGTTCCTGTATCTTCAACTTGTCCCTCCCAATATTCCTTTAGCAGGGTTAAAGGTCCTCTGACCTTTCTTCCATAGAGAAGCTCAAAGGGGAAAACCCCTGTGGACTCCTGGGGGACTTCCCGATAGGCAAACAGGAGATGGGGTAGGTACTTCTCCCAGTCTGCATCCCTGTCTGTGAAGGCTCTTAGCATATTCTTCAAAGTGCCATTGAATCTTTCACAGAGTCCATTTGTTTGAGGATGATAAGGTGTCGTTCGGATAGCTCGTACTCCACAAGTGCGCCACAGACACTGTACCAGCTCTATATATGAAATGAACTCGGCACTCAACTTATGTGTATGAGATATAAGGTTTTTATTCACAGTAGTAGCGAAACGTTTCGGTCCTATATCATGGACCTTCATCAGTCACACAAACTACCGCATAAAGGGTTAATCCACAATGGGAAAAGGAGAAGCAGGATGCAGCCAGTGGTGGTAGATAAGAATGAAGCCAAATGTCTCTATTTGAGCCGATATCCTGTGGGATAAAGTCCAGCGGTGAATGTGATCTCTGCATGGGACGCGGTGTCCACCGCAAGTCTGACTTGCGGTGGACACCGCGTCCCATGTGAATAAAAACCTTATATCTCATACACATAAGTTGAGTGCCGAGTTCATTTCATATTTAGTTACGGTGTTGGAACCTACTCGGGCACCTCTCTCTTTGGCTGTGCACACGGTTACCTTTTCACACTGTACCAGCTCTGACATGAATTGTGAGCCTTGGTCTGACAGGATCTCACTTGGGAACCCTACTCTGGTGAAAATGGTAACCAGGGCCTCGGCCACCTTGGCTGCAGAAATACAGGACAGGGCCACAGCTTCTGGATATTGAGTGGCATAATCCACAACAGTGAGAATATACTGCTTTCCAGATTTACTGGGTTTAGCCAGGGTGTAAGGTTCTATGTATATATTCCTGAAACTCAGTTTGTTCGTCAGCCATTTTACTTTCTGTCTTGCTGCAGCTATCTTGCCCTCAGTCAAAATGGAGTTTCCAGCTTGCATGTTCCCGCCCTGATTCTCTCCTTTGCTTCTTAAGCAGCCACAGCTGAGCAATCAGTGCTTCAGAATCTAGCCTGCAGTGAACCTGTGACTTGACTCCTGTAAGCCTTGGACCTTGTACTCCAGCTATTCCTACTGAGGAACTCTGAAGCACTTGTGGACTCTGAACCCTGCTCTTTGAAAGACCCACGTTTGCATGGACTTACGGTAACAGAGAAGAAGATCCTGAATCTGTATTGGAGAGTGATTGCTGAGCTTGGATTACTCTGGCCTGCTGTGTCTCCTGTTTCTGTGTCTGCAAACTGTGTGACTATTTCTGCCAACTTGTATGAAGTAATACAGGACTTTTCTATATCAAACCTGTGTCTCATGTATTTTCATCGCACCCAAGCACAAGACGCTATATGAACTGTACTACATACATTACAAGATTCTGAAGCCAAAACGTTAGTGTCTGCTGGGTCTGGAAGGCTGTGTCTGCTGTAACTGTGGATATCAGACGTCCGGTTGTACTTTCTGTGATGACAGTGGTTGTGACTTCTCACAACCATTCCAGGTGAGCAATTCCCTTAAGTTTTTTCTTTTTGCAGTGTTACCACAGGTAAACACTATTGTTTTTTTTTTTTTCCTTTCTTTTCTCTTTTTTGTCTGCTGTAACTCTGGATATCAGATGTCCGGTTGAAACTTTCTGTGATGATAGTGGTTGTGACTTCTCACAACCATTCCAGGTGAGCAGTTCCCTTAATTTTTTTTTCTCTCTGCAGTGTTGCCACAGGTGAACACTATTGTTTTTTTTCTCTCCTCTTCTTCCAGTAATCCTGTCTTAAAAGATCTGGAAAATGGAGGCCCGCATAAAGGAACTTTGCGGAGTGACTGATAATATCCTTGCAGATTTGCAGAATATAAAGACCCGTTTTACAAATCTACAGGACCTCAATAATCACAATTTGCAAGTGGTTGGACAGACTACCCAGGATTTGCGAGCCAGGATTGAGGTTCTAGAGGGGCAAGTCCAGGCTCCTGCCGTAGCCCCGAGTGCTGGGATTCCCAAGTTGCCCCCTTTTCGTTTTGGCGGTGAACGTGAGAAATTCAGGGGATTTATTAATCAATGCAATCTTTTTTTTTCTGCACATGCTTCACAATTTCCCACTGAACGATCTAAGGTGCTTACTATAATTATGTTGCTTACCAACAAGGCTTTGATGTGGGCAAACCCTCTGATTGAGACTGAGGATGATTGTTTGAATCACCTTGATGCTTTTATTTCAGCCATGGGGCAGGTGTTTGATGACCCCAATCGAGGTGCAACAGCTGAAGCAGCCATGTTAGCTTTGCGCCAAGGTAAGCACTCGGTAGCTGAATATGCCTTGGATTTCAGGAGATGGGCCCTTGATACCACCTGGGACAGTTCCGCCAAAAAATCTATTTTTCGAAAGGGGTTATCTCCACTGATTAAGGATGAACTTGCTCGTGCCGACCCTCCACTGCGTTAGGTGACTTTATTAACTACTGCATCCGTATTGATACTCGTCTGACTGAACGCAGGCAAGAGAGATGGTTCGAAAGCAATCGTACTAACCTTTTCCTACCTTCCTCTCCAGCTAAGGAACCTTTGAGTAGGATTACACGGGAACCTGAACCTGAACCCATGCAGGTAGACTCTTTACAACGACGGGTTAGTGATGCACGCAAGGAACATCGTTTTAAGGAGAATCTATGTTTCTATTGTGGTAAGTCAGGGCACTTCATTATAAACTGCCCCAGCCGTTCTCGTAAGACTACTGCAGCACTCATTCATTGTGAGTGTTGCGAGAGGGGATCTGTCAGGTCCGAGCCTCAGGCTCCAGAGAGATCTGCAGCAACAGATCTTGATTTCTCGGACTTAAACTCCGTTACCTCTGAGGACGTTGACTGTGTAAACGCTGCCATTTTTCAAGTTTCCTCAGCGGTGTCCCAGCTGAGTTGTAAGAAAAACAATTCTCATTGCTTTCTTTCCATCAAACTCTGGGTTGACTCAGCTTGGGTGTCTAGCTCTGCTATGATCGACTCAGGGGCAAGTGGAAATTTTATGGATGTCTCCTTTGCTCTGAAACAGGGAATACGTTCAGTGAAGAAGGCTACTCCAGTACAGATGGAAACTGTGGATGGCTCCCTGCTGACCTCTGGACCAGTGGATCAGGAAACAGAGCCTTTGAGGGTTCTTATGGGTAAAGATCATCAAGAGAAACTGTCCTTTATGCTTATCTCTTCTCCCCACTTTCCCATTATTCTAGGGCTACCATGGCTGCAGGCTCAGAATCCTACCATTAACTGGGAGACCAAGGAATTACACTTTCCAGAGAAACAGATGAGTCCAAAAGTTTCAGCTTGCTCTGTTCCTAAAGGAATCATGTCAGTCCCTGAACTACCAGCTGTATACCAGGACTATGTGGATTTATGTGACAAGAAGAACGCTGACCAGCTTCCTCCTCACCGTCCATATGATTGTCCAATTGAATTATTGCCTGGAGCAGAGATACCTTTTGGTAAGATCTACCCCTGGCGGGGCCCGAGCTAAAGGCTTTAAAGGATTACACAGACGAAAATCTAGCCAAGGGCTTCATAAGCCCCTCTTCATCTCCTGCAGGTGCACCCATCTTCTTTGTAAAGAAGAAAGATGGATCTCTGAGACCATGCGTAGACTATAGGGAACTCAATAAGGTTACTATTAGAAACCGTTATCCATTGCCTTTAATCCCTGAGTTATTGGAGAGAGTGCGACATGCCAAAATTTTCTCTAAACTAGATCTTCGTGGGGCCTATAACTTAGTCCGTATTAGACCTGGGATGAATGGAAGACTGCATTCAGGTCACGCTATGGACACTTTGAATATCTAGTTATGCCTTTTGGTCTGAGTACCGCCCCAGCCACTTTCCAACACTTGGTGAATGACATCTTCAGGGATCTCCTAGATACATTCGTGGTAATTTATTTGGATGATATTCTAATTTTTTCTAACTCCACAGAGGAACATCATGGACATGTGAGAATGGTCTTGGAACGTCTAAGACAAAATCATCTTTACATCAAACTTGAAAAGTGTGAATTCCATAGGACCGAAATTCAATTTCTGGGGTATGTACTGTCTACACAAGGAATTAGTATGGATGGAAGCAAAACCCAAGCCATCAAGGATTGGCCAAGTCCTAGAAATGTGAAGGAGGTACAGCGCTTCATCGGGTTTGCCAACTTCTATAGACGTTTCATTAGAAATTTCTCTGAGGTAGTGTCACCTATCACTCAACTTACCCGGAAAGAGTCTAGGTTTTCCTGGACTCCCCAAGCCCAGGAAGCATTTTCCCGTGTAAAAGATAAATTTACCACTGCACCTATCCTAGTACATCCCAACCCCCAGCTTGCCTTCATAATAGAGGTGGATGCTTCAGACTGTGCCGTTGGAGCTATACTCTCTCAGAGAACAGGTGAGAAGAATGTCTTGCATCCCTGTGCCTTCTTTTCCCAGCAGTTGTCTTCGGCTGAGAGGAACTACGATGTGGGCAATAGAGAGTTGTTGGCCATTATTGCCGCCTTCAAAGAATGGAGACACCTCCTTCAGGGAGCTGCACAGCAAATAGTCGTCCTGACAGACCATCGTAACCTTGAGTTTATCAGGTCGGCTAAGTGCCTGACTCCTCGCCAGGCTCGCTGGAATCTTTTCTTAAACCAATTTAATTTTATCATCTCTTATAGACCAGGATCGCGCAATGGAAAGGCTGATGCACTCTCTAGGATTTACTCAGCAGAGACACGTCCAATTACTCCTCCTAAGACTATTCTTCCTGACTCTAGATTCCTAGGAGTAATTCATAATCAAGACCTACTTAAGGACATCAAGGAAGCATACCATGCGGATTCCTTTTTGGCACAACCCCCAAGGGACGTAAGTCTTGTCTTTAAGAATGGTGTGTGGATTCAGGGACAACGTCTGTATATTCCTGAAACAGTCAGATTAAGAGTATTGCAACTCATTCACGATTCCAAGATAGCTGGGCATAGAGGAATTCTAAAGACACAGGAATTTCTTTCTCGTTTCTTTTGGTGGCCCACTTGCAAGGAAGGATGTTTTGAATTATGTCACTTCATGTGAGGTCTGTGCAAGATGCAAAACACCTCGCTCCTCACCAACTGGTCTATTACAGCCTCTTCCCACCCCGTCCCGCCCGTGGGGATCCATTTCTATGGACTTCATTGTGGAGTTACCAACCTCTCAGGGGAAGAACACCATTCTAGTGGTGGTTGACCGTCTAACAAAGGCAGCTCATTTTATCCCTTGTGTCGGCTTACCCACTGCAAAACAGACATCAGATTTGATGATTAAAGATGTGTTTCGCTTACATGGAGTACCGAATGAGGTTATTTCGGATCGAGGGGTGCAATTCACTTCTAGGTTTTGGCAAAATTTCTGTGCAGCATTGGACATTAAAGTAAACCTTTCTTCTGCTTTTCATCCCCAGACTAATGGACAGACCGAACGAACCAATCAAACCCTGGAGCAGTATCTCCGCTGCTTTATCTGCCACCTACAGGATGATTGGGTGGATCTACTTCCATTAGCTGAGTTCTCGTATAACAACTCTCAGAGTGCCTCCACTAAGCAGTCTCCTTTTTACTCTAATCTAGGTTATCATCCTAACATTCTACCAAGATTTCCCATAGAAACGCCTTTACCAGCAGTGGCTGAAAGAATCACGTCTTTACAGAAGAATATGGATCTTCTAAAGGAAAATCTGGAATCGGCTCAAGAAAGGTACAAGAAAGCAGCAGATAAATTTCGTAAACCTGCACCAGCTTTCAAGGTAGGAGACTTGGTCTGGCTGTCAACCAGAAATCTTAAGTTAAGGATTCCATCGTCTAAGTTGGGACATAAGTACATTGGACCTTATAAGATCAATAAAATTATAAGTGCCGTTGCTTGTCGTCTTCAACTGCCCAGAACTGTGAGAATTCACCCTGTCTTTCATGTATCCCTACTAAAGGCTGCGACACCCAATACGTTTCCTGGACGTTCCTCTCCTTGCCCTGACCCAGTGCTAGTCGATGGTCAGGAAGAATTTGTGGTGGAAAGGATTTTAGATTCCAGGTTGTATAGAAATCAGTTACAATATCTGATTAAATGGCATGGCTACCCAGTAGAGGACAACTCATGGGAACCGGTCAATAACGTTAATGCTCCTCGCTTGCTCCGTCAGTTTCATCAGAGGTACCCACACAAGCCTGGTCTGAGGTCATCCGGAGGTTGTCCTTAAGGGGGGAGTAATGTAAGGTTCTATGTATATATTCCTGAAACTCAGTTTGTTCGTCAGCCATTTTACTTTCTGTCTTGCTGCAGCTATCTTGCCCTCAGTCAAAATGGAGTTTCCAGCTTGCATGTTCCCGCCCTGATTCTCTCCTTTGCTTCTTAAGCAGCCACAGCTGAGCAATCAGTGCTTCAGAATCTAGCCTGCAGTGAACCTGTGACTTGACTCCTGTAAGCCTTGGACCTTGTAGTCCAGCTATTCCTACTGAGGAACTCTGAAGCACTTCTGGACTCTGAACCCTGCTCTTTGAAAGACCCACGTTTGCATGGACTTACGGTAACAGAGAAGAAGATCCTGAATCTGTATTGGAGAGTGATTGCTGAGCTTGGATTACTCTGGCCTGCTGTGTCTCCTGTTTCTGTGTCTGCAAACTGTGTGACTATTTCTGCCAACTTGTATGAAGTAATACAGGACTTTTCTATATCAAACCTGTGTCTCATGTATTTTCATCGCACCCAAGCACAAGACGCTATATGAACTGTACTACATACATTACACAGGGGTCCAATGATATTGACAGCTACTCTTTGAAAGGGTTCTTCTATGATAGGGAGCGGGTGCAAGGGTGCCTTTGGGTGATCTCCTGGTCGCCCTCTACGCTTACAGATGTCGCAGGTTCGACAGAAATGCGCCACGGCTTGAGAAATTCCTCGCCAATAGAAAATTTGAGCTAATCGTCTCTCAGTGCGGGTTTTTCCTTGATGACCAGCAGTAGGAATGTCATGAGCAAGGTGTAATAGAGAAGCTCTGTATTTCTGAGGAACAATCAGCTGTTTGCTATAAGTCCAGGGTTTATCTAGGGAGTCAGGATTAGTAACCCGATATAGAAGACCATTTTCTCTGATAATTTTTTCCCCGTTTTCCCCTAACTGCCCTATTTCAGCCCAAGCTCTAAAACTAGCTAGGGTGGGGTCAATCTCTACCTCTTGTCTAAACTGCACTTTATCCCAAATGACACTCCCAGGATCCCACAAGATGAGTCACTCACCGGCTGTGATGGCAGTTCTGGTGGCATTACTCCCATTGACGGTTTAGACACGTCCACATCTGCTGCTCTCTTGGCTTGACTTCGAGTTACTGCACCAACAAAGTGTCATTGAAGATTCCCCAATCGTTTCCTAGAAGAACGTCTGCAGGAAGGCCGCTCATCACACCAATCATGCATTGTTTGGCCCCAAAGCCATAATCCAGGGCCACACTCGCTCTTGGAATATATCTCTGAGTCCCTCCAGCTAATTCAATGGCAATACCTGGCCCCTTTTGAATTGCTTCTGGTTGAATTACTCGGGGCTCTGCTATGGTGAGAAAAGCCCCAGTGTCACGAAAGCCAACAACTTTTTGCTCATCCAGCACGACCTCCTGTAGATGTTTGTGCGGAAGATCAGATGAACAGGTGGCGGTGGCTCGCACCACATAAACTCCTGGTAGGGAAGTCACTATATCAGAGTCACTTGGCAAATCATCAGAAGGTAAATCCAGCTCTTCTCCCGTTGAGGGTGCCTGTAGATAATGGACAGGCAAAGGTGGTTTGTAGCTGTTCTGCCTCCTAACATCTGGACAGGTGGCTTGCAGATGTCCAGGCTTCCCACATCCATAACATCTGCGTTCTATGATTCTGTCTCCACGTCGTATTCCCAAAGATGAGGCAGGAGTTATGGGAGGTATATTTACATGGGCTTCCCCATGAACTGGTAATCTTGTGGGACGGTGAACATTGGAGGCCGCCAAGGTTAGGTAGCTGGTAGTTTTTTTCTCACCGACTAGTAGTTTTTTCCACTGAGGTTTGATGGTGAGAACCTCATCAGCTAGAGCAGCAGCTTGCTCCACTGTCGCTGGTTTTCTCTCACGCACCCATTCCCGGATCTCAGTGGGGCATTTGGCGTAGAACTGTTCTTTTAGGATAACCTGGAGGAAAGTATCCCAAGTTCAGGCCCCCTTTCCCTCCAGCCAGCGGTGAGATACTTGTTTGAGCCTGTGGGCATATATCTTGAAAGACACTCCCCCTCACAGGCTAAGGAGCGGAACTGCACTCTGTAAGTGTCTGTAGTCACAGCATAATGTTCCAAGATGGTCTCTTTAATATTCCCATAATAGCAGTTCCATAGCTCTATAGACTTCTGCAGCTCCACCGTCTAAGAGCCCCAGCAGATGTCTGACTCGCTCCCTTTCCGGGACTTCCATTAATCGACATTGATGTTCGAAGTCCTGGAAGAAGCCCTCAATGTCGCCTGCAGCCTCATTAAAAGGCTTGAAGTCCTTGTGGGACACTCTGGGGTACTCTCTCATGGTGGATGCTGTGGATACAGTCTGTCTGGGGCTTGCAGCTGCTTCCACAGAGAGCTGTCTCTCAAGCAATGCCCTCTCCTGAGCTCTACAAATGGCCTCCCTCTTATACTCTATGGTGGCCTCATCCCTAAGCAATGCCATCTCCTCCTCATACCACACAACCAGGGGCGGACTGGCCATTTGGCAATTCTGGCAAATGTCAGAAGGGCCTGTCTGGTCATGGGCCACTTGGCTGCTACATTGTTAAAAGAATTGGTGTTCTGAAGACACTCATACTATTCAGTCACTTAGCCCAGAAGGCTCTGGGTGTCATTAGAAATATTGGTCTTGTAGTAAATCTTGCTTTCCTCCATCCAGGGTAATATTAGTAATATATTCTATCTGGTGCTTGGGGATGGGGACAGCATGGGCCTGTGGGATTTCAAATGCCAGGGCTGAATTTCACCCCCAGTCCGTACCTGCAAACAACCCACTGACTTTTTTGGGTATTTACCTCCAGCTCCCATCTTTCCTCTGTGCCATCTTGCAGGCAAGCTTCTTCCAGAGCCTCAATCAGTTGCTCCTTGGACAGCCCTTTGTAGCTGACTCCTAATTCACGGGCATTTGTTTGTAGGCTCCCCACAGTCCAGTTCCTGTATCCTGAGGTTCTGGTTCCAGATGTTAATGGATTGCTGTCCTCCATTCCTTCTGCTCTGATCACACCGCTGCCAACCAGTTTGTGACGGTGTGTGCAACAGAGCAGGAAGGGACACCAGGCCGAAGATCAATCCATCGGGATTTATTGAGACAGGGAGCACAGAACATAAAATATCAATAGCGTCTCTTAGAGTGCACTATGAGTCCACCCCAAGAGGGAAACAGTGCCGGGGGCGCCACCCGGTAATCCAACGCCAGGGAAAAGACAAACTAATCCTGGGATGAGTTCAATGGATCCAACAGATGATGGACATAACACCATTCCACATGGCAGCTTTTAACTCTCCACACACGGGCACTAGGATCTCGCCGCAGCATAAGCTCCTAGCCCCTGGCCCATCAACACCCAACTGCCTGGGCCAAACATGTGTCTATTGTTCTGTGTCCTGGGATCCACCCCTCCATGGGGAAGGGCTCCCACCTACTTTTGACTATGTGGCTATCTTAAGAAGTTTCCAGAAGCTAAAAGCTTGTATTGGATAAGTCCTATGCTGAGGAGAACAAAAGACAGACTCACAAACTGGTTGTTGACTCAGGACTGATTACATTGAAGTCCAGGGACACAGGTCGGGGGAGGGACACGCTGTTACAGCAGGTTCTCAAGATCATCTGGCATAATGCTGCCAGTGTGGCTCTTCGGATTTGTTTGAGTAGCTTTGCAGGCATACCATCATTGCCAGATGCTTTGGTATTCGGCATCACTCCGTTTTCTAGTTCTGGATTCACTGGGCTCCCGCACTGCTCATGATGGTCAAAGACAGTTCTGGCATATGCAGTGGGGAAAAAAAGTATTTAGTCAGCCACTAGTGTTGAGCGATATTGCTCGATATCTAAAAATATCGTATCGAAATTGTATCGCCGATAGCACTAAATATCGTCGATATCCGATTTCGATAGATGAAGTCCCATGTAAGTCTATGGGAACAAAATATCGAAATTAAAAAAAACCTTTATTTCCTTGTAAACACTAAATATACACACATAGAATACATATATATATATATACATGTCATTGTGACATATATATATACATATATTTATAGTTTATACACTTCTACATAGTAAAATTGACTCTAATTCAATTGCCGGGTAGAGACATGACATACCTCATAGAAGTCGACGGGCTCGGTGCCGAGTACCCCAAAAACCTCTGGCTCTGTGCGACTCAACTTGGGCGTCACGAACAGGATTCTGTAGCTCGCTATAAGCGAGTCCTGTGTGCCTGAATTGCACTGGTTTTGTGCTTGAGAATTGCTAAAATCATCAGAGAATGTATTTGCCATTTTTCCGCCATATCTGCGTCACGACGAGGCACTGGTGAAGAAGAAGGGCGTGCTCTTCGTGGGTGTCACTCACTCAGTGGCGTGAAAACGATGGCCGCCCACTGTAAATGGTACTGCAATGTAAGATCGTGCCCCACAGCTCTTCAGTTCCGCCTCCTCATCCTCCTCAGTGTGCGGAAACTAACACGAAGGTCCCGCCTCACTACAAAAGAGGGGCCCTCTCCAGATGCTAATGACACATGTGACTTGGCAGAGATGGCTAATGGACACGACGAGCAGAAGTGGGAAGGGATGGAGCAGTCAGAGCTCTCCCCCCACGGAAGCGACCCGATCGCCACAGAATCACCGTTGGGCACCCGGCCTGTAAACCCTCCTACGCTGCAAGAAGCGGAGGATACCCTAAGAGGCCTGGCCCGGCACCGGGAGGAGGTCGCCAGGATGGAAGTGAGCTGGCGTGCCCTAAAAATAAACTTGGAGCGGCGCCAATCCCTCTTACCTGAAGTGTCTGTACCGGAAGGTGAGGCACCCGTTCTAGTAGAGGAGTCCTTGCAATGTGATCCGGTTGACGTTGTCGCAGTGGAGGCACCCGTTCCTGCAAAAACCGCAGCACCGTCAGCAGCACCCCAGATCCCGCTGTCTGCCCCCGTCACTGAGACAGAAGAAGCGACACCCGTCCTCATGGAGGAGGCCGCGCAGGCACCAGAGCACTACCTGCCTGTACCGGAGCCCCGACTGTCATCTGATTTAGAGCCGTCTGCTTCCTCCGCAGGGGGGCGGAGCAGGAGAGCTGCCGCAAACCGGACACTGTAAGCTGCAGTGGAGTGGTGGAGACATGGAGCAGCTGGTGGAGGAGAATTTCAACCGGCGTCAGGAGGAAGAGTGGAGACGTTGGGAGAGAGAAGCAGAGCGACAAAGGGAGCAGCGAGAATCCCTAAAACTTCGCCAACGTCACCTGGAGAAGACCGGGCAGATAAGGACCGGATGAGAAAGGATAAAGGAACCCTGAGTGAGCCGCGGCGTAAGGGTGCAGTACGGAACTTTAAATTGAAAGGTGGTTGGGGCTTCATCAAGGAGCCTGGACTTTATTTAGAAGTCTTTGTGACCCGGCGGGACGTGGAGGCTCACCTCCCAGAAGGACACCCGGGGAGGGACCTGTTGCCAGGAGACTTGGTGACTTACACCCGACACTGGGGTTACAATGGGTGGTACGCCCTAAATGTTACCAGGTGCGACCCCTACTCCCCAGTGTGTGAGGAACCTGTGAGACCCTCGAAGCCTTCAGCCTCCCACATCCAGGCCTCTGCAAAAGTGCCCACCCCACGCCGTAAATCTCCCCAGCCTCCCTCAGTGGTCTCCTCAGCAGACCCACCCATGGACATGATATCGATACGTGGCCCGTACCCGGCGCCTGTTAGGCCCCCTGGGGTTCGTACAATCCGGGACATAGGGTTCCAGACCTGGAGGAGATGAAAGAGGTGGCCACACAGACCCAGATAGCGGGTCACGACGTCACTGTACAGGCCACACGACGTCATCAGGTCCTGGTGGTCCTTGGTGCCTCGGATGTTTGGCAATCTCAAGAAGAGTACCAGGTGGTACCTGGAAGAGGCCAGCCAAAGAAGTCTAAATAACCCGGACAGGGTCCCTGTATGTAAATAGTTAAATTGTTTATGTACCCGGACGGGTGAATGTTCCTAAAAAAGTTTTTTAATTTAATAAAAAAAAAAAAAACACAGTTTTCATTTCTTTTATTACTGTCTCATCCTGCGACGCCATCGATCTCCTGTAAAAAAATGAAAAAAAAAAAAAAAGTATACCACCTGACCGACGCAGTCCATAGTAACGAGTGTCCCACGACGATCCAGCTCTGCTACATCAGAATGACAGGCAGAGCCTGTCATCCCGGCGCAGCACAGCTGATTACCTGCTTCCCCGGTGGTGATGTCATCGGACTGACTGCTTTACGGCCGGGATTACCCTGCAGTCACTGCAGTTATCGCGAAAAACTGCATGTGACCGCCAGGGAGAAGATAATGGCGGCCATCAAGCAGTCCAGGACGTGACCGCCGGAGATCTTCTGCCAGGTAAGTGCCGCTGACTCCTGACAGACCCGACCGACGGACACTCACAGTGACAGTGACAAATCCGATTCCGGTATTAGATAAGACGAAAATATCGAAACGAATTATCGAAAGGCCGATAGAGCTAATATCGGCCGATAGCCGATATTTGCATTATCGTATCGCTCAACACTATCAGCCACCAATTGTGCAAGATCTCCCACGTAAAGGATGAGAGAGGCATGTAATTGACATCATAGGCAGACCACAACTATGAAAGTCAAAATGAGAAAACAAATCCAGAAAATCATCTTGTCTGATTTGGCAAGATTTTGCAAATTATGGTGAAAAATAAGTATTTGGTCATTAACAAAAGTTCCTTACAATATTTTGTTACATATCCTTTATCGGCAATGACAGAGGTCAAATGTTTTCTGTAAGTCTTCACAAGGTTAGCACACACTGTTGTTGGTATGATGGCCCATTCCTCCATGCAGATCTCCTCTAGAGCAGTGATGTTTTGGGCCTGTCGCTGGGCAACATGGACTATCAAATCCCTCCAAAGGTTTTCCATGGGGTTGAGATCTGAAGACTGGCTAGGCCACTCCAGGACCTTCATATGCTTCTTACAAAGTCACTCCTTTGTTGCCCTGGCAGTGTGCTTGGGATCATTATCATGCTGAAAGACCCATCCACGTTTCATCTTCAATGCCCTTGCTGATGGAAGGAGGTTTGCTCTCAAAATCTCACGATACATGGCCCCATTCATTCTTTCATGTACACTAATCAGTCGTCCTGGTCTCTTTGCAGAGAAACAGCCCCAAAGCATGATGTTGGCACTCCCATACTTCACAGTAGGTATAGTGTTCTTTGCATGCAACTCAGCATTCTGTCTCCTCCAAACACAAAGAGTTTTGGTTCTATCAAACAGTTCTACTTTGGTTTCATCCGACCATATGACATTCTCCCAATACACTTCTAGATAATCACATCAGACCATATGACATTCTCCCAATATTATTCTGGATAATCCAAACTCTCTCTCGCAAACTTCAGACGGGCCCAGACATGTACTGGCTTAGCAGAGGGACATGTCTGGCACTGCAGGATCTGAGTCCCTGGTGGCTTAAGGGTATGCCACACTAAACGAGATCGCTAACGAGATCGTTAACAACATCGCTAATACGTCACTATTTAGCGATCTCGTTAGCGACGTCGTTGTGTGTGGCATGTAGCAACGATGTGGCCCCTGCTGTGATGTCGGTGATCGTTCACTAGCGTTCTGGAACGTTTTTTGATCGTTGGTGTCCCGCTGGTGAGCCTGAATCGCTGTGTTTGGCACCTTTTGTGAACGATGTGCGACCTCGTTGACGACGCATTAGTCAGCGGCGCAGGCGGGACTGGGTTTTCTTTAGTTAGCGCCCTTCAGCTCCGATTGGTGACCACAACATCATCTCAGCTATAATAACTGCGCCCCCATCCATTGTTTCCAGAGCGCTTTGTGGGTGACTCCAACGGGGCTTTGTGCGTTGTTGCGAGGATAGTATCGTGTGTCGGAGTTTTGCGATCCTGTTTGTGGCGCAGTGGTGGGTTTTGCGATCCTGTCTGAGTCGCTAGAGCGCTTCATCTTTCCCATTTGGATTTGGATCTTCAGGATATTTGGATTCAAGGTACATATTGTTTGTGATGTTGTTTGATACATTTTTTGACCTTATTTTTTTTTTCGTCTGCTTTATTTATTTTACACCCCCCCACCTTTTTAGACATTTGTAAACTGTATTTTAAATGTTAACTGAAAAGTTAACAAAATTTTTTTTTTTTTTTTTTATTTTATATATTTTTTATTTTATTCTTTTATTTTATTTTGTTTAAACACTTTACTAATAGTAATTAATTAGTAATTAACTTTTCTCTTCTTTACCGTACAGGTTGCACATAATGAACCTGACCACCGCGGAGCGTGTGATTGTGGCAGTTGCATTATCAATGGAGACAGATCGATAAGAAGAGGCGCGGGTGGAAGAGAGGCGCTCCAAACGAAAGCGTTGCATGTGGACCAGAGAATGGCTGGAGCAGAGGTCCAAATTCACCCACATGCATCTAGTGAGGGAGTTGCAGGAGAAGAATCCGCAGGATTTCCGGAATTATCTGCGGATGTCGGAGGATTCATTCAAGCTCCTACTGGAATGTGTGAGGCCACTCAGTGAACAGCAGGATACCCGGATGCGTGCAGCTGTTTCAGCAGAGGAACGTTTGGCAGTAACGCTGCGATTTCTGGCAACCGGACGTTCAATGAAGGATTTGCAATTTTCTGCTGCAGTTTCTCGATCACTGATTGGAGTACTAATTCTGGAGACATGCAACGCCATCATACGCAGTTTACGGAGCTACATGCCATTTCCAAAATCAGTGGCGGAATGGCAAATTATCGCCTCTGATTTTGAAAGGATTTGGCAGTTCCCAAACTGTGGTGGTGCCTTGGATGGCAAACATGTGCAGATCACGCAACCAGCCAAAAGCGGATCCTTTTTTCATAATTACAAGGGCTACTTCAGCATGATCCTCATGGCCCTTGTTAATGCCAATTATGAATTTATTAACGTTGATGTTGGCATTAATGGAAGGGTTTCTGACGGTGGCGTTTTGGAGCACACAAGTTTTGGTGAACGGTTGTTGAATAATAAACTTTTTAGGTTTTTGTTTGTCCACCCGTCTCTTGATGATTGACCACAAGTTCTCAATGGGATTAAGATCTGGGGAGTTTCCAGGCCATGGACCCAAAATCTCTATGTTTTGTTCCCTGAGCCATTTAGTTATCACCTTTGCTTTATGGCAAGGTGCTCCATCATGCTCGAAAAGGCAATGTTGATCGCCATACTGCTCTTGGAGGGTTGGGAGAAGTTGCTCTTGGAGGACATTCTGGTACCATTCTTTATTCATGGCTGTGTTTTTAGGCAAAACTGTGAGAGAGCCGATTCCCTTGGCTGAGAAGCAACCCCACACATGAATGGTTTCAGGATGCTTAACAGTTGGCATGAGACAAGACTGGTGGTAGTGCTCACCTTGTCTTCTCCGAATGAGGCGTTTTCCTGATGTCCCAAACAATCGAAAAGGGGATTCATCAGAGAAAATAACTTTACCCCAGTCCTCAGCAGTCCACTGCCTGCACCTTTTGCAGAATATCAGTCTGTCCATGATGTTTTTTTCTGGAGAGAAGTGGCTTCTTTGCTGCCCTCCTTGAGACCAGGCCTTGCTCCAAGAGTCTCCGCCTCACAGTGCGTGCAGATGCACTCACACCTGCCTGCTGCCAATCCTGAGCAAGCTCTGCACTGCTGGTAGCCCAATCCCGCAGCTGAAACACTTTTAAGAGACGGTCCTGGCGCTTGCTGGTCTTTCTTGGGCGCCCTGAAGCCTTTTTGGCAACAATGGAACCTCTCTCCTTGAAGTTCATGATGATGCGATGGATTGTTGACTGAGGTGCAATCTTTCTAGCTGCGATACTCTTCCCTGTTAGGCCATTTTTGTGCATTGCAGTGATGACTGCACATGTTTCTTTAGAGATAACCATGGTTAACAGAAGAGAAACAATGATGCCAAGCACCAGCCTCCTTTTAAAGTGTCCAGTGGTGTCATTCTTACTTAACCCCTAACGACCAAGCCATTTTGTAAGTTAAAGACCAGGCCAATTTTTACATTTCTGACCACTGTCTCTTTATGAGGTTATAACTCTGGAACGCTTCAACGGATCTTGGCGATTCTGAGATTGTTTTCTCGAGACATATTGTACTTCATGATAGTGGTAAAATTTCTTCAATATAACTTGCGTTTATTTATGAAAAAAACGGAAATATGGCAAAAATTTTGAAAATTTTGCAATTTTCAAACTTTTAATTTTTATGCCATTAAATCAGAGAGATATGTCACAAAAATTAGTTAATAAATAACATTTCCCACATGTCTACTTTACATCAGCACAATTTTGGAACCAAAATTTTTTTTTGTTAGGAAGTTATAAGTGTTAAAAGTTGACCAGCAATTTCTCATTTTTCCAACAAAATTTACAAAATCATTTTTTTTAGGGGCCACCTCACATTTGAAGTGAATTTGAGGGGTCAATATGACAGAAAATACCCAAAAGTGACACCATTATAAAAACTGCACCCCTCAACGTGTTCAAAGCCACATTCAAGAAGTTTATTAACCCTTTAGGTACTTCACAAGAATTGAAGCAATGTGGAATGAAAAAATTAACATTTAACTTTTTTTCCCAAAATTTTTCTTTCGACACAATTTTTTAAAATGTTGTCAAGGGTATCAGTAGAAAATGAACCACAATATTTGTTGTACATCGATACCCCATGTGTGGGGGTAAACCACTATTTGGGCGCATGGCAGAGCTCGGAAGGGAAGCAGCGCCATTTGACTTTTTTGGCTGGAATTGAGATTGGACGCCATGTCGCATTTGGAGAGTCCCTGTGTGCCTAAACAGTGGAAACCCCCCACAAGTGACCCCATTTTGGAAACTAGACCCCCCAAGTAACTTATCTAAATGTGTTGTGAGAGCTTTTAACCCCCAAGGGCTTCACAGAAGGTTATAACGTAGAGCCGTAAAATTAAAAAATCATGTTTTTTCCACAAAAATTATCTTTTCATCCCAATTTTTATTTTCCAAAGGATAAAAGGACCCCAAAAGTTATTGTGCAATTAGTCCTGAGTACGCTGATACCCCATATGTGGGGGTAAACCACTATTTGGGTGCATGGCAGAGCTCGGAAGGGAAGCAGCGCCATTTGTCTTTTTTGGCTGGAATTGAGATTGGACGCCATGTCGCATTTGGAGAGTCCCTGTGTGCCTAAACAGTGGAAACCCCCCACAAGTGACCCCATTTTGGAAACTAGACCCCCCAAGTAACTTATCTAAATGTGTAGTGAGAGCTTTGAACCCCCAAGGGCTTCACAGAAGGTTATAACGTAGAGCCGTAAAATTAAAAAATCATGTTTTTTTCCACAAAAATGATCTTTTCATCCCAATTTTTATTTTCCAAAGGATAAAAGGACCCCAAAAGTTATTGTGCAATTAGTCCTGAGTACGCTGATACCCCATATGTGAGGGTAAACCACTATTTGGGTGCATGGCAGAGCTCGGAAGGGAAGCAGCGCCATTTCACTTTTTTGGCTGGAATTGAGATTGGACGCCATGTCGTATTTGGAGAGCCCCTGTGTGCCTAAACAGTGGATACCCCCCACAAGTAACCCCATTTTGGAAACTAGACCCCCCAAGGAACTTATCTAGATGTGTGGTGAGAGCTTTGAACCCCCAAGGGCTTCACAGAAGGTTATAACGTAGAGCTTTTAAATTAAAAAATCATATCTTTTCCACTAAAATGATCTTTCCACCCCCAATTTTTATTTCCCAAAGGGTAAAAGGACCCCAAAAGTTATTGTGCAATTTGTCCTGAGTACGCTGATACCCCATATGTGGGGGTAAACCACTATTTGGGCGCATGGCAGAGCTTGGAAGGGAAGCAGCGCCATTTGACTTTTTTGGCTGGAATTGAGATTGGACGCCATGTCGCATTGGAGAGTCCCTGTGTGCCTAAACAGTGGAAACCCCCCACAAGTGACCCCATTTTGGAAACTAGACCCCCCAAGGAACTTATCTAGATGTGTGGTGAAAGCTTTGAACCCCCAAGGGCTTCACAGAAGGTTATAACGTAGAGCAGTAAAATTAAAAAATCATATCTTTTCCACAAAAATGATCTTTCCACCCCCAATTGTTATTTTCCAAAGGGTAACAGGACCCCAAAAGTTATTGTGCAATTTGTCCTGAGTATGCTGATACCCCATATGTGGGGGTAAACCACTATTTTGACGCATGGCAGAGCTGGAAAGGGAAGGAGCGCCTTTTTCAAATGCAGATTTTGATGGAATGGTCTGCGGGTGTCATGTCACGTTTGGAGAGCCCCTGATGTGCCTAAACAGTAGAAACCCCCCACAAGTGACTCCATTTTGGAAACTAGACCCCCCAAGGAACTTATCTAGATGTGTGGTGAGCACTTTGAACCCCCAAGTGCTTCACAGAAGTTTATAACGTAGAGCCGTGAAAATAAAAATATATTTTTTTCCACAAAAATAATCTTTTTGCCCCTAAATTTTTATTTTTATAAGGGTAACAGGAGAAATAGGACCCCAAAAGCTATTGTGCAATTTGTCCTGAGTACGCTGATATCCCATATGTGGGGGGAACCACTATTTTGACGCATGGCAGAGCTCGGAAGGGAAGGAGCACCGTTTTTAAATGCAGACTTTGATGGAATGGTCTGCGGGTGTCATATCGCGCTTGGAGAGCCCCTGATGTGCCTAAACAGTAGAAACCCCCCACAAATGACCCCATTTTGCAAACTAGACCCCCCAAGGAACTTATCTAGATGTGTGGTCAGCACTTTGAACCCCCAAGGGCTTCACAGAAGTTTATAATGTAGAGCCGTGAAAATAAAAAAATCATATTTTTTTCCACAAAAATTACCTTTTTGCCCCAAATTTTTATTTTTCTAAGGGTAACAGGAGAAATAGGACCCCAAAAGCTATTGTGCATTTTGTCCTGAGTACGCTGATACCCCATATGTGGGGGGAACCACTGTGATCGCCTTACTGCGATCTTTGGGAGGCACAATGAACAAATCCACAAAAGGTGAAGAATTGGTTTTCTTTTTTACGCCGTTCCTCGTGCGGTATTAGTGATTAGGCGACTTTATTCCTCGGATCGGTGCGATTACAGCGATACCAGATTTACACCCTTTTTTCATGTTTAGCTTCTGTCACACACTAAAAGATGCTTTTTCTTGGAATAATTTTTTGTAAGAAATTTTTGCATCGCCGTATTTTGAGAGCTATAATTTTTCCATATTTCGGCCGACAGAGTTACCTGTGGGCTTATTTTTTGCGGGACGAGCTGACGTTTTTATTGGTACCATATTCAGGCACATAACGTTTTTTGATCGTTTCCTATTCTGATTTTTGTGGAATCAGAATGAACAAAAACCAGCAATTAGGGAATTGTTTTTTTTTTTTTTTTTCCTCCGTTCCGTGTGTGGTAAAATTGATAAAGCAGCTTTATTCTTCGGCTCACTACGGTTACGGAGATTCCTCATTTATATATTTTTTTTATGTTTTGGCGTTTTTTACACAATAAAAAATTTTATAGAAAAAAATAATTATTTTTGCATCAGTTTATTCCGCGAGCTATAACTTTTTTATTTTTTCGCTGATGATGCTGTGTAGCGGCTTGTTTTTTGCGGGACAAGATGACGTTTTCAGCGGTACCATGATTATTTATATCTGACTTTTTGATCGCGTGTTATTGCACTTTTTCCAAGCGGTATAATGATACCACTTGGAAAAAGTATAATTTACTACTTTTTTGTGTTTTTTTTACGGCTTTCACTGAAGGGGTTAACAGGGTTACGCTTTTATAGATGGGATTTTTACGGACGTCGCGATACCTAACATGTGTATGTTTTTTGTTTTTTATTTTTTTTATTACATAAAAATGTGTATTTTTTAGGGGATTTTTTTAAATTATTTTTTAATATTTTTTTACAATTTTTTTTAAAAAATGATTTTTTTTAACTTGTCCCTTTATGGGACTTTCACTTTTTTTTACTTTTTATTGCAGTTACAATGCATTGCAATGCTCTGGCATTGCAATGCATTGCAACTATAGTGGAAGCTGCTGTGACAATGATCACAGCAGCTTCCCGTAGCTAAATGACCCGGAGGTTGTCATGACAACCCCCGGGTCATCAAGGCAGAGATCGGCCCCTGCAAATACATTGCAGGGTGCTGATCTGAGGCAGAGGGAGCTCCCGACCCTCTGCCTCCCCTCCTGAGCTCTGCGATCGCGCTCGATCGCAGCAGTCAGGGGGTTAACAGCCAGGGGCGGTGGGGGCTCCGCTCCTGGCTGTCAGTGCAGGAAGCCTGGCCACTGCAGCGCCGGCTCCTGCACTGATCGCGCTGGAGAAGCTGAAATTTCAGCTTCTCCTGCACGATCGCTGCTGTGTTTGGTCAGTCAGATTGACTGACCAAGCACAGTGCTGTAGGTGCGGGGACCGACGGCAAAGGTCCCCGCACCGCTTGCCGTGCCTGTCAGCTGTCTGTGACAGCTGTCGGCACTGATCTACCACTGCGTGTTTACACGCAGTGGTAGATCAAAGCCATGACGTGCAGAGTCCGTCCTGGTGCCGGAACTGACACCTTGCCATGACGGACTCTGCACGTCAGTGGACATTAAGGGGTTATCTTGACAGATTGATCTCCAGCCATGTCCTCATCAACACCCACACCTGTGTTAATGGAGCAATCACTGAAAAGAGGTTAGCTGGTCCTTTTAAGGCAGGGCTGCAATGATGTTGAAATGTGTTTTGAGGGATAAAGTTCATTTTCTAGCCAAATATTGACTTTGCAAGTAATTGCTGTTAAGCTGATCACTCTTTATAACATTCTGGAGTATATGCAAATTGCCATTAGAAAAAGTGAAGCAGTAGACTTTGTTAAAATTAATATTTGTGTCATTCTCAAAACTTTTGGCCATGACTGTAGTTTTTAAAATCTTTTCTAATGTTTTTTGTTGTCTATATTTTTTTTTACATTGTATCTACTTGTCACACACGGGGTCATGGGAGTACCATCAGTCATAGGAGTTCATTGTTAAAAAAATAAAAAGAAAAAAATTTCAAAAATTTACAATTATTTTAAAGGCCCATGGTCTCACTAGTAGTGTTGAGCGATAGTGCTCGATATCTAAAAATATCGTATCAAAATTGTATCGCCGATAGCACTAAATATCGTCGATATCCGATTTCGATACCAGAAGTCCAATGTAAGTCTATGGGAACAAAATATCGCAACTAAAAAAAACCTTTATTTCCTTGTAAACACTAAATATACACACATAAAATACATATATATATATAATATATATATACATGTCATTGTGACATATATATATACATATATTTATAGTTTATACATTTCTACATAGTAAAATAGACTCTGATTCAATTGCCGGGTAAAGCCGTGACATACCCCATAGAAGTCGACGGGCTCGGTGCCGAGTACCCCAAAAACCTCTGGCTCTGTGCGACTCAACTTGGGCGTCACAACAGGATTCTGTAGCTCGCTATAAGCGAGTCCTGTGTGCCTGAATTGAACTGGTTTTGTGCTTGAGAATTGCTAAAATCATCAGAGAATGTATTTGCCATTTTTCCGCCATATCTGCGTCACGACGAGGCACTGGTGAAGAAGAAGGGCGTGCTCTTCATGGGTGTACACACTCACTCAGTGACGCGAAAACGATGGCTCTAAATGGTACTGCAATGTAAGATCGTGCCCCACAGCTCTTGAGTTCCGCCTCCTCATCCTCCTCAGTGTGCGGAAACTAACACGAAGGTCCCGCCTCACTACAAAAGAGGGGCCTTCTCCAGATGCTAATGATACATGTGACTTGGCAGAGATGGCTAATGGACACGAGCAGAAGTGTGAAGGGATGGAGCAGTCAGAGCTCTCCCCCCATGGAAGCGACCCGATCGCCACGGAACCACCGTTGGGCACCCGGCCTGGAAACCCTCCTACGCTGCAAGAAGCGGAGGATACCCTAAGAGGCCTGGCCCGGCACCGGGAGGAGGTCGCCAGGATGGAAGCCAGCTGGCGTGCCCTAAAACTAAACTTGGAGCGGCGCCAATCCCTCTTACCTGAAGTGTCTGTACCGGAAGGTGAGGCACCCGTTCTAGTAGAGGAGTCTGTGCAGGCATCCCAGCCCTTGCAATTTGATCCGGTAGACGTTGTCGCAGTGGAGGCACCCGTTCGTGCAAAAAACGCTGCACCGGCAGCACCCCAGATCCCGCTGTCTGCCCCCGTCGCTGAGACAGAAGAAGCGACACCCGTCCTCATGGAGGAGGCCGCGCAGGCACCAGAGGTCTACCTGCCTGTACCGGAGCCCCGACTGTCATCTGTTCCAGAGCCGGCTGCTTCCTCCGCAGGTGAGCGCCGCCAGGACTGGGGGGCGCCAGGAGAGCTGCCGCAAACCGGACACTGTAAGCTGCAGTTTGATGGTGGAGACATGGAGATGCTGGAGGAGAATTTCAACCGGCGTCAGGAGGAAGAGTGGAGACGTTGGGAGAAGGAAGCAGAGCGACAAAGGGAGCAGCGAGAATCCCAAAAACTTCGCCAACGTCAGCTGGAGAAGGAGCGGGCAGATAAAGACCGGATGAGAAAAGATAAAGGAACCCTGAGGGAGCCGCGACGTAAGGGTGCAGTACGGAACTTTAAGTTAAAAGGTGGTTGGGGCTTCATCCAGGAGCCTGGACTTTATTTAGAAGTTTTTGTGAACCGGCAGGACGTGGAGGCTCACCTCCCAGAAGGACACCCGGGAGGGACCTGTTGCCAGGAGACTTGGTGACTTACACCCGACACTGGGTTACAATGGATGGTACGCCCTAAATGTTACCAGGTGCGACCCCTGGTCCCCAGAGTGTCAGGAACCTGTGAGACCCTCGGAGCCTTCAGCCTCCCACATCCAGGCCTCTGCAAAAGTGCCCACCCCACGCCGTAAATCTCCCCAGCCTCCCTCAGTGGTCTCCTCAGCAGCCCCAGCTATGGACATGATAAGTATAGCTGGCCCGTACCCGGCGCCTGTTAGGCCCCCTGGGTTCGTACAGTCCGTGACATAGGGCTCCAGACCCGGAGGGAGATGAAAGAGGTGGCCACACAGACCCAGATAGCGGGTCACGACTTGACTGTACAGGCCACACGACGTCATCAGGTCCTGGTGGTCCTTGGTGCCTCGGATGTTTGGCAAGCATCAGAAGAGTACCAGGTGGTACCTGGAACACCCCTGCCAAAGAATTATAAATAACCCGGACAGGGTCACTGTATGTAAATAGTTAAATTGTTTGTGTACCCGGACGGGTGAATGTTCATAAAAAAGTTTTTTAATTTAATAAAAAAAACAAAACACAGTTTTCATTACTTTTATTACAGTGTCATCCTGCGACGCCATCGATCTCCTGTAAAAAAATGAAAAAAAAAAAAGTATACCACCTGACCGACGCAGTCCATAGTAACGAGTGTCCCATGACGATCCAGCTCTGCTACATCAGAATGACAGGCAGAGCCTGTCATCCCGGCGCAGCACAGCTGATTACCTGCTTCCCCGGCGGTGACGTCATCGGACTGACTGCTTTACGGCCGGGATTACCCAGCAGTCACTGCAGTTATCGCGAGAAACTGCATGTGACCGCCGGGGAAAGATGATGGCGGCCATGAAGCAGTCCAGGCCGTGACCGCCGGAGATCTTCTGCCAGGTAAGTGCCGCTGACTCCTGACAGACCCGACCGACGGACACTCACAGTGACAGTGACAAATCCGATTCCGGTATTCGATAAGACGAAAATATCGAAACGAATTATCGAAAGGCCGATAGAGCTAATATCGGCCGATACCCGATATTTGCAGTATCGTATCGCTCAACACTACTCACTAGCGTTCAAACCTTATAATTAAAAATAACACATAATACACCACAGCTGCATATATAAAGTTTAAATATATAATATATATTTTTAGTCATATATGAAAGATTAAAAAATTGTGATAAAAATATAAAAAAAATTTTGGGAGGTAAAGGTCAACATTCACCAGGGAATCCTTGTTCCACTTGCTTCACAAATCCCGCAGTTCTGCAAATTTCCAGAACGCGACGCCACTGTGATCGCAAGGTGACCGATTCCGCGCAGTGGTTGCCCCAGCTATTCACAGATATGCGATGCCACTGTGATCGCAAGGTGACGATTCTCACATGGAGCCCCAGCTATTCACAGATATGCGACGCCACTGTGATCGAAAGGTGACGATTCTCACATGGAGCCCCAGCTATGCACAGATATGAGATGCCATTGCGATCGCCTAGCTTGGAAACATCATCTTGCGATCGCAACAGCGTCTCATATCTGTGCTTGGCTGGGCGCATGGCTGCTGCGGTCACTTTGCGATCGCAATACCGTTTTGCGTCGCAAGTGCGGCCGCACGTACGTACGCATGCTGTGACGTCATGGCGCTGGCGTCCCCCAATGTGGTGTTCTTTGCAATGGCGGCGACACAGCGCGGGGCAAAGTGGGCAGATGAGGAGGTCCGTTTTTTGATAAAAAAAACGGACCAATGGGACTACTACTGCAGGCTACCTGTGGCGCATCCTATGCGCTACAAAAAGGTATGCCTGCGGAAAATCCAGCGGGGCCTGGCGAGGCGCTTTGATGTGCAGCGGACCACCACCCAGATCCGCAAGAAGCTGGCGGACCTTCACTACCGCTCCCACGAGAGGGTCGCCAGCATCCGGGCCCAGTTACGCAGGCCTCTGAGTGAGTATTGATGAGGGTATCTGGAGAGGTTATATTTTGTGGGTTATCTACCTAAATCAATGCACCCGCAGTGATGGGAGTACCGGCAGTGATGGGGCAGGCAGTGATGGTAGTACCAGTCGTGAGGGGGTTTACAGGCATAGATGGAAGTACTGGCAGTAACAGGAGGACCAGTAGTGATGGGAGTACCAGCAGTGATGGGGCAGGCAGTGATGGGAGTACCTCTCGTGAGGGGGTTTACAGGCATAGATGGAAGTACTGGCAGTAATGGGAGGACCGGTAGTGATGGGAGTACCAGCAGTGATGGGGCAGGCAGTGATGGGAGTACCAGTCGTGAGAGGGTTTACAGGCATAGATGGAAGTACTGGCAGTAACGGGAGGACCAGTAGTGATGGGAGTACCAGCAGTGATGGGGCAGGCAGTGATGGGAGTACCAGTCGTGAAGGGGTTTACAGGCATAGATGGAAGTACTGGCAGTGACGGGGTTAGTAGAAGGAGTATTTGACTAAATTGTATATTTTATTTACAGCACCACCTTCACCAGCTGCTGCGGCTCCACCGTCCCCAGCTACCCCTCCACCTCCATCACCTACCCCTCCACCTCCATCACCTACCCCTCCACCTCCATCATCTCCGTACCTGGCTACCCCTTCCACTGCAGCAACCCCCCCCTCCACATTTGGGGTCATCCAGCCCTTCTGGAAATGGCTTCTCTCCAGTGTCACCCCGTGTCATGGATGCAGGCTCCCCATCAGGTAATTTACGCACATTATGTAAGCTTCAGACAAGTTTGAAAACTTTGTTAGGTCTTATGTGTAATGGCTGTTGTGATATAATTTTTTTTCTGTGCTTCCCTAACCGGCGGAGCAACAGGTTCTGGGTGGGCGGTCAGCGGGTCGTCTGACGAAAACCGTAAGTGTTAATAAACATAACATGTACATGTTGATGTTGCAACAGAATTCACTATTAACTGTTACCTTTACCTCCACAGAAATCCCAACTGCCCAGGACCTGTTGCTGTCACACCGCCGGCTGATGGCGGCAATGAACAGCGCGGTGGCAGCAATGCAAACTGCCATGTGAGCTCTGCATGACCGCGGGGTGATGCTGGAGAGGGTAGTTGCTGGACTCCGGGGCCCTCAGTAATTTTTTTTTATTATTATTATTTTGTATTATAGTAATTTTTTTTTTTTTTGGTGTGTGGCTGGCCTCCAAACGGGGGTGCAGTCAGTCATTATTTTTTGTTTTTTTTATTTTTATTTGTATTATCTTATTGTTTTTTTTTCTTTTTGTTTATTTTTTACCAGAAAATATATATGAATGAATGAATATATATGAAAAAATATATATAAAAAAAATATATATGACACAAAAATATATATGATATATTTTAAGTTTATATACGCAGCTGTGGTGTATTATTTTTTAATATAAGGTTTTAGCGCTAGTGTGACCAGGGGGCCTTTAAAAGAAATTTTGTAAATTTTTGAAATTTTTTTCATTTCATTTTTTTACCTATGCTGGAACTCCTATGACTGCTGGTACTCCCATGTCCCCGTGTGTGACAAGTAGATACAAGTAGATGGAATAAAAATAAAACATTTTAATAGTTGACAACAAAATGGTTGACATCACATAAGAATAAAAGAACACAATTCATTAGATAAATAAGATTTTTATTAAAAAAGGTAACAATGTTAAAAAAATATAGAAAGCAAAAAACTTTTGTAAAAAATTTTAAAAACTACAACTGCTGGTAAGATGGATCGTTGCCATTACCACGTTGCCTCTGCGGTGTATAAAAATAAGGTGGAGCAACAACGTTTTGGTTTGGTGGATTTATCCCAATTGGGTTCGGCACAGGATTGTGCGACCATGAGTAGTCCGGGTACTGCGGTCTTGGCATGACGACATAATTGTTATCCAGGTTTCCTAATGACGCTTGAGTCAGTACCTCAAACATGAGTCTCTCTGCATGAATCCGCTGTATAGGATCCAGTGTAGGTAGCTTCTCATTAGCGAAGTAAGCAAAGCCAGTTATTTTTGTTTGGTCTTTTTCCACCGTAAGCACTTTTTTGGCAATTTCAACCAATTCTGGAGTAGCCGAGGTGGGAGCCTCCCTTTTCCTTCTTGAAAATGTAAGCCGGCTCCGCACAGATGAGGATGGTGGCTCAACTGCTTCTTCGTCTTGGATCAACGCCATGCTGTCTTCTTCAGTCGGAGGTGTGGAGACAGCCTCTTCTGTGTCCTGCATGAACAAAAACCAAATGTTAAATCACACAGAAAAACAAATTTATCTTCACACTATAACACCCAAATACAGCAAAAATGTGTAAACGATACTTGTAAAGAAAAATAAATTTATCTTCACACTATACCCAAATACAGCAAAAATGTGAAAACGACAATTGTAAAGAAAAAGAAATTTATCTTCACACTATAACACCCAAATACAGCAAAAATGTGAAAACGACACTTGTAAATGGATAGGCCTCAACCGTTGAGATAGATAAATTATCAGTACATGAAGGGATAAATTCAGCTATTTTATCTACATTTCACATTAAAATGTGTTTTAATACAAAGGTACTTACATGTACGACAGGGGAGTCCGGCTGGATCACTGGGTCTAGATCCAACATGGATGTCGCTTGTCTGGGTACTTCTTGGTCCCTTGTGAAAGAGAACAGCTCAAAGTACCACAGTTTGGGGACATACACATCTTCGGCCCCGGCTCCAGATTTGGTTGAATTTTGTACTTTATTTAACTCTTTTTCGTACACTGTGCGGAGGGCCTGAATACGTTTTTTCACCGATGACTCATCCGCTGGTTCATCGGGGTTACGGTTCTTGCACAGCTCCACCAGTTTTTGGTATGTGTCCTTCTTTTTAAGTCTGTTGCAGTAATCCGCCGACTTTATTTTCCACAGGCAAGGCATCGAGCGGTACATCTCGATGAATTCCCGCAGAAATTCATGCTTATCGGCCATCTGTAATAAAAAAGGATTATGTGAGAACAGCAGAATGGTTAAATAAAATGCTTACATAGCCTACAACATAGCACACAGCAGGGATCATAAAATGGTGGTTGTGGGCGCAGCTGGAGAAAACAATGGCAGACCAAAATAAAAGTCATAGATGGACAACTACGGTAAAAACAGCAGGGTTCATAAAATGGTGGTGGTGGGCGCAGCCGGAGAAAACAATGGCAGACCAAAATAAAAGTCATAGATGGACAACTACGGTAAAAACAGCAGGGATCATAAAATGGTGGTGGTGGGCGTGCCTGAACAAAACAATGGCAAACCAAAAACAATGGCAAAAAAAAACAAAACATTGATGAACGACAATGGTTAACAACAGCTGGGATCTAAAAATGGATCTGTAAAATTTTAAAAAAATTAAAAATTAAATGTGACAAAAAAAAAAATACCTACCTTACAAGACGTGATCCTGGAAAAAAAAATAAAAGGGAAACGCAATAGCGCCATAAACTGGATCGCAAAAAAATATAACGGTGCAGCCTGGATCGCAGCAAATGCAAGAGGCACAGACTGGATCGCAGAAGAAAAATTATAAAAAATAACGGCTCAGACTGGATCGCAGCAAACGCAATAGTGGCACAAACTGGATCGCAGTAGCTGCAAAGGCTAGCAGGACGCACTGGAACGATGCTGCAGATTTGAAAGAACCACTTCTGCTCAAGAGCAATGGAAAGGAGCGCCGATACGTCGTCCTTTATGACGCGGTCATCCAATTACAAAGTGAGAGTTGTGCTAAACAGTCATGACATATAGTGACCACCAATCTGTGCTGAGGGGCGTGGAAAAGGTTGCGCTCAATCACGCCTATTAAGGTCATGATCTTTAACAATACATGCTGTGTGGCACGTCCCAACGACCGCCAAAGTCGTTATACAGATCGCTGATCGCTTATGCGTCGTTAATGAGATCGTCCAGTTTGGCAGCTACTAGCGACCTTAAAGCGATCACACCAACGATCTCGTTAGCTTGTGTCGTTATCGTGATCGCTAGCGAGATCGTTTAGTGTGGCAGTACCTTTAGTGTGTTACTGATAGAGAAAAGAACAGATAAGAAAAATTGAACTTAGTAAGAGCCAAACACAATGTAGCCAAAAAAAGAAAGAATGGACACCAATACTTACATTACAGGCAGTAGTCCAACAGCACAGCAGTCAGGCAGCACAGCACCAGGATGGCAGCAACAGGACAACACTACCAGGACAGCAGAAACAGGACGGCAGCACAAGGAAGGCAGCACCAGGATGGCAGCACCAGAAAGGCAGCACCAGGACGGCAGCACCAGGACGGCAGCACCAGGAAGGCAGCACCAGGATGGCAGCACCAGGAAGGCAGCTCCAGGAAGGCAGCACCAGGAAGGCAGCACCAGGACAGCAGCACCAGGAAGGCAGCTCCAGGAAGGCAGCACCAGGAAAGCAGCACCAGGATGGCAGCATCAGGAAGGCAGCTCCAGGATGGCAGCATCAGGAAGGCAGCTCCAGGAAGGCAGCACCAGGACGGCAGCACCAGGACGGCAGCACAAGGAAGGCAGCACCAGGATGGCAGCACCAGAAAGGCAGCACCAGGATGGCAGCACCAGGAAGGCAGCACCAGGAAGGCAGCACCAGGACAGCAGCACCAGGAAGGCAGCTCCAGCAAGGCAGCACCAGGATGGCAGCATCAGGAAGGCAGCTCCAGGATGGCAGCATCAGGAAGGCAGCTCCAGGAAGGCAGCACCAGGACAGCAGCACCAGGACGGCAGCACAAGGAAGGCAGCACCAGGATGGCAGCACCAGAAAGGCAGCACCAGGAAGGCAGCACCAGGACAGCAGCACCAGGAAGGCAGCTCCAGGAAGGCAGCACCAGGATGGCAGCATCAGGAAGGCAGCTCCAGGAAGGCAGCACCAGGACGGCAGCACCAGGAAGGCAGCTCGTGACTGGATCAGAAAACAGTCTACAAGGAGCAGAAAGAAAAATTAGTACCGAGTACAGAATGCAAAGACAGACAGACATTTTCAAAGCTTCTATATTTAGATCCATTGTGTTTTGCTTGGATACAGAGCCTTCAGAGGAATGAACTTCCTGTGTCCTCACCCTCTTTTATACCCCTTTTTTTGAGGTGTGGATGAAAACAACTTCCTGGACATATTCAGTGTGAAGTACGCATGGGTATCAAACGCATGCGTACGCATGACCTTGCATTCCAATGCATTCCCATTGACAGTGTTGTGTTGTTTTGATGCACTCCATCCGCAATCATCCGCATGCTCATGACTGCGCATGGCTGTGCATAAGTGATGCCTCAAAAAATGCAACATGTTGCATTCGCCGCGCCCCACAGCGCACTGCGAAACGACGCAAACGCATGCAAAAGCATGTCCCTGCGTACACCATGTTAAAGATATATATGCATGACGCATGCAAATCTATGCGGATCAAACGCTGCGCACCGATACGCAAATGTGAAACCAGCCTTTCTCTTTGCTTATTCTGGCAGTACGGAACCTATTTGGTGTAGTTCATCAATTATTATGGAATATTAATCATAGAATAATATAGAAAATGTTCTTGTTAGGGTAAAGAGTCACCAGAGCAAAATGTACAATTAAAAATGCATTTTGAGTGTGATTTTTAAGTTTGTTGTATGGTAAGATATGGTTCCAGTGACGTTTTCAGAGGTGTATTCACAAAGCTCCACCACTGTAAATAATGACTGTATTCATTTAATAGCCCCTAGAGGGCAGAGGCTGAATCCTTTGTACTAAAGAGATTATTCTGATGACAATATATTGTATAATTATTCATTTTATAATCACAAATTAACTATCTACCGTATATACTCGTGTATAAGCCGAGATTTTCAGCCCATTTTTTAGGGCTGAAAGTCCCCCTCTCGGCTTATACGCGAGTCATATAGGGGGTCGGGGGTGTCGGATCATACTCACCCCTCCGCCGGCACGGTCTCTGCAGCCCCCCTGCTTCTCCAACGATCTCCGGCTCCTTCCTGCAGCGGTCACATGGCACCACTCATATTGATGACTTTAATGAGCGGTACCATGTGACCGCTGTAGGACTGAAGAGCTGCAGAGACCGCCGGGAGAAGAGGAGAGGCTGCAGAGACCTCTCCAGCGGAGGGGTGAGTATAGCGATATTTACCTTTCCTCTCTCCACCGCTGCGCGCTGCTCAATCGTCCGACTCCTCTGGCTGTGAATTTTCAGGCAGAGGGCGCGATGACGTCGTTAGTGCGTGTCGCGCCCCCTGCCTGATCATTCACTGCCGAGGACCCGGAAGAGGGAGTAGTGTGCAGCGGTGGAGAGAGGACAGGTAAATATCTCAGGTGCCGGGGTCCTGAGCGAGCGGTGACACCGGCACCTGTCCCCCATAGCGCGCCAGTGTCACCACCTGCTTAGGACACTAGCATCTGGCCCCCCGCGACGAGAGGTGAGTATGTCATTTTTTTTTTTTTTCAGCAGCAGCATAAGGGATGTATACTATGGGGCATAATTGTGCAGCATATGGAGGCATAATCTGTGGAACATATGGGGGCATAATCTGTGGAACATATGGGGGCATAATCTATGGAACATATGGGGGGCATAATATGGAGCATATCGGGGCATAATCTGTGGAACATATGGGGGCATAATCTGGAGCATATGGGGGCATAATCTGTGGAACATATGGGGGCATAATCTGTGGAACATATGGGGGCATAATCTATGGAACATATGGGGGCATAATATGGAGCAATCGGGGCATAATCTGTGGAACATAGGGGCATAATCTGGAGCATATGGGGCATAATCTGTGGAACATATGGGGCATAATCTATGGAACATATGGGGGGCATAATTGAGCATAGGGGCATAATCTGTGGAACATATGGGGGCATAATCTGTGGAACATATGGGGGCAATAATCTATGGGAACATATGGGGGCATAATCTGGAGCATACAGGGGCATAATCTGTGGAACATATGGGGGCATAATCTGTTGAACATATGGGGGCATAATCTGTGGAACATATGGGGCATAATCTGGAGCATATGGGGGCATAACCTGGAGCATATGGGGCATAATCTGGAGCATATGGGGCATAATCTGTGGATCATACAGGGGCATAATTGTGCAGCATATGGGGCATAATCTGTGGAATATATGGGGCATAATCTGTGGAGCATATGGGGCATAATCTCTGGAGCATATTGGGCATAATCAGGAGCATATGGGGGCATAATCTGTGGAGCATATGGGGCATAATCTGTGGATCATACAGGGGCATAATTGTGCAGCATATGGGGGCATAATCTGTGGAATATATGGGGGCATAATCTGTGGAGCATATGGGGGCATAATCTCTGGAGCATATTGGGCATAATCAGGAGCATATGGGGGCATAATCTGTGGAGCATATGGGGGCATAATCTGTGGAGCATATTGGGCATAATCTGTGCAGCATATGGGGCATAATCTGCAGTTTATGGGGGCCTAATCTGTGGAGCATCATATAGGGGCATAATCATTTTTCACTCTAGGCTTATACGCGAGTCAATAAGTTTTCTCAGTTTTTTGTGGCAAAATTAGGGGGGTCGGCTTATATATGGGTCGGCTTATACATGAGTATATACGGTAATTCAACAAAATTGCTCACTTTTATTCTTTTCATATTTATATATCACATTTTATTTCGATGACCTATAAACTAGATGCTTAGGAAGAAGTGGAAATTACTACGTATAAAATGGAGACTTGCAGCTCACTTAACATCACCATTAATTCTTATGTAAATCTTGCCCTCTTCAGTTTCAGATATAAATACCATCCCAGCACTTTCCCGTCCCCTTATGAGCTGTGACTTATGAGGAGAAGTTCTGAGTCAGCAAACTGTACATCTAAATATAAACATCATTTTTGTCTCATTTCCTCTGCATAGTAAAAACTGTAACCTAGAGACCACTAACCTCTATTTTATTATTTGCATGCAAACCAGAGCTAAAAAAGGATTTTGTAAAAGAGATGGAACTAAATAAATGTATTCCCTAATAAATAGGAATGAGCAGATCTGTGAATATTTGGGTTCATCAGGTTCGGCCTGAACTACAGTTGAACATTCGGTATCCGAACCCAGTAGAAGTCAATGGGGACACAAACTTCGGTGCTGTAAAATGGACATAGAAAGGGCTAAGGAGAAGCAACAGGAATCTACACTGTTGTAAGAGCAGGACAATTGTACTACAAACAAATTTGGATAGGGAAGTGACTTAAAATGTCAGAATAAAAAAAAAGAAAATTAAAATCTTGAATCAGGAGGCAGAGGTCCAAGTAGAGGAGGAGGTTGAGGTGGAGGTGGCAGTGCAGGAGGAGGACATAGCCAACATTGCTTTTGTGTTTTTTTTTTATTGATTGTGTTTTTTTTATTGGGGAGTATTCTGAAAACAGGCAGTGTAATAATCTGCTGGCCACTCTCTCTCTATACAGGCCATGTGATATTCTGGGTTGAAAACAATGAGGAGACCATTAAATAGGGGCATGTAGCCATGTGGCTGCTGGTGGTGGTGTAGCTGCTGCAGGGAAAGAGAGGGAATGGTTGATCTGTGCCTGCTATGCATCCAAAAGAAACACCTTCTTCTAGTGCAAGTAGGTGACAGGATGCTCTGTGTAATTTCGTAGGCCCGAGTAATGCTGGATGAACGGTGAGGCCAGAACAAGTAGACGTGGTTCTAGATTGATTAGCTAAGAGTGCCTTCAATTCCTTCACCTTTTTTTCCACCTGGTCACTGGATTAAAGTACAGATTTTGCACCTGCGCCCCATGGCAATATATCTTCCACTTCACACCCTCGCAAATCAGGCAAGCAGTCTGAGCCCCTAATCATGCAGCAGTCACTTATGCTTTTTGATGACTGATGGCGGTGGTTCTGAGGTCCATCCTCATGACCCTGGCCAACAAATGGAAGAGATTAAGTGCACTGATGCCCAACCACTCGTTCTTTTGGAGCATAAGTACTTGGAAGAGGCAGTGCAAATCAAATGGTCAACAGACCACCACAGCACATTAGAGATTAGGACTGGGTGAAACATCAGGCGGACGATATACAAGGTGGGCCATTTAAATGAATACACCTACAATAGCAGAGCCTGGAGGAGCAGCAGTAATCCTCTGCACAATGTTAGACTGGGCGAGATGCTGGGACCGACATCTAAGCTGAGCAGAGTCCACTGCGGCCAGAGACGGATGGAAGACTGCAGCTGGGATGGCTCGAGATTCCCCATGTGCAGAAGCGGGAACTCGACCCCTAACAGATGGGATATTGAAACCATATAATGCTGTATGCATGAGCTTAAAATAGGTTTCCCTCCATCTTTCACATAAAATGGATTTTTTAACCTGTTCCCACCCCTGTAGAATTGTCTCTGCGATATCCTTATCCCCGGTCCATTTCTCCCAGGTTTTAAACAGCTTGTTCTGCTTTAGCTTCAGGAATTTATGTCTTACAGTGTTGTATATTGAGGATATGCTCGCATTCTGAGTGCTCATACCCACCCTATTATCTAGAATGTGTAGTTCCACTTCATTAGGCAGCCTGCGAAGTCTAGATAAGCAGAAAGAGTGGACCTGCATGACCTGTAGGAAGAGTCTGCTTTCTATATGGAATTTGTCCATGATTTCTTGATTTCTTGTGGGCTCAGCCATCTTTTAACCTCTGTATGCATAATATCCCCTGCTTTTTTCATGTTATCACCTGTTTGTCCTATCGCTCTTTTGATTTCTGTTCCCTGGGGGAATTCCTGGTGACCAAATAGTGGCATATGTTTAGAGATCTGGAAGGGAAGGCCGAATGCCTTCCTTACTATCTTCCAGCATACAATAGTATCCCGAAAGCAATAGGGAGGATTTTACATTTTGCGGGAGTTTGGCCTGTTTTGTATGTAAGAGGGCTTTTAATTCCCACGCGCCGCCAGCTGTCTTTGCAATTGGGTAACAGAGTAGCAGTTAGTCTCCTGTAGCCAATCTATCACATGTCTAAAAAGACTTGCTATGTTGTAGGCTCTGACATTCGGAAAATTGATCCCACCTTCACTCCTAGTTAGCATCAGTTTTCCCAGTGCAATTCTGGGCCTTTTACCCGCCCATATAAAATGGGTAAAAGCTCTATTTATTTTGTTTATATTTAGATGTTTGAGTATCAGGGGTAGTGTCTGTAATGGGTATAGTAATCTGGCAAAGCTGATCATTTTAATTAAATGGCATCTTCCCAGAAGAGATAGCGGTAGATTCTGCCATCTCCGAAGTTCTCCTAGCATTTTTTCGATGAGAGGTGTATAATTTAGTGAATATAGTTGTGCCGGGAGCCTGCCTATCTTAATTCCCAGGTAGGTGATATGTGTCTTTGCAATATGTAGTTCTAAACCTAGTTTCTTCCATTGTTCCACAGGTGTTTTTCCCCCAATTCCAAGAGATCGCTCTTGGAGATATTGATTATAGCCCGAGTATTCACTGAATTTCTGGATAAACTGAAAGATATTTCCTAATTGTTCCAGTGGCCAGGACATAAACAAGATGACATCATCTGCAAATAATGCTATTTTAGTGCTGCCAGCACCCACTCTGATTCCCTCAAATAAGTCTGACTCTTCCATATACCGAGCAAAGGGTTCTAGTGCCAAGTTGAATAGTAGTGGTGACATCGGGCACCCCTGTCTGGTCCCTTTATATAAATGAAATGGCTCAGAGAGGAAGCCTGGTGTGTGTATTCTAGCTGTCGGGTCCCTATACACCCCCTCCAGGTATATTCTAAAATTGCCTTTTATGTTGAACGAGTCCAGAGTTGCCCCCAGCCAGTCCCAGCTAACATTATCAAAAGCTTTTTCTGCATCCAGAGCCAGCAAGGCCGGTTTCTCTCCCGACTGGCTGCAGCAACCCACTCCGTCCAACACAGTAAGTACCTTTCGTATGTATTTCACCGCTGCCCTACCCTTAACGAATCCCACTTGTGCAGGGTTTACCAGTTGGGGTAATACTACTGCCAATCTGTCCGTCATTATTTTTGACATAATCTTCTGGTCTACATCAATAAGGGAAATGGGTCTGTAAGAGCAGGCCTCAAGGGGGTCCTTTCCTGGTTTGGGTATGACTTTAATATGTGTTTCTTTAGATCTTTCTGGTATGACCCCTGTTTATAGAATGGTGTTGTAATGGTTTGTAAGCAGTGGGGAGATCTGTTCCCTGAGGGCCCTATAAAACTCCCCGCCAAATCCATCTGGGCCTGGTGCTTTCCCATTTTGAAGATGACTTATGGTTTGTCTCACTTCTCCTTCTGTTATTTCTGCATTAATTGCATCTTGTTGTTCTTGTGTTAGTTTTGGAAGAGTGACTTGTTGGAGGAATTTTTTACCTTCTGCCAAATTAGTATGTGAGGGTTTATACAATTTTTTGTAAAAGTTTTGTAGTGTTTCACTGATTTTCCTGGGGTCGGAGGTTATATTTCCCTGGCCATCTCGTAATCTACCTATAGGACTTGCCTGCAGTCTCCCTTTTGCCAGTCTTGCCAGCAATTTCCCCGCTCTGTTCACATATCTCAGCAATTCAGCCTCCTGCCTAGAGCGGAACATCTGCTCCCTCCTATCAATCCAGGTTTCAAACTCTTGTTTGGCCAGCTTCCATTGTTCCTTTTTTTGAGTTGTGGGGCTCTGCAAGAACTCTGTATATAGATTTCTAAGCTTCGCGCTAGAATCTGAGTTATTTTTCCGCTACCCTTTTCTTGAGTGAGGCCACAAACATCACAATTTTTCCTTGTAGTACTGCTTTTGCCGTATTCCAGTACAAAGCGTGCTGGTTTGCATGTTCCTTGTTGTCCCATTCAAATTCCTCCCACCAGCCCGTAGTTTGTCATTAAATCCCTCATATTTTGTAAGATAAGCTGGAAATTTCCATATGTAATGTGCTCCTTTTATCTGGTTATCCACCAATTCCATACCCACCGGAGCATGGTCAGATATGACCAAGTAGTGGATCTCCACTGACTTCGTTCTATTTAATAGTTTCTCCGAGATCAACAGATAGTCTATCCTTGACCAGGATTGGTGGGAATGAGAAAAGTGAGTAAACTCTCTATCCTCTGGATGGAGCCAATGCCAAACATCTCTCAATCCAGTTTGTTCAAGGAAGGAGGGGAGAATAGTCTTTTTTGAAGGGATCAGACTCTGGCTCTTTCTGTCCTCCTCCCCATTGTGAACAGTGTTCAAGTCTCCCCCAGTAATTATCAGAGGCGAGTTGTCCAAGACAATTTTCCTCTCCAGGTCATTAAAGAAGACTCTGTTTGGACCATTAGGTCCATATACATTGTAGATTGAATAGACTTCTCCTCCATGCTCTATGGTGACCCAAACCCATCTTCCCTGGTCATCACACTCCTGGGAGAGCAGATTAAATACAAAATTGCAATGGAATAGTATCACTACCCCTGCGTGTCTGCCTTGAGCTGCCGAGCCCACTACTTTCCCTACCCACAGCTTGTTGAGCCTATAAAAATCCTCTTCCTTTTGATGGGTTTCTTGAAGCAATACAATATCTGGCGAGTACCTTTTCAAATGTCTCAGTATCTTAACTCTTTTATTCGGGGATCTTAGGCCTTTCACATTCCAGGAGATTATCTTCATAATCACTGTCACTACTGCCTATTTCCTCTTGCTTTGTTTTCCTTCTAAGAATTCTTGGGATTAAAGGGAGATTCTCAGGTGGTTAGAGAAGGGTAGAAAAGAAAGAAAAAATGACACAAAGATATGGAAGGGGATAGAGATTAAAACCTTAAAGCAAGCAAACAGTGAGTTCTCGATATGCTGTAGTGTATTTCTAGCTTCTTCCACCACTAATAGCGTTGTGGACTTTCCTTTTTTCTGAGGAAGAACCACCAAAAGAAAAAAAAAGAAAAAAGAGAAAAAAAAAACTTGTGGGAAGAAACATATTCCACACCACCTGTCATAAATGATTGTCAAAATGCCATCTGCATCTTCTCCTCCACCCTGGGCAGCACCTTTGCATAGCTCTTTGCCCTCCACCCTGCCAAAACCCCGGTCCCTTCCCCCAAATATGGAGCCAATGGATGCTTTTGTCATCTTGGGGAGACATTGTCCTGTTTGTAGGAAGGGTGTGTGTAGTGGTGGGGGGAGAACTGTTAAGAGCAAGATGTATATGGTGCAGTCCATTTCTATGGTGCTTCACCTGAGCTGGCCATATGTCCTCTGGGGCTTTGGTGTTGAGGGAAAGCAGTCTTCCTCACGGCCTCTTCTTCGTTCGATGTTTTTTGCGTTTCGCAGTATTTTTTCCATGTCTTTTTCTGCATCATTTGGAGAGTTGTAGATGAGGTTATCACCTTCGTTTTGGAAAATCCTCAGTGTTGCTGGGTATTGCAGTGCAAAGCTTTTCTTTGCTTGATAGAGTGCTGCACATATTTTACCAAAGGCTCTCCTGCGTTTTGCCTCCTCCGGGGAATAGTCTTCAAATAGTAGGACTTTCATCCCTCTCAAAGTCACTGGCTGGGAACATCTTCAATATGCTTTCATTATGTCAAACTTATCATTATAGTCCAGGAATTTCATGATCACTTGACGTGGTCTTAATGTCCGGTCACTCGATCCTTGGTTGTGAGATCGTAGATCTGGCCCAACTCTGTGAGCCCTTTCAACCCTACAACCATGATTAATTCCCAGGGCCATTGGTAGGTCTCTTTCGCAGAGTCTTTGCAGTTCAGCTGCAGGGATCGACTCCGAGAGCCCACTTAAGTTGCTGCATCTTGACCTGTTTTCCAGGTCCTCGACCTTCTCAGACAGGCATTTTGTTTCTGTAGTTGTCTTTTTCAACTGTGAGGAGAGCTGCACGTTATCATCATCCAGTTATGAGACCCTCTGCTCCAGCTCCTCTATCTGTCCTTTCTGCTTTCTCAATTCCTCTTGAATGTTCTGGAGGGCCTTCCTGATAGCATGTTCCAGGGTCTTTTGGATGTCTGGCATGATGCTACTTGCCACATCAGCCGCCAGTTTGTTATAGTCTATTGTTATCAATCTTGAAGGGTCTTCCCTACTACACTCAGTTAAGTCTTTAATGTCCTCCCTACCAAGGGTTTTCTGTTGCGAGTGTATTGTGGTAGCATCCTCTCTTGTGGGGCTGGGGTCCATGATGTCTTCCCCTTTACTGTGGTTCCCACTGCTTGTGTGCATAGGGCTCTCCGGCTTTTGTGAGCTACGTAACACGTAGCGATCCATTTGTTGAATTGGTGAAATAAATGGGGTCAGCGTCTGAGCCCTCTGTTGTTGCAGTTTATCCTTTCTCCAGAGAATTATCAATCAATTCTTATGTTTCTTGGCAGCTATAGATATATCTCTCCGTATAGCACAAAGCAGGTACTTGTAGTTCTTATTTTTGTCCACTAGGAGGCTGCAGGGCTTTTCCTTGTGCAAAAAGCAGTTGCAGTTCACTGTAGTGGCCAGCAGATGCCACCAGTTTTCCCAGGAGAAATGACCAGCCGACTGTGTGTAACCTCCCTCCTGGGGCCTTGTGTTATGAATGTGCTGGAGATGGTTTCTGAGCAGAGGCTCCCTCTGGTGGTTGCAGACAGTACTGAACCTTACAGCGAGGAATGGCAATCTGGGATCACGGACTGGACTGATATAAGGGAGGTTCCCTCCCATGATGGTCGCCGGTGATCAATTGTTCTTGTCTCAATTGTGGTTCCTGGTTCATTTGGAAGTTTGCTGAGTCTTGCATGCATCTGCTGCTTTCAGATAAGATATTTTCTGCTTTTCTTTTTGTGCTTGCTTTTTGCATAATTTTCTGCACTTTTGTGGAGGTCAGCCGGGTCCCCTCCTGGGGCCTGTGCTCCTCTCAGTTTATCTGTAGACACTGTTATTTGTTCATTTGCTTTTTCCTATTTTTTCAGTGGCTGCGGCTTAGTTTTGTTACACCAGAGATCTGATTTAGGTGGTGGAGATCGTGTGATCTTAGGTGTTTTTGCAATCAGAAGAGTTGGTATTTTTTAGGGTTTTTTGTTGGATTGCAGTCAGAATTCTTTCCTGTACTTTTCTGTCTAGACAGATTGGGCCCCAGCATTTGCTCATTCTATTTTCTGTCTGTGTCCATGCTTCTTCTTGTCTAACCGCCATTACATGTTTGGGGGCTTCCTATTTTCTTTGGGGATCTGCTCCGGGGCAGATAGCTTTCATCTTTCTGCCTTTAGGTGTAGTTATCTCTCAGGCTGTGACGAGGCGTCTAGGATCAACGTAGGAACGCTCCACGGCTACCTCTAGTTGTGTAGTTAGTTCAGGCTACTGCAATCCAATAGGTTCCAGCCTCTCTGGTGTATTTCTGTTTTTGCTTTTTCTCCTCAGCTACCTAAACATGACAGCCCTGTCGTTGCTGGAGAGACCTTTTTCTCTCTGCTTTTTCTGGTCGCTGTCCCACTTTTAGGGGCCCCTTTACCGGTACTGAAAACGCGGGAAAACTGCTATGAAAAGCTCCGGTAAGCGGTGCTTTTGTGGTCCTGGAGGGTTCTGTGTGTGGATAGCCTGGGAATGTCCCTTTAATCACAGTGGGTTACACTGGGGGGAGATAGCAGCCCCTCTGCTGGTGCTGGCTCCAAGCACTTGGGTGGGCAGTTGGCCAGGACCCTCAGGGGTCTCAGGAGTGGTCCGGGAACGTGGTGACTGACCTTTTTGGGTGATGTGGAGTGGGGGCCAGTGGTAATCCGTCTTTTTCTTGTCTTAGAGGTGCAGAGGTTGGCAGATTTGTTAGTAGGACTTCTGTCTGGTGTGGGAGCTGCTACTTCAGCGTGCTACATCCTCAGTGCAGGAACCGGAAGTCCCTGTATATTTTTTAGAGCACAATTGATTCCATGGTGCTGTTACATTCAAAACCCAAATAGAAATTACAACTAACAAAGTAATAGTGACAGACAGGTACAGGGGAGAGAAGACCCTACCTTTGTGGCTTTAGATTCTACAGGAAAATGAGGAAGTAGACAGTAGGGCCACAAAATTCTACAGGATTGTGGATACTCAGAATAAGTCTTGCAGGCGATTAGATGAGGTGTGTACAATTGTGGAGGAGAGAAGGAGGTCTTGGGGGGACCAGAGATTACGTGGTGGGAGATATCGGGACATTAGTTCAGAGATATATGGAGGAGACAGATTCTGAACGGCTTTGAATGTCATTGTTACTAGCTTGAAGTGGATACATTGTGTTTTTGGGAGACAAGGGATTTTCAGAGGGGAGAAGTGGAGGAGTAACAAGGACAGGAATGGATTAGTAGGGCAGTAGAGTTACGAACAGACTGAGAGGTGTGATGATGCGATAGCGGATAATGAGGTCCTAGACCCCACCTAGAGTCAAGGCCATCCAAGTGATATGGGCCGTTCAGAGAAAGAGGTGTTGGTCACGCTGCCCCAGCTGCACAGCAAACGATGGAGCAGGGTTCAAAAGCACCGAGGTCGGCCCCTTGCCATTAAGTTGGCTGCTACTGTGCACCACGGCCGGTCCCTAGCCTTTTCTCTGTCCATTTTGCCTCCTCCTCGTACTGCGCTTCCTCCACCGTCTGTGCATGCTTTTGGTGTTCTCATCCTGCTACCGTTCACCTGGCAGTGATGCAGCATCAATTCTGCCTTCATGCTCCCAGCCTCATATGTGACTTACCCGTGAGGCGGAACTCCACCCTGCTGGAGAGACTGTACGAGCAGCAACACACAATAGTGGAGTTTCAGTTTTAGCACACACAGGTGAGTTGCTCTAAGGAACAACACTATTTCAAGACCAACGAGTGGGCCTCCATGTGGGATGTGTGTGTCATGTTAAGCTGCTTCGAGTACTCCATGAACATGACCAGCGCTGATAACGCTACCAGCAGTGGTACTATCTCACTTTTCTGCTTCCATGAAAGAAACACTTTAGGCAATGATTGATCAGGTGTTGGCACAGCAGGAAGGGGAGGAGGAAGAAGAATAGTTTTGACATATATGAAGGAAAAGATTATGGATGGCTTTGTAGGTCAATGCTAAAATGAACCTGTCAGTAGGATTGTGCACAGTAACCTACATACACTGTTAGGTCAGCACCTTTATGCTGGAGAGATTGTGCGAGCGGCAGCAGGTGATAGTGGAGTTTGAGCTGCAGCATGCACTGGTGAGTCGCTCTGCAGAACAGCACCACTTCACGACCAACAAATGGGCCTCCATGCAAGACATTTGTGCTTTGTTGCGCTGTTTAGAGTGCTCCATGAACACGGTTAGTGCTGATGATCATAGACGAGCAAATCTTTTAAGGTTTGGTTTGGCTGGGACCGGCAAACTTCCCGATGTTCGCCGAACTTATCCGAACCCCACTGAGTTCAATGGGAGGCAAAACAGGCAAACAAACACATAGACAACACCTTCAAGGGGGCCAAAAAGCTGCCAAATTATGGGCAGGCATCAGGAAAAGTAGCATAAATTGACACAGAGTACAAATAGTATAAATGTGCAGCATGGATGCATGGGACAGGGCTTGTACCAGGATTTCTAGCTTAAACATTGATCAGTAACAGGTGGATGAGTGACAGGCGTAGGCCTGGTGCTCTGAGAGCCTGATAAATTCAGGCAACACACATGGAGGAAATGAGACCCCAACTTGGAGTCCAAACATTTTCAAAAATTAGGGGCAGACACCAGGAAAAGTGGCATCAATTGACCCACAATAGAAATGCTATAATGGCACAGCAGTCATGCATGGGCCATACATAAGACGTGGTCTGGGCCAGCATTTACAGCTTTAAACTGAAGTTAAAATTAAGAGGTGGGTGAGGGACCAGTGTAGGCCTGCTGTGCTAGGAGCTCTGATACCTCATGCAACAGTTCAAACTGCTTTTCTGCTCAGCCACACTCAGGTGGCACAAATATCAGCTTTGCAGACTACTATTAGAAACATTTAAGGAGAGTAACATAGATAGTTGACTGAAAGTAAGTGTAGGCCTGCCTGTCTGGGTGCCCTACTGGTACAGCAAACACACATGAAGGATACCCAACTTGGAGTAGAAATTTTGTAATGGGGCAGCATTAATAGATGGGACACTGCTTGGCCCAGCATTTCTAGCTTACATATTGATCAGTAAGAGGTGGATGAGCAACAGGTGTAGGCCTGGTCTGTGAGACCCCTTCCATTAAAGGCAATCCACCAGATGGAGTCCCAACTTGGAGTCTCCACATTTCAAAAAAATTATTGCCACACAACACTAAAGTGGCATCAATTTCCCCAGAGTAGAAATAGTATAATGTTGCTCTGAGACCACTATCACTACAGGCAACACACAAGGAGACCCTAATAAGAGCCTCCATTTACCAAAAATTAGGGTTGTCGTGACTCAGGAGGAAGCAAAAAGGAGGTACATTAACCCCTTCCCGATCTGTGACGCCATGTAGGCGTCATGAAAGTCGGTGCCAATCCGACCTGTGACGCCTATGTGGCGTCATGAAAGGATCGCGTTCCTATGGGCCGGGTGACCGGGGTCACTGAAAGGTCACCCGACCCGCAGGCACAAGACTTCACCACAGGGGGGTTGGCTTAACCCCCACATGGCTACGATCGCTCTGATTGGCTGTTAAAAGTGAAACAGCCAATCAGAGCGATTTGTAATATTTCACCAATGAAGTTTGGTGAAATATTACAATTCAGCCATGGCCGATGCTGCAATAGCATCTGCCATGGCTGGAGACAAAGATCTGACCCCCCCCACACCAAGTCACGGCGGCGATCGGCCGCCGCCACCGATAAATGACCAGTCACCGCCGTCACTAAATGCTCCCTCCTCTTTTTTTAGGTCCCCCAGGCCTCCGATCCCTCCCCAGGTCCGATCCCCCCCAGGCTTCCGATCCCCCCCAGTTACAGCCGGAGTCGCCGTCTTCCTCCCGGGGTCTCTCCTGCACGGTCCATGGGCGCCGCCATCTTCCAAAATGGCGGGCGCATGCGCAGTGCACCCGCCGAATCTGCCAGGCGGCAGATTCAAAAATGAATGAAAGTACATTTTGATCACTGTGATAGCACCAGAGAGAACAAACAAAAATCCCTAAAAAATACCTTTTAATTCATTGATTAAAACCATCATTAATAGACACATAACAAAAAGACTGGGGGATACCAGGAAAAATACATAAAGCTTATAATCAAAATATCGCAATGTATTACTTATTTTTGGGGGCCAAAAAATCTAGGATAACCCTAATGGGCCCTAATGAATCCCTTCCTGACCGCGGAGGTTGGCACCCTAGTTGTTGACGACATGGCGCCCCCGCTCAACGTCAGTGCCCCTAGTAAACCCTGTATCACCCTAGGTCCAAAAATCGGGATACACAGAAAAAACACACACATACATATAACACCGAAAAATATCAAGGTGGAGAGACTTAACTGTCTCAAATAAAGTGCTCAGGTGCTGTAAACTTATCTCGGAACGTCCTTCAATCAGGACTAGTGTCAGAGAAGAAATTGCAGCTATATTGGGACTTATCTCGTAGAAAAAATTTTTTTTGCTGCAGGAAAAAGGACACAATCTCTGAGAAAAAATGCAGCCAACTAATCAATTTATCTCGTAGTCAAAAATACTCATATGCTGCAAAGATACTAATCTCAGAGAAAAAATTGCAGCCATATTAGGGACTTATCTCATAGTAAAAAATACTGATAGGCTGCAAAAAATGCAAAATTGCAAAAAATGGAAAAAACGTCTACAGACAAATGAAAAAAATGTGAAAAATTCCACAAAAAGTGGATAAAAAGAGCACTTGACACAGACTCCCACCTGGGAAATATCAAAATATATTGCACACAGGAGCAGATGATATTAATGGAATTAAATCATCATTATATTATACGGGGGTTAGTGCTTGAATCTCTCACAATAGCTATAATTCCTAAAGGTTGGGTCTCACATAGCGATACACCAGCGATCCCGACAACGATCAGGATCGCTGGTGTATCGCTACATTATCACTGCTGAGCTGCCAAACAGGCAGCTCTGGCAGCGATCAGTACAAGCGACACTGCGGGTAACATCGCTTAGTTACCCGCAGTGTACCTTGGATACCAGCGCCCTGATGCAGGGAGCTGGTAACCAAGGTACACAGCGGGTTTCCAGGCGCTGCACGGTGCCTGGAAACCCGCTGTGTACCTTGGTTACCAGCTCCCTGCTTCAGGGAGCTGGTATCCAAGGTACACAGCGGGTTTCAAGGCACAGCCCCGCGCCTGGAAACCCGCTGTATACCTTGGTTACCAGAGGATCGCTGGTCTCCCGCCTGTCACACGCAGCGATGCGTGCCTGTCAGCGGGAGACCAGCGATCAAAAAAATGTCCTGACATTTCAGCGACGATCAGTGATACCCGGCAGGGGGGCTGATCGTCGCTGAATGTCACACACAGCGATATCGCTGGTGAGCTCGCTGCTGCGTCACAAAACTAGTGACTCAGCACCGATCTCGCTAGCGATATCGCTATGTGAGACGGGGGCTTAACACTAGTATGTATAATCTCAGCAGTTTAGATATTCAAGTGGATATGCACCTCCCCCCCATGGCTGTATACCCTAACAACAATATGTATAGTTTCAGCCGTTTAAAATTTAAGGAGACATGCATGTATCATAAATAATAATACCCTTATCAGATACTTAGCTATTACTAAGCTCCCATAATTTTGTGTGCAATCAATAAGACAATACTTATCAGCCAGATATAAGAACAAGACCCAAATGCACAGAAAGTAATGCCGTATTTTTTGGACCATAAGACGCACTTTTTTTCCTCCAAATTTGGGAGGAAAGTGTGGGTGCGTCTTATGGTCGGAATGTAACATGTGGGGAGGGGGGCAGGGGGCAGCGGTGGAGTGGGATCAGCAGGAGGCAAGAAAATATCCCCTCTGTTGCAGGAAACAAGCTCTGGGGAAACCCCTGGTCCCTACTTAAGTGCAGTGAATATTAATCAGCCGCTTCCCCGCCCACCTATCAGCTGAGCAGTGAGTGGGGAGCAGCAGATGACAGAGCCACACAGTTTCCCCAGCGCCTGATTCCTGCAGCAGCTGGGCAGATCGGTGTCTGAAGGAGAAGGAGGCAGCAGGATCAGCTGGCATACCTGACAGCCTGGGGCTTTGCTGATGGGAGGCTGATGGGAGGCTGATGCTCCTGTGAAGGACCTGTGATGAGGTCATGAAGAGGGCGGGCTGGAGCATCACATGACCAAAGCCCTGCATCTTCATGATGTCATCACAGGTCCTTCAGACACACTGTACAACAGAGAATTAATTAAAAGGTTAGGCTACTTTCACACTTGTGTTTTTTGTGCAGCGCATCATGCGCACATGAAACGCATACGTGTCACATTTCTATCAACTCTGTCTATCATCTGTCTCTATCATCTCTGTCTCTATCATCTCTGTCTCTATCATCTCTGTCTCTATCATCTGTCTCTATCATCTGTCTCTATCATCTCTGTCTCTATCATCTGTCTCTATCATCTGTCTCTATCATCTCTGTCTCTATCATGTGTCTCTATCATCTCTGTCTCTATCATCTGTCTCTATCATCTCTATCATCTCTGTCTCTATCAACTCTATCATCTCTGTCTCTATCAACTCTATCATCTGTCTCTATCATTCTGTCTCTATCATCTCTGTCTCTATCATCTCTGTCTCTATCATCTCTGTCTCTATCATCTGTCTCTATAATCTGTCTCTATCATCTGTCTCTATCATCTGTCTCTATCATCTCTGTCTCTATCATCTGTCTCTATCATCTGTCTCTATCATCTCTGTCTCTATCATCTGTCTCTATCACTCGTCTCATCAACTCTATCATCTCTGTCTCTAATCTCGTCTCTATCATCTCGTCTCTATCATATCTGTCTCTATCATCTGTTCTATCATCTGTCTCTATAATCTCTGTCTCTATATCTGTCGCTTCATTGTCTCTATCATCTCTGTCTCTATCATCTCTGTCTCTATCATCTCTGTTCTATCATGTGTCTCTATCATCTCTGTCTCTATCATCTGTCTCTATCATCTCTATCTCTCTGTCTCTATCATCTCTGTCTCTACATCTCTGTCTCTATTCTGTCTATCTCTGTCTCTATCATCTCTGTCTCTATCACTATCATCCTGTCTCTATCATCTCTGTCTCTATCATCTCTGTCTCTATCAGTGTCTCTACATCTCTGTCTCTATCATCTGTCTCTATCATCTCTACATCCTGTCTCTATCAACTCTATCATCTCTGTCTATCATGTCTCTATCATCTCTGTCTCTATCATCTGTCTCTATCATCTATCTCTATCATCTCTGTCTCTATCATCTGTCTCTATCATCTGTCTCTATATCTCTGTCTCTATCATCTGTCTCTATCATCTGTCTCTATCATCTGTCTCTATCATCTCTGTCTCTATCATCCTGTCTCTATCATTCTGTCTCTATCATGTGCTCTCTATCATCTCTGTCTCTATCATCTGTCTCTATCATCTATCATCATCTGTCTCTATCATCTCTGTCTCTATCATCTGTCTCTATCATCTCTGTCTCTATCATCTCTGTCTCTATATCTGTCTCTATCATCTGTCTCTATCATCTCTGTCTCTATCATCTGTCTCTATCATCTCTATCATCTCTGTCTCTATCATCTGTCTCTATCATCTGTCTCTATCATCTCTTGCTCTATCATCTCTGTCTCTATATCTGTCTCTATCATCTGTCTCTATCATCTCTTCTCTATCATCTGTCTCTATCATCTGTCTCTATCATCCTTCTGTCTCTATCATCTCTGTCTCTATCATCTCTGTCTCTATCAATCTGTCTCTATCATCTGTCTCTATAATCTCTGTCTCTATCATCTGTCTCTATCATCTGTCTCTATCATCTCTGTCTCTATCATCTCTGTCTCTATCATCTCTGTCTCTATCATCTTGTCTCTATCATCTCTGTCTCTATCATCTTGTCTCTATCTTTATCTCTATCATCTCTGTCTCTATCATCTCTGTCTCTATCATCTCTGTCTCTATTCCATCATCTGTCACTCTATCATCTCTGTCTCTATCATCTGTCTCTATCATCTCTGTCTCTATCACTCTATCATCTCTGTCTCTATCATCTCTGTCTCTATCATCTCTGTCTCTATCATATCTGTCTCTATCATCTGTCTCTATCATCTGTCTCTAATAATCTCTGTCTCTATCATCTGTCTCTATCATCTGTCTCTATCATCTGTCTCTATCATCTCTGTCTCTATCATCTCTGTCTCTATCATGTGTCTCTATCATCTCTGTCTCTATCATCTGTCTCTATCATCTCTATCATCTCTGTCTCTATCATCTCTGTCTCTATCATCTCTGTCTCTATCATCTGTCTCTATCATCTGTCTCTATCATCTCTGTCTCTATCATCTCTGTCTCTATAATCTGTCTCTATCATCTGTCTCTATCATCTCTGTCTCTATCATCTGTCTCTATCATCTGTCTCTATCATCTCTGTCTCTATCATCTGTCTCTATCATCTCTGTCTCTATCAACTCTATCATCTCTGTCTCTATCATCTGTCTCTATCATCTGTCTCTATCATCTGTCTCTATCATCTCTGTCTCTATCATCTGTCTCTATCATCTCTGTCTCTATCATCTCTGTCTCTATCATCTCTGTCTCTATCATCTGTCTCTATCATCTCTGTCTCTATCATCTCTGTCTCTATCATCTCTGTCTCTATCATCTGTCTCTATCATCTCTGTCTCTTTCATCTGTCTCTATCATCTCTGTTTCTATCATCTGTCTCTATCATCTGTCTCTATCATCTGTCTCTATCATCTCTGTCTCTATCAACTCTATCATCTCTGTCTCTATCATCTCTGTCTCTATCATCTCTGTCTCTATCATATCTGTCTCTATCATTTGTCTCTATCATCTGTCTCTATAATCTCTGTCTCTATCATCTGTCTCTATCATCTGTCTCTATCATCTGTCTCTATCATCTCTGTCTCTATCATCTCTGTCTCTATCATGTGTCTCTATCATCTCTGTCTCTATCATCTGTCTCTATCATCTCTATCATCTCTGTCTCTATCATCTCTGTCTCTATCATCTCTGTCTCTATCATCTGTCTCTATCATCTGTCTCTATCATCTCTGTCTCTATCATCTCTGTCTCTATAATCTGTCTCTATCATCTGTCTCTATCATCTCTGTCTCTATCATCTGTCTCTATCATCTGTCTCTATCATCTCTGTCTCTATCATCTGTCTCTATCATCTCTGTCTCTATCAACTCTATCATCTCTGTCTCTATCATCTGTCTCTATCATCTGTCTCTATCATCTGTCTCTATAATCTCTGTCTCTATCATCCTGTCTCTATCATCTGTCTCTATCATCTGTCTCTATCATCTCTGTCTCTATCATCTGTCTCTATCATCTCTGTCTCTATCATCTCTGTCTCTATCATCTGTCTCTATCATCTCTGTCTCTATCATCTCTGTCTCTATCATCTCTGTCTCTATCATCTGTCTCTATCATCTCTGTCTCTTTCATCTGTCTCTATCATCTCTGTTTCTATCATCTGTCTCTATCATCTGTCTCTATCATCTCTGTCTCTATCATCTCTGTCTCTATCATCTGTCTCTATCATCTATCTCTATCAACTCTGTCTCTATCATCTGTCTCTATTTCTATGCAGCATGTATTTTTATGCAGCGGCACGCTCCAGTCTGAGTGCCGGGTGTTCATGCGAGAGACTCACACGAAATCGTGCGAGTTTCTCGCATGTGTGACCCCGGCCTTATACTCACCCTCCAGCGTCTTCACATAGTAGTTTACAGACACCACACTGGTCCCGCAGCACCATCTCCTACCCGTAGCTTCCAACATAATAACATACTATTATATAGAATAACACCACATATAATAGTATGTTATTTATGTTATTAAATATTTTACCACATTTTTTGCTTCAAATATATTTTTCCCTATTTTCCACCTCTAAAACCTGGGTGCGTCTTATAGTCTGGTGCGTCTTATAGTCCGAAAAATACGGTAGTTGTTACTATGCTCCCACAGTTTTGTCAGGCATATAGTGTGCAGTAAATAGTAAGACAATACTTATCAGCCAGATATAAGAACAAGACCCAAATGCACGGAAAGTAATAGTTGTTACTATGCTCCCACAGTTTTGTCAGGCATATAGTGTGCAGTAAATAGTAAGACAATACTTATCAGCCAGATATAAGAACAAGACCCATCTGTTCTTATATCTGGCTGATAAGTATTGTCTTATTATTTACTGCACACTATATGCCTGACAAAACTGTGGGAGCATAGTAACAACTACTTTCTGTGCATTTGGTCTTGTTCTTATATCTGGCTGATAAGTATTGTCTTATTGATTCCACACAAAATTATGGGGCTTAGTAATAGCTAAGTATCTGATAAGGGTATTATTATTTATGATACATGCATGTCTCCTTAAATTTTCAAACGGCTGAAACTATACATATTGTTGTTAGGGTATACAGCCATGGGGGGGAGGTGCATATCCACTTGAATATCTAAACTGCTGAGATTATACATACTAGTGTTAGGAATTACAGCTATTGTGAGAGATTCAAGCACTAACCCCCGTATAATATAGTGATGATTTAATTCCATTAATATCATCTGCTCCTGTGTGCAATATATTTTGATATTTCCCAGGTGGGAGTCTGTGTCAAGTGCTCTTTTTATCCACTTTTGTGAATTTTTCACATTTTTTTCATTTGTCTGTAGACGTTTTTTCCATTTTTTGCAATTTTGCATTTTTTGCAGCCTATCAGTATTTTTTACTACGAGATAAATCCTGTTGTGAATGGGTTTGAGATGAGTTCTGAGCAGAGGCTCCCTCTGGTGGTTACAAGCGGTACTAGTGAGGATTGTGAGGACTGGGAATCAGGTGTTACTGATTGGTCTTATGTAAGGGAGTCATTTTCCCATCATTGTTGCCGGTGATCAATTGTTCTGGTCTGAATCCTTCTTTCCAGTTTCCCTTGTAGCCTGCTGTGTCGTGTCTGCATCTCCTGCTATCAGATAAGACAATTTCTTATTTTGTGTTTTTGCTATATTTTGCATTTTGTCCTGCACTTCTGTGGGGGCCTTCAGGGTCCCCTCCGGGGGCTTTTGCCCTCTCAGTTTAGTCCAGCCACTGTGTTTTGTACTTTTGCTTTTTCCAGTTTTTTTTCAGTGGCTGCTGTTTTGTTTTTGTTACACCAGAGAACTAATTTAGGTGGTAGAGGTCGTGTGATCTCAGGTGATTTTGAAATTAGTAGAGTTGGTGTTTTTTCAGGGTTTTCTGAGATTGCAGTAAGTACCCTTCCTGTCCTTTTCTATTTAGTTAGTTTGGGCCCCAGCGTTTGCTCATACTATTTTCTTTCTGTGTCAGTATTTCCTCTTGTCTAACCGCCATTACATGTTTGGGGGCTTTCTATTATCTTTGGGGTTCTGCTCCGGGGCAGATAGCTTTCCTATTTCTATCTTTAGGTGTAGTTAGTTTCTCAGGCTGTGACGAGGCGTCTAGGACCAACGTAGGAACGCTCCACGGCTGCCTCTAGTTGCGGTGGTTAGTCAGGGTACTGCAATCTCATAGATTCCCTCTGCTCTAGTGTATTTCCTTTTTTACCTGCACTCCTCAGCTACCGTAACATAACAGTATCACCGGCCATAAAAATTGTATGGTACTCACAGAAGGGAAAAAATATTTTGAAGGAAGAAAAGTTGTCAGAGATATTTTTCTGTTTGTTGCATTTTTTATTTTTTTTTCCCTCTGTATCTCTGGGTGCTGGGGAGGATCTTTTCTTCCAATGGAGTTTGCACAGTTGTCTGGCCGTGTGGATCAGCTTGCCACTGAGGTTCAGAGTATTGCTGCATATCTTGCTAGGTTGCCTGTTGTGGAACCTAGGATCCCCATGCCAGATTTGTTTTTAGGGGATCGAGCTAAGTTTCAGAATTTCAAAAATAATTGTAAATTGTTTCTTGCCTTAAAATCTAAGTCCTCAGGAAACGCAGCGCAGCAGGTTCAAATTATCATCTCTCTCCTGCGCGGCGATCCTCAGGATTGGGCTTTTTCCCTGATACCTGGGGATCCTGTTTTGAGTGATGTTGATGCATTTTTTCAGGCTTTGGGGTTATTGTACGATGAGCCTAATGTCACTGATCAAGCTGAAAAAGCCTTGTTGGCATTAAATCAGGGGCTTGATGACGCTGAGTTATACTGTCAGAGATTCCGTAGGTGGGCAGTCCTGACCAAGTGGAATGACGACGCTTGGCGGCCCTTTTCCGGAAGGGTCTGTCGGATAATGTAAAGGATGTTATGGTGGGATTCCCTGTCCCCTCTGGTCTCAATGATTCTATGTCATTAGCGATTCAAATTGACAGACGTTTGCGTGAGCGGAGAAGTATGCGTGGAGGTGGTGTTGCCTTGTGAGCCAGCTGCTGAGCCCATGCAGTGTGATGGAGTGGTGTCTGGGCACAGCGTCATGAGTTTCGAAAGCGCAATGGGTTATGTTTTACTGGGGTGATGCCTCTCATGTTTTTTCGTCCCCAAAGGGGGGGGAAAAATTTTTGCCGCTGGGTTGTTTGGGGTGTGTTCGACTAAGTTTTTTTAACTGTACCTGATTGCTCTTCCCCTCATTTTTGCGGCTTTCGTTGATTTGGACAGCATTAACCTGATGGATTATGTTTTTTGCAAACTTGGGGTTTCCCTTTTGATCCCCCCTACAGAAGTCTATTTTTTACTGGGGAGTTCTCCCCTTTTGGGGAGAAAAACCCCCAGTTTTTACTCGGGGAAAAAAGGGGGTTGAATGTCCCAGGATGCTAAAAATTTTTGGTTCTATTAATCTGGGGGACTTATAGTGTGGGTTTCCCTTGGTTACAGTCTCATAACCGTTTTGGTTGGGAAAAATCTGTGCTGTAACCATTGGGCTGCCAATGTTTAAACCAACACTCCTGTTTTTTCTGCCCCCCCCCGGTGGGGGTGTTCCTGACTTTTTTTTTATTTTTTGATGTTTTAGCGAAAGTAAATCTGCACCTTACTCCATAGGAGCTATGGACTGCGCTATTGAATTAGTGCCAGGTAGAAATTCCAAAGGTCGCCTTTTTAATTTCGTACCTGAACATGACGTAGGGGTTTATATCAAGGAATCTTTGGGAAAAAGGGTCATATCACCCCTCCTTTCCCCCCTTGGTTTTGCCGGTTTTTTCTTTGTCCCAAAAAAGAGGTTTTCTTAAAGGGGGCCGTTATTTTTTAGTCTCTTGAACAATATTACTGTGAAATATCAAACCCTTTTTCCCTTGATTTCTGACCTTTTTCCAGGGTGAAAAAGCTACTGGTTTTTACCAAGTTCCCCTCAGGGGGTATAACCTTATTCGCAAAACAGGGGGATAAGGGGAAGAGGTTTTAAACCCCCCTGAAGGGCTTTTTGGTCCCTTTTTTATCCCTTTTGGGGGCTCACTAATTTTCCTTTCCAGTCCTTCAGAATAAATTTTCAGGGATTTTGTGGACAATTTCGATTTTTTTTGGAGGGAAATCTTGTTTTTTCTAATCCGGGTTCTGTGAAACATGTTCGAACTGTATTCCAGATTTTGGGGGGAAAATGCTCTGTAGGAAGGGATAAAGTGTTTTTGGCGTACAGAAGATTTTTTCTGGGATTCATTTTCCCCCTCTGTTATTAAAAGGGGACCCGGTCAAGGGTTTTGGCCATCTGTGATTGGGCCCTCTTCTTAAAGGTTTAGAGATTTTGGGTTTTTCCAATTTTTATCGAAATTTTTGGAATTTCTGGGGTTTTTTTTAAACCATTTAAATGTTTTTACCGAAAGGGTTTGTGTGGGGGAAAGGCCCCCCTGAGGCAGTTTTCGCGTTTCGGAACTTAAAAGAGATTCACTTCGCTTGTTCTACGGGAGCCTATTTTCTCTGCCATTTCGGGGAGGTTATGCCTTGAAATTGGGGGGGGGGCCGTTTTGCCCAAAAAGACCCGGGCCTAAAAAGTAACCTTGTCCCCTTTTTCCCCAAAATTTTCCCCTACGAACGAAAATTTGCGTGGGTAATCGGGAGTTATTGGCCTGAAGTGGGTTTTGAAGAGGGGACATTGGCGGGGGGGATCCAAACATCAGGGGGGGCCTTGGGGCCCAAAAAAATTGGTCTATCTGGAATCTCCAAGCGACTCAACCTAGACGGGGCCCGGGGGGCCCCTTTTTTTTCCACTTTTTAATTTTTGGGGTTTTCCCTTTTTCCGGGGACTAGAATTTTTAAAGGGGACCCCTCTCGGGGAGTTTCCTTGCGGTCCCTGAGCTATGATCCCTCTGTTTTTGAAAGGGTTTTGTTCTTTCCGCCCTCCCCCCCCAATTTGAGACTTGTCTGGAGGGGTGTCGGGGGGATGGCCGGCCTGCCCTGTTTGGAAAAAAGTTTGCCCCCGGCCAAAAGGAAAAAAAAGTGTGAGTTGGGTTCATTTTTCCGCATTGGCTGGGATCCCGAATTTTTGGTAAGAGACTTGGTTAGCGGCCTTTTTTGGGGCCTCCTTTTCTTGCATGTCGGGAAAAATTTTTGAGTCCTGGGGGACTTGCTCTCGCTCCAAGCCTTGCTCTCGCTTAGTGGTTTTTTATGCCATTCCCCGGCCCCCAAAAGCCCCTGGCCCCCTATCTCTATGGATTTCTTTTTGATCTTTGTTTCTCAGAAAATGACCCCATCTGGGAATTTGTGATAGGTTTTAAGATGATACATCTTTGCATTCCTAAATTGCCTTCCTCCCTGAATTGGTGCCGTTGTTTCCCTTTAGCACGGGTTGTTTACAGGCATTCCTGAGAACATTGGGGTCTACAGAGGGTCCCGTTTTTTTCCGATTTTGGGGGCTTTTTGTTCTAAATGGGTGTTTTTAAATTTTCTTTTCCTCGGCTTTCTCCCCCGACCAATGGCAAAGAGAGAAAAAAACCGACATTGGGTTATCTAAGATCTTTGTGTCTGTGATTTTGGTGACTGGGGGTCTTTTTTGCCTTTGGTGGTTTGCTTTAATAAAAAGGGGTAGCTCTGCCCCCTTTTTTTCCCTTTTTTTTAATTCTGGGGTTTCCCCCGATTTTCTTCAGGGAAAAGGGGCTTCTGTCTGTCAGGGTTGATTGTTGTTGAGGTATGCAGCAATTTGGGACCAGGTTGGGGGTTTCCCCCCCTAGGAGGAAGGGGCCCCGTTTGCTAACGGGCATAGGAGATGGTCCGGTTTAAAATGGGGGCTTGGTCTGGTTGTCCCAAAGAATTTCCTATGAGAGGCATCCCAAATTTAAGCCTAGGTTATTGGGGCCTTATAAGTCAGGGGGTTTTTTTAAACCCCTTTCTCTTGTTTGTTCTTCCAGGGGGATTTAAGATCCTAAGTGTTTTCCCAATCCCCTTGTTGAAGGTTTGTTGGCCGGGTTCCCTGCTGGCCTCCCGCCCTGTTTTGGTTGAGG
>JARQOD010000007.1:16878567-16924707 GCA_033576555.1 Oophaga sylvatica
ACAGATCTGGTTAATTATTTTAATTTTGTGTTGGATCAATTTTTTTGGGAAGCGGAGATCCCACGATATGTATTTTTTTTTTTTATTTTATTGTGGGGTAAAAGAATGGTGATTGAACCGGGTGGACTGGCCAGGGAAAAATCAGTAAATGCCGGGGGCCCCCACCCCCGACCAGCCCACAACTTGCCTTTAACTGTGTTGCTCTGCCCTGTGATCGGGGCCACTGATAGTGAGTGCGTTATTCTATACCGATGTCGGCGGCCACCTGCACTGCTCAGCAACAAGTGGTGAAGTGAGACTTTCTCATCCTTGAGGGTGGTTTTTTTTACTGATTCCCAAGCATCCTGAGAGAAAACCGTGGCAAAATGAGATCAATAGAAGCCCCAGCGCAGATGAGGAGAAAGTGCTATTTACTACTTGTGTGGCAGTGCAGATGGCGGCGGGCACCGGTAGGAATATGCATCACCCAAAGCGGTTCAATCATAGAAGGTGGATGCACAAAAACCGGGGGGTGTTGTGTCAGCTCCCGGGAAAGAGGAAAAAATGAGAGTGGTTGAGACTCCCAGTTTACTGTTTTGTTCCAGAATTTCCCCTAGTATACAACCCCACCGTTTGCAAGTACAGGGCAAATTACCCCCTCTTTTCTGCAGCTCCTACTCTACCCCTCCCACCTCGGGAAATTTTCCTTTGTTTCCCCCAACCCTGCAAAAGTCCTATAGCCCCTTTTTTGGAGAATCCTTCTTTTTGGTTAAAACCCCGGTGGGAGCGTCCGCTAGAAACACGAAAGTACTGTTGTGAAACATGCGCCGGACAGGCAACGGTCCCGTGGTACTGGTAAACCCGTAACTCCAACAGAACCCGAGAAATGGAATTCTCGGATGCCCTATAAACTAGCCCACCCGCGTGTGGGCTCATTTGAACCGTCATTTCAAAGTAAGATCATTGATAGGTCTGCCATTCTTCTGCGAGGTCTCAGGATGAGTTATGCTCCTGATAATCTTTCAGAACTCCAACCATACCCTTCAGCAAGAGGAGGACCCTGGTAACTCCACCCCGTTTATGAGGTCACGGCCACAGGTCTATAAGGCAGGGGCCAGGTATTCTGCCTGAGATCTGCCCTGGACACCAGACTTATAGCAGCTCTATGATGCATTGTGATGTGTCTCCCCTCCCGACCGCATGGCTTGCCTACTATGATCTAAAAACTGTAAGTTGATCTTCCTTATGTTAACCCCTTTTATTTTCTAATTGTCTTGTACATAACTATATTGCCTCGCTTGTTACATCTTTTTATATTGTATAAGCACTGCCTGTCTTTTTAAGGAATAAACCTATAAATTTATTAGTTTGTCTCTCCTGCTCTATAAACGAATTTGCACGTGCCTGAAGTACTATGCTACTGTTTTGGGGTTGCTACGGACCCTCTTGATAAATTGTTCATCAAAAGCCGTAGCTGGTGGCAGCTAAAAGGAAGGGGTGTAAAGTGTTAATCTATTGGGTGACGCGGGCAGTGACAGAGCGGGGTTTATAAGGGTACTGCCTGGCTGCAGCCAGGAGTAATTATAATTCCCTCACTGCAGCGTGCCCAATAGCCAGCACACCTCCAAGTGCCCCGTCTGGCGACCAATTATCCTAGGTGCAGTTCCCTGACTGACCTGAGGGTAAGGGGGGCGCCAGAGAGCTGCAAGTTCCTAAGTGGAAGTGGGATAATTAAAAATCCCTGCAGTTTACTGGGTCGGACGGCAGCAGCCGTCGTGTGTGTGCACCGTTTCATCACATATTGGTGGCAGCGGTGGGATCAAAAAGCCGTGATACCCCGGGCTACCTTGTGGCGGACTGTGTGCCCGTTCATCACAGAGAGGCTGCACTATGGAGCCATGTGAGGAGAGGACTGAGGAGCTGCACCATGAACCCATTTCTAGATGGAAATGAGGCCAGAGGACTCAGTGTGAGTGCTCTGTATTTTGGAAAGGGTTGATGTAACTTGAAAGGGGCTGCATAGGGAAGATGGTGACGTGCTGTGTGGAGAATGGGGGTTGATGATGAGGGGCTGTTTTAGAGAAAGGGGTATGTTGATGAGGGGGTTGTGTGGAGAAGGGATGATGACAGGCTGTGTGGAGAAAGGGGGGAATGATAAAAAGTCTCACGGTGCATCGCTGAGCTCAGAGAGTTTACCGAGAGAAATTTCTCAAAGTAAACTGCTGTGAACTCTCTGAGCTCAGCTCTGCATTGTGAGACTTTCTCACTGTGCTAACGGTGATCTCTCCAAGGTTACTGCCGTTCATTGGCCCGACTGTGGGGAAAGCAGCCTCAGTGACCTTTGGTAACTACAATGACGTCACCGATGTTCACTGATGCTGCGCTCACAAAAGCTCATTCTTCCAGTGGTTCTCAGCGTGAACGGTCGCATCTTGGCATAGTCGAGGTTGAAAACTGCTTATCCCCCAGACATGGATTACGGCATGGGACAGAAGTCGGACAGGTGAGGATATTGTTGTTTTTTATTTTTGTTTTATTATAGGAGATGAGGGATTCAGTGGAATGGGTGTTAGGTGAGTATGGTTTAATTTAGAATCAATAAAGGAGTCTGTGTCATTCTAGCTGTGTCTTTATTTACCATACAATTAAGCAGTATATATATATGGGGTGCACCTGATGCCACAGATATAAACCCGGGTGCAAGACCTTGTATGGAAAAGACATGAAACAAAACGAAGAAAAGGACCAAACAATAATAGGTCTGCACCCTGAGCAAAGTTAGAGATGAAAAAAAACACATGAAATTTTATTTTGGAAAAGCAAGACACACAATGAATAAAATCACTTAAAACCACACACAATGTGCCATAAAACACCACACACCTGAACCATGGCTTGCACAAAACATTATACTGACTCCTATTATGGACGTAATAAATGTATAAAACATGTGTGAACAATAGCCAGCAATGAATTCAATAAAGTGGAAGATGTATATATAACACACACACGTAAAAAATGCATAAATGAACACATGGGAATTGCAGCCAAAGAGGGGCTATAGTGGTTGCATCCTGGTCAGAGGATGATAATGATCCATTGAAAAGCTAGGCAGAAAATTCCGTGTTTATACCTTCAATAGAAGCTGGACAGTGGAATGTGCCCAAGATTTAGCCATACACTGATGTAAAGGGGAGCAGGATAAATGCACCCTAATCCCTAGAGCCTACAGACCAGTCCAAAAGAGAGTCAATATGCCACTAGGGCAAAGGAATCAGAAAGCCAGGAGCAGGACATGTGGGGAAAGCCCCACACGTATCGAGGCAGAAAAATTCCGTGTCTATACCTTACAATGGAAGCTGGACAGTGGAATGTGCCCAAGATGTAGCCATACACTGATGTAAAGGGGAGCAGGATAAATGCGCCCTAATCCCTAGAGCCTACAGACCAGTCCCAAAAGAGAGTCAATATGCCACTTGGGCAAAGGAATCAGAAAGCGAGGGGCAGGACATGTGGGGAAAACCCCACGCGTATCGCTGCTGAGTGCAGCTTCATCAGGGAAGTGTCATGTTTTATACATTTATTAAGTCCATAATAGGAGTCAGTATAATGTTTTGTACAAGCCATGGTTCAGATGTGTGGTGTTTTATGGCACATTGTGTGTGGTTTTAAGTGATTTTATTCATTGTGTGTCTTGCTTTTCCAAAATAAAATTTCATGTGATTTTTTCATCTCTAACTTTGCTCAGGTGTGCAGACCTATCATTGTTTCGTCCTTTTCTCGTTTTGCTTTATTTACCATACAACTCTAGGATTAGTAATGGATAGGTTGCCTATAGACGCTTCTCCATTACTAATCCGTCGGCTTGATGTCACCGGACAATGCAAAGGTGACAATAACCCCACAAATATAAACCCCACTTGCCACCACCACAGGGCAAGTGGGAAGAGCTGGGCAAAGTGACAGAATTGGCCTTTTCTGGGCAGCTGTGAACTGCTGTTTTTAGGTTGGGGGCCTATATCAATGGCCCCTTGCCAGCCTGAGAATACCAGCCCCAGCTCTCTGCTTTAACAAGGCTGGTTGTCAAAAATGTGGGGGGATCCCACATGGTTTTTTTAAATTATATAAATAAAAAAATGCGTTATTCTTGTTATTCTTGATAAACAACCACGCAAACGCTGACAGCTGAAGGATGCGACCCCCAGCTGTGAGTTTTTCCTGGCTGGCTATCAAAAATACAAGGTAAGCCAAACCTTTTTTTTATTATTTATTTAGAGCGTAGCCGCTGCCTGCTCTCACTGTTATTAGCAGCAAGCGTAGGTGGATGGAAACAGTAGTCCCATAAGCTGACACCAGTGACTGGAGGTAAACGTTATACCTCCGATCACAGATGTGGGCGCATGCTGTCATTTGACAGCGTGGGAACCATGGCTCTCTGACGGGCGATAATAATTTTATTGCCAATCAGAAGCAGAGTTTGCCGTGCTGTTATGCATATGACAGCGTGGTAAACACTGCATGTTCGGGCCCCCCATTCAAGTGAATTGGGTCTGGGTACTGTTCTGCTGCCTGAAAACGAACTTTCAGGGGTCCACCCATCTCTAATCTTGCCTAGTGTGTGACCGACGTGTATGTGTCCTGCATTTAGTGCGTGACTAGTGTGTATGTGTCATGTGTTTAGTGAGTGTATTTGGTACATGTATAATTTAATCTTTCTGTGCTTATAGAATATTATTGTTCTCGGCAGCACTTGTCTTGTTTACACAATATTATCTGCTGCCAATAAGGATGTTTATAAATCAAGTGTAAAAATCATTGCACCCAACAAATGAGTGTTTTGCTGGTTTGTCAGATTTTCTCTAGTGGGCCCAAACTACTCCAGTCTGACGCTGATTGAACCCTTATGCATTTTTGCTTTTTTCATATTTTTTAAATTTTTTTTATACTTTTTACGGCATTTATTAGTCATCATAGGGGACTTGAACCTGCGATCGTCTGATTGCTTGTACTATATACAGCATTAGCACAGTATTCGTACATGTAGTAAAAATTTAAGTCTCCTTTTGAAGCCCAGCCACAGGCTTTGGTTTCAAAGGAGTTCTGAGATGACAGGCACTGAGGTCTTCAAAAGACAAGAGCGCTGCTGGACACATAGAATTATGCGGCCCCCACGCTGGCTCACTGTTAATGCCACTGTCAGAGTTTGACAGTGGCATTAAAAGGTTAACAGTCATGGGTGTTGCTGCACTCTACTCCTAGCTGTTAGAGGCAGTTTAAGTGCGATCCAATAAAACATCAGATCACACTCAGACCACTGATATTCAATGGGACCACGCACATGTCCGATTTTTTTGGTCTGAAAGTGTCATGGAGTATTTATTTAAGTAAAGTATTTCTGTGTGGGTGTGTTTTTTTTTATTACTGGATTAGTAATGAGGGTGTCTGATAGACACCTCTCCATTACTAACTCCAGAGCTTGATGCCAGCTGTGATTTTGGATAATTCGCAGCTGACATCAACCCCAACTACCATTACCCAAATTGCCACAGCACCAGAAGAAGAGTGAAGGCAAAGCACCATCTAAAGTAATGTGCCACTTCTGGGAGGGCTGTGAGCTTGTATTTTTAGGCTGGGAAGAACCATGTCATCCATGTGCGTGTGCGGTATGTAATGTCATCCATCCTGCCAGAGAAACATGTCTACGCTTGGGCAACAGGGATACAGTACGTGTGAAAACAAGGACGTGTGCAGCCCTATAGATTGGATGTGCATGTGTTCATGTCTCCGGTACATGTGAAAACAGACACCATGTAAATTGGAAACACTGATGTGTGTAAGGGGCCTAAGAGAAAGCCTGTTTTTCTGCACTTTAGTTGGAGACTGTTATAGCGCAAAAGTGTGTTGTTGCAGTGGGTTTTCTATAACTTTTAATGGATAGACCACCATCCTCTATTTTTAAATGGACATTCAAAAATTCAAGGAATGCACTGTCACATTTTCTTTTTGAAATCATATTCAACTCATTAACATTAAGCAAGTGATTAGCGAAAGTTGAGAATTCTCATTTGGCTTTTGCCAAACTACAAAGATCTCATCCACATACCTAATAAAATATTTTATACTTTTGAGAAAAGGATTTTTAGTGATAAAAATAAATCTTTCTTTAAAAACAGCCATAAAAGAGACCAATTTCCCTATTGCTGTTCCATCTCTCTGTCTGAACCATTTACCATCAAAACGGAAAGAATAATTAATAACTATTAGATTAAGGCCATTGCAAGTAATATTTGTGAGATTTACATTTTTTCATGTTTCATGTTTGTTTCATGTAGAGTATAAACTTTTAATATTGATGGAAGCAAACAAAAAACTCCTTGTCATGTAATCTGTACTGTTAAAGAAGCACTCATCAAAATGTTTATCCTCTTAATATATTGCAATCATCATAAGGGAAACTGGAGTCTCATAGAGGGCTAAGGTGTAATTCACCCTGACTGATAGCCCTTGCAGAACGGGCTACTGTGCGCTGGGTCATTCCTCTTAGTGTCAGTGGACCACCTCCGAAACTTGGAGCAATACTTCTCCCCTGCCAGTCTACCTGCTGAAGTGTAAAGGGACGGCCGCAGGGCCGATGTACTGGAAGCTATGTGATGTTTTACCTCTGTCATGTCAATGGCGGGAGGTGTTCTCCTCCCGTGAGAGAGCGTACAGAGCAATTAGAGTCAGAGTCCAAATTCACGTCAAACAGTTCTGCTTTATTTTCCTCCGTGCACAGCACATCTAAGACACCACCAGCATCTCTTACACAATTCCAGCAATACATTCTTTACAAGGCTGGGTCTTCCCCGCTGCCACACCAGAATGGACCAATAAGTATTGACGGGACGAGGAGCCCGGTGAAAATGGCACTTCAATTGCTTCCCCTGGAGACACTTCAATCCAGCATAAGAAAGACACATTCACTAGGTCGTCCACCCCTTACTGGTTATCCCACCTGGATACTTCTGATGGCCCACTCGCTTCCAAGCTTCAGCACAACCTCTTCTGCTGAGCATTCTCACAGTGATGTTTCCACTGTTCTCTCTGCGTAAACCCACTCTTCTCTGGGTCCACACCACCGCGGTCTATACTATTCCAGCTTGTTTCAGGGGTTGCTGATACCCTATTCTTCCTAGCCTATGCGTAGGGCCCAGGAACGTGGATGTCCTCACACTGGCAAGGTCCACCCTCGACTTTCCTCCGCTACGAGGAGAACTTCCTGACAGATTCCCGCTTGGAGGCAATCCTTCCCTAGCAACAAGTCCCTAACTATTGTGTCTAGAGGGCTGGATGTGCTCTCTGCACCAATCTAGTGGCCAAACCTAAATACTGCACTGACATACTTTTTATAACTTGCTAACTGGAATGCTAACGTGCCCCCATTAGTGATCCCTCGCAGTTACCCAACTATGCACACTATTCTCCACGTCCCCTCTTCTAGTGACCCCAAGGATGCACTGACTACCTGCCACTAAACCCCACATAAATTCCTACATAGCAATTTGCAAAGCATATATATATATTTACATTAACACACTTAAAGGGATGAGGCCTTAAAGGGTTAATTCCCCCTAACCTCCTTACAGAAGCATAGTGTGGACTCAGCCAGGGAGAAGTGGTTGGGATCGTTGTATATATGACACTGCACAAGAAAAAAATCTTCCACCATCCAGAGTGACTGGCAGTAAGACAGGAAAGAAAATGCCCATGCTTGGGAGGTCACCATGAAGAAGAGAGATTATTTTTACCACCCGTTGCTCCTTGGTTCCTGAGGAACAAGGACATAAAATTAAGTATAGCTTACAGACCTACCTGAAAGCAACAAACTTGTCATGCCCCCCAGAGAACCTGTTAGGAAAAGCCATCTTGGTCTCCACTTAGGGTTGTCTGAAAGTCACGGTCCCCAAACCAGATGTGTTAGGGTGCTGAAAAACAGCATTGCGTAGATATGCCACCTCCTGACTGGCTAAGTTGCTAGAGTTGCCTTGTCAAAGCAGAGATAGGATCCATAATGTCACGACTCTGTTGTCGGATGTCCTGGGACAGGGGCTCCTTCCCTGTCGCTAATGCTAAGGTCACCCTAACTCACCCTGATCTTTGGATTACTTCTGATAATGAAGTCGTCAGGGCCACATACCTTGCCTTAGCTCCTTAATCCACCCTAAGTCTGTACCCTTTCCCCACACAGGGAAGAGGGGAGTAGTAATGTACCGTAATACACCAACCAGACGAACAAGGTAATACAAAAAAATAAATAAAGGAAAATGCCAATCATACAAATGTGCACACATAAACAAAAGAGGTAAACACTGGGGAGTGGTGGATGGGGTTAATCCAAAGTAGGAGAAGGAGAGGAATTAGCACACACCCAAAACCTAGCAACAATCTCAGATAAATCCACCAAATGCCTTCTCAAAAAACAAACACAAACCACCATCTCCTAACCATGCAGCATAAGCTATCTCTGGCAATGAGTGCTAGCCAGGGCCCAGATAATATAGGATATGAGAGTGGATAAAAGTAAATAGCTGCAAGAAAGCTTTCAAGAGCTCTCAACTGAGAAGATTAACCCCTGCACTGCTAAAAGAAACTTTCACCTTTAATATGAAGGTGAAGTGTTTCTAAACAGTGCAGGAGTAAGGTAAATTATATGCTGAGGTCTTCTGGCTCCTCTCTGTCACGGTAAACCAATGAAAATTAGTGGATTGAAAGGCAAAATGAGCAATTGTAAGTACACAGTGCTATATAATATGATGACTGCAATATATTAAGAGGATAGAAACGTTGTTGGGATTGCTTCTTTAACAAAGGTATTGGTATTTTTACATAAATTAGAATATTTTTCAATAATTAGTCAGCAAAGCTGCATAATGGTTCTGTAACACAGCCTTTATTGGCTACTATAGATCAACCTAGGAGAAGGATAGGGATTTATGGACTTTTGGTAGGAAATACCATACTGATTTTTTTTGAGAAATGGTGGACACAATCTTTCTGCTGCTTTTTTAGATGTAACTGATCTTTCTAAATGTTTGAGTAAAAAATTCAAAGTGCAAACTTTTTTGAGTTCTTGTTGTAAGATCTTTTGCAAATTTCACATATATATCTTCATTGTGAAGTTAATCATGTTTTTTTTTTTAACTAGGTCAATACACTTCTCTCTCCTTTTCTAATGATAGATATTTGTTTGGGTAAATCAATTTATTTATTTATTTTACTCACTAAAGTGTAATTAATTCCACAGCTTTTTAAAGACTGCCAGCACTACCTCAATTGGGGCTCACAATCTAGATTCCCTATCAGTATGTCTTTGGAGAGTGGGAGGAAGCCGGAGAACCCGGAGGAATCACATGCAAGCATGGGGAGTATCTTAGATAACTTGTGTTAAAATCAAATCTAAACATATATCTAACGTTATGCAATGTATCATTTAATACCATCAGTGGGGTACCTGATTGGGTTCAAATTTATTCTGCAGAAGCACATTGACCAAATTTATAAAGCAAATGTCATTAATAAGTACTGGAAGCCTGTATCTCAATATTATCGAGTCTGTGTGGGATTACATTGAGAGAAAGAAGGATTTGGTAAGTCTACATCCACAGAAGATCTGTAGTTCTCCAAGATGTTGAGAACCACCTCTCCGCCAAGATCTTTCATAAATTGTGTGCTAGTGTACCTAGAAAAATTGATGCTTTGAGATTCTTTTGAAGGCAAAGAGTGGTCACACCAATACTTGCAATATTTGATGTAGACAGGAGGGTTATGGGAAGGGAGGCACACTGCCTCTAGCTTATCATTCCTCCTCCCTCACTTCTGCATAGAATCTTATCAGTACCAACTGCCATCTCTTATCTCAGTAATCTAAAAATCTGTCTTCACTGAATACAAATTTTACTTGTGAATTAAGCATTTTGAGAATGAATTATCAGTCCTGGCGGGGAAGAAGCAGATTGTTTTCTGGTAAGTTATAATACAAAGTCGATAATTTTCATGTGAACTATTGATTTATGAAATACAAATGAAAACTGCTGTTACTCTTTAAATCCTGTTGTTGTTACTCTTTGGAAATGAGAAATGACTATATTATAAGAGTATGAAAGCCTCTTCAGAGTTTACTAAGCATTGAAAATGAAGTAGATTATAAGGACTGATAAGTGATAAAATGTTTCACTGTTACATGGTAATATTGTTATTAGAATTGTCATGCAATAATTTAGTGAAAACATCACTGACATATGTTCTTTACTAATGAATAGAGTCTCCTGGCATTATGTAAGAGTTAAATGTCCATGATACTTTTAATTTCATTCAGAAATCATTTCAGGAAGGCTAAAGCATACAGGCTAGTATCTGCAGAGAGCATATCAATATTGTCGGGCTGATGCACAATCTTTCCATTAATTCTGCTGTTTCACTCTACAATTGATCCTTTAGCTAGAGGGTCAATGCTGACTCAAAGCTGAATCTAACTCTTTACCAAGCAACCTCTTGAGATATCGGCTCTGATATCTAGCACTGTTTCTTTTGATTCCTCTTTTTTTCACATTTCTAATCTTTATCTGCAGTCATATTATTCTTTATGCCATGCTGTTTTTGTGAACGCTTGAGTTCAAAAGCTGCATGTAAATTGTTATTTTCAGACACAAGATAATTTGATTTTATTTCTAGGTTATTTTATTATAATGCTATCACATGAACTATATATCCTGATGAATCAGATTGTTACGGGAATCTAGCCTTCATTCTCTGCATTCTGAAATTTCTAAGATATCGGAGGATGTTTTGATGTGAATCACAAATTAAGCAATTTGATTTGCTGCTCATGCTGGGTTTTACATTGGTTCTGGGAATCACTCATTTCTTTTTCATAAGTCTGTATAGTTTAACAGACTAAGAACCCTGCATCCTACTAAATCTGTCTCTTTTGCATGTATTATATATTATTCTTATTGTATAGGTTTTTGTATTCACACAGTCACTTATTTGTACATAAAGTTATATTTTTGCTGATCTGCTATACTGTGTTACATTTAGCTGATGATTTATTATTTTTAATATTTTATAAATTTCTAATATAGTCTGTTGTTGCAATATGTTACAAATTCCTATTCTTTGCATCCACCAAGAGAGTCTACAATCTAATTCCTTAAAAAGTTTTAGGTCTGACCGAGCACTAGAGGCAGGATTGTAAAAGCAGACGATTATAGATATGCTATGCAGTTTGTGTATCTCTCATATAAATGAATGGTAGTTAAAAACATATTAGGAGTTATGCTGTTGGTGTAACTCTTGATTTTAGCAAAAAATATTTTACACCTACAGCCACAATCCATATAGTATAAACAAAAATCTCAACATATAAAAGTGCAAGATAAAATATTATAAAAGGATATATTTTATTAATGCTTTAAAAGACAAAAAAAAAATGAAACATACAAAAGTATTGAAGCATCACAGGTAAGTACAAGGAAATGGGAACAGGCAGTACAATTTTTGGCAAGGGTGACTATGATGCCCATAAAATATTTTGAACAATTTTATTCCCCCATGGGAAAATGTTTGTCAGCCCATGCACTGCGTGTATGGGCGTTTTACAAGTCTAGGAGACACGCTCCTTTAAATTGGGCCCAGTTTTTAATCAGGCCTTCCTCCACGTCTCATCATCCACTGCCACTAGATCACCAGGGTTAACGTTTTCCGTGCTGCTACAGCCAGTGTTGAATTCCTAACAAGGGTGGGTGGTTATGCTGGGCGTTAAATACTTGATATTGGAAAGGTTGAGGTGTATCCCACAGACGAAAATGTTTGCCAGCCCATACAATTAGTGTATGGGCATTCTAAGTGTTGGAGACCCGCTCCTTTATCTTATTGGTAATATGTATGGGTGAAGATGAAGAAGCTTGTGACAGAGGTGTGTTTATAGTTATGGATGGTGCACTCTTCTTTACACATAGTTTTTCTCGAGCATCCATCAGTTTGTTTGGTTATCCTCTGACACTGTTCTGCTTTCTGTAATTCAGCATCTCACAAACATGTAGCACTTTGCCCTTTATACAGACACATGCGTGTTTGGCAACATATTTTGGACGGGCATTTCTTAGGCCGAGTCTCATACGCGCATCTGTTACACCGATCTTCTAACGAGCATGAAACCGATTCTGGTAATTGATGGTGGCTAAACGACTAATCATTGTAGGCTGTATCCTGGCTCTCATACCTCCCATAGCCACTAATGTTATTAATCATGTACTTTCCCATTCCTGTCATCACCATGCCCCTTTTAATGATCACTTCATCCAACGATTCGTTCGCGATATTTTTCCCAAAAACCTGGACCTTCCCAGCAGCAACTGTGTAGGAAACCACATTACAGGTTTGCAAGATATTTATGATGCCCCTAAAAAAAAATTTACACACTATGTTGATATCTACCCACAGGGGGAAATGTTTGCCAGCCAGTGTATGGGCATTCCAAGTGTAGGAGACCCGCTCCTTTAAATTGGGCCTAGTTTTTTATAAGGCCTTCCTCCGCGTCTCATCATCAACCGCTGCTAGATCACCAACATTAATGTGTTTCGTGCTGCTACAGCCATTGTCAAAATCCTAACAAGGGTGGGAGTTTTTGCTGGTGTTAAATACTTGTTATGGAAAAGGTTGAGGTGTACCTCACAGAGGAAAATGTTTGCCAGCCCATACACACATTCAAAGTCTAGGAGGCCAGCTCCTTTAAATAGGGCCTAGTTTTTAATCAGCCTTTCCTCCACGTCTCATCATCTGCCGCCACTAGGTCGCCAGCGTTAATGTGTTACATGCTGCTACAGCCATTGTCAAAATCCTAGCAAGGGTGGGTGCTTTTGCTGGGCGTTAAATACTTGTTATGGAAAAGATTGAGGTGTACCCCACAGGGGAAAATGTTTGCCAGCCCATACACTTAGTGTATGGCCATTCCATGTCTAGGCGACAAGCTCCTTTGTAGTGGGACATTTTTTGTTAAGAGGCCCTCCTCCATGTTTCGTCCAAAGGTGATTGGGGTTATTGGGGTGCATATGACGTGGTAGCATGGCAGGCTTTGCAGTCAATGCATAAAAAAACAGAATTGGAGAGAAAAATGAATACTGTGCAGTGGATTTTCCTGGGCCCATCCAGTACCTGGGTTCAAAGGCTTATTGAGGTGCATAGGACTTGGTAGCAGGGCAGGCCTTGCATTCAATGCAACATATTTGATGGAAGCCCTCCTGGACATCTCATGAAAGGGGTATTGGGGTGCGTCGTATTTCTTGGCAGCCCTTCCACTCACAGCAAAGGCTATAAAAGTTTAGGAGACCCTCTGTTTAATAATTGCCCTTTAAGCAGATTAATGCTGCCTGATGCCCCTGTAAAAATAGGCTCTGTGACTTTAAGAGTCCCTCCTTCTTAAATGAAACAAGATCTGTCTGCTTATGTGTCACACACCACATGGCCAGCTAGGGTTGGTAAATGTTACAATGACATTTCCCAGTGAATGCATTTGCTTTGGTTGAAAGCAATGGTAAATTTGAAAAACGCTTCAAAAACGCTGCGTCTGAACATAGTCCAAGTGGTGGAGGAACATTTTGGTCTGGAGTTATTTATTTTGCCTTATATACAAGTCATTAACCTGGAAAGGATGTACCTTAACATATTTCCCAGCAAAATCTGTTTTGGTTTCGTTTTGGTATGTTTTTTGGTGCATCGGTAAAAATGGCATGAAACTCTGACAACATTGTTTAAAGCTGTGAACTAAGAGTCAGGAATGCTTCCAGGGGCGATCCAAATGATGTCCCCATGTCATTTGAGCAGTGTTTCCATAATTTTCAGACGCATTTAGACCTTAAAAGGACCCCCAGGGGGGATCGCAGCAAAAATCCTCGGGTCTCCCATAGACTTACATTGGGCTCGTTGTTCTGTCCGAGTACCCGAGTATTCCAATCTGCTCGACCCGAGCAACGAGCACCTGAGCATTTTAGTGCTCACCAATCACTAATATTAGCCCAAACAATTTTGATTAGGAAATATGACCTCCGGACTACAACACAGTGCTAGCCCAAACAATTTTGATTAGGAAATTTGGACTCCTCCTTGCAAAACACAATTAGCACAAACTAGTTAGATGCTGGAAGTTCAATATCATACAGGGTCATACCTAACAATATAACAATTTGAAGCAGGAGCGGTCTCTCTGTGCTGTTACACTGAAAAAATGACGCCAGTAAAGCAACATGTCCACTTTTTATTTGGATAGGGACATGTGACTTTGGCAGCCAATGACAGAAGCCCTTGTGTCTGGATGTTGTCGATGGTTTCTGCGACCTGATTGGCTGCCGGAATCTACACACATTAAATTAAATAAATATATAATATTCCTCTGCTTCTCTGACCTCTATTTGTGCCCTTCCTTCAAAAAGCAGGACTCCTCACTCATCATACAGTACCATTATCCTAGCCAAGGTCCTAACAAAAGCATTAGTGGTAACGTGATCATTTACCGAACTGTGCACAAATTTTGCCAACTTTGAGGGGAAATGCTCAGGAATCCAAACATGAATCCGAATGAGCTACGTTCATGCAGTATTTGAGATTGGCGAATGTTTTCCAAACAAGTTCGCTCATCTCTAGCAGAAACCCTCCACAAGGAATCCCATTTTGGAAACTGCATCCTTTGAGGAATTTATCTAGATGTGTGATGAGCACGTTAAACCCCCAGGGATTTCACAGACATTTATAATGTTGAGCCATGAAAATTAAAAAACACATTTTTCCCACAAAAATAATATTGAAACCCAATTTTTTTTATTTTGACAAAGGTAGCAAGAAAAACTGAACCACACAATTTGTTGTGCAATTTCTTCTCAGTATATCAATACCCCATATGTGGTGAAAAACTATTATTTTGGGCGCAGGGCAGGGCTCGGAAGGGAAGGAGCATCGGTTGACTTTTAGAATGCAAAATTGTCTGGAGTCGAGATCGGACGCCATGTAGCGTTTGGAGAGCCCCTGATGTGCTTAAATAGTGTAAGCCCCCTAAATGTGACCACATTTTGAAAACTATACCCCTCTAGATATTTATCTAGATGTGTGGTGAGTACCTTGAACCAAAAGGGGCTTTACAGAATTTTATAATGTTGAGCCGTAAAAATAAAAAAGCACATTTTTCCCACAAAAAAGTTATATTAGCCCCAAATATTTTATTTTCAAAAGAGTACCAAGAAAAAAGGAACATGCAATTTGTTATGCAATTTCTTCTGAGTAGGCTGATACCCTATATGTGGTAGAAAATAACTATTTGGGTGCACGACAGGGCTCGGAAGGGAAAGAATGCTATTTTGGCTGTAATAGGCTGCGAACACCATGTTACATTTGAAGAGTCCCTGACATGCCAAAAGAGCAGAAACTCCCACAATTAACCCTTTTTGGGAAACTATGCCCTTAAGGAATTTGTCTAGGAGGGTAGTGAGCACTTTCAACCTTCAGGCGATTCACAGACTTGTATAATATTGGGTTGAATAAATTAAATATTACGATTTTTTTCCACTAAAATGTTGCTTTTACCCCAAGTTTGTAGTTATCAAAAGGGGTAATAGGAGAAAAAACAGTAAAATGTATTATGCAATCTCTTTTGAATGCGCCAATACTCCATAATTGGTCGAAAACTACTTTGAGGCACAGTGCAAAGCTCAGAAGGGAAGAAGCGCCATATTATAATGCAGATTTTTCTGTTATGGTTTGCCTGTACCATAAAACACTGAAAGAGCCCCTGAGGTGCCAAAACAAAAGAAACGCTAAGTGATCCTATTTTACAAACTACACCTCTCAGTAAATTAATGCAGGGGTACAGTAACCATATTGACATCACAAGTGCGTCACAGAATTTTATAACATTGGGCATTAACCCCTTCACCCCCAAGGGTGGTTTGCACGTTAATGACCGGGCCAATTTTTACAATTCTGACCACTGTCTCTTTATGAGGTTATAACTCTGGAACGCTTCAACGGATCTTCGCGATTCTGAGACTGTTTTCTCGTGACATATTGTACTTCACGTTAGAAGTATAATTTCTTCGATATAACTTGCGTTTATTTTTGAAAAAAACACAAATATGGCGAAAATTTTGAAAATTTTGCAATTTTCAAACTTTGAATTTTTTTTCCCTTAAAACAGAGAAATATGTCACACAAAATAGTTAAGAAATAACATTTCCCACATGTCTACTTTACATCAGCACAATTTTGGAACCAAAATTTTTTTTTGTTCGGAAATTATAAGGGTTAAAAATTGACCAGTGATTTCTCATTTTTACAACAAAATTTACAAAGCCATTTTTTTAGGGACCACCTCACATTTGAAGTCACTTTGACGGGTCTATATAGCAGAAAATACCAAAAAGTGACACCATTCTAAAAACTGCACCCCTCAAGGTACTCAAAACCACATTCAAGAAGTTTATTAACCCTTCAGGTGCTTCACAGGAGCTGAAGCAACGTGGAAGGAAAAAATTAATATTTAACTTTTTAGCCACAAAAATGATCTTTTACAAACTTTTTTTTTATTTTGACAAGGGTAAAAGGAGAAAATGGGCAGATAAAGTTGTTGTGCAATTTCTCCTGAGTACGCCAATACCCTATATGTGGGGAAAACCACTGTTTAGGCACACGGCAGAGCTCGTAAGGGAAGGAGCGCCGTTTGACTTTTTCAAACTAAAATTGGCTGGAGTTGAGATTGGACGCCATGTCGTGTTTGGAGAGCCACTGATGCGCCTAAACAGTGGAAACCCCCCACAAGTGACACCATTTTGGAAACTAGACCCCCTAAGAAACTTATCTAGATCTGTTGTGAGCACTTTGAGCCCCAAAGTGTTTCACAAAAGTTTATAATGCCTGGGTGTGAAAAAAAAAAAAAACAATTTTCCACAAAAATGATTTTTTTCGCCCCCAATATTTTATTTTCACAAGGGTAACAGGAGAAATTGGACCCCAAAAGTTGTTGACCAATTTGTCCTGAGTACGCTAATACCCAATATGTGGGAGTAAACTACTGTATGGGCGCACGTCGGGGCTCGGAAGGGAAGTAGTGACGTTTTGGATTGCAGACTTTGATGGAATGGTCTGGGGCGTCATGTCGCATTTGGAGAGCCCCTGATGTGCCTAATCAGTGGAAACCCCCCACAAGTGACCCCATTTTGGAAAATAGACCCCACAAGGAACTTATCTAGATGTGTGGTGAGCACTTTGAACCCCGAAGTGCTTCCCAGAAGTTTATAACGTACAGCCGTAAAAATAAAAAATCCTTTTTTTTTATTACAAAAATGATTTTTTCGCCCCCAATATTTTATTTTCACAAGGGTAACAGGAGAAATTGGACCCCAAAAGTTGTTGTCCAATTTGTCCTGAGTACGCTGATACCCAACATGTGTGAGAAAACGACTGTATGGGTGCACGTCTGGACTCGGAAGGGAAGTAGTGACGTTTTGGATTGCAGACTTTGATGGAATGGTCTGGGGGCGTCATGTCGCATTTGGAGAGCCCCTGATGCGCCTAAACAGTGGAAACCCCCCACAAGTGACCCCATTTTGGAAAATAGACCCCACAAGGAACTTATCTAGAAGTATGTTGAGACACTTTGAACCCCTAAGTGCTTCACAGAAGTTTATAACGTACAGCTGTAAAAATAAAAAATCCTTTTTTTTTTTACAAAAATGATTTTTTTCGCCCCCAATATTTTATTTTCACAAGGGTAACAGGAGAAATTGGACCCCAAAAGTTGTTGTCCAATTTGTCCTGAGTACGCTGATACCCAACATGTGTGAGAAAACGACTGTATGGGTGCACGTCTGGGCTCGGAAGGGAAGTAGTGACGTTTTGGATTGCAGACTTTGATGGAATGGTCTGGGGGCGTCATGTCGCATTTGGAGAGCCCCTGATGCGCCTAAACAGTGGAAACCCCCCACAAGTGACCCCATTTTGGAAAATAGACCCCACAAGGAACTTATCTAGAAGTGTGGTGAGCGCTATGAAGCCCCAAGTGCTTCACAGAAAATTTATAACATACAGCCGTAAAAACAAAAAAATCATTTTTTTTTTACAAAAATGATTTTGTCGCCCCCAGTTTTTTATTTTCCCAAGGGTAACAGAAGAAATAGGACAAATTGCACAATAACTCTTGGGGTACAGAGTACGCTGATACCCCATATGCGGGGGTAAACTACTGTTTGGGCGCATGGCAGAGCTCAGAAGTGAAGGAGCACCGTTTGACTTTTTCAACGCAGAATTGGCGGGAATTGAGATCAGACGCCATGTCACATTTGGAGAGCCCCTGATGTGCCTAAACAGCAGAAACCCCCCAATTCTAACTCCAACCCTAACCCCAACATACCCCTAACCCTAGTCCCAACCCTAACCACAAACCTAACCCTAACACACCCCTAACCCTAATCCCAACCATAACCCTAATACTAACTTTAGCACCAACCCTAACCCTAACTTTAGCCGCAACCCTAACCCTAACCCTAATGGGAAAATGGAAATAAATACATTTTTTTAATTTTATTATTTTTCCCTAACTAAGGGGTGATAAAGGGGGGTTTGATTTACTATTTATAGCGGGTTTTTGTGATTGGCAGCTGTCACGCTAAAAGACGCTTTTTATTGCAAAAAGTAGTTTTTTGCATCACCACATTTTGAGAGCTATAATTTTTGCATATTTTGGCCCACAGAGTCATGTGAGGTCTTATTTTTTGCGGGACGAGGTGACGTTTTTATTGGTACCATTTTTGAGCACGTGACATTTTTTGATCGCTTTTTATTTCGATTTTTGGGAGGTTAGAATGAACAAAAATTAGCAATTCATGAATTTCTTTTGGGGGAGGCGTTTATACCGTTCCGTGTGTGGTAAAATTGATAAAGCAGTTTTATTCTTCGGGTCAGTACGATTATGGCGATACCTCATTTATATCATTTTTTTATGTTTTGGCGCTTTTATAGAATAAAAACAATTTTATATAAAAAATCATTATTTTTGCATCGCTTCATTCTGCGAGCTATAACTTTTTTATTTTTTTGCTGATGATGCTGTATGATGGCTCGTTTTTTGCGGGACAAGATGACGTTTTCAACGGTATCATGTTTATTTATATCTGTCTTTTTGATCGCGTGTTATTCCACTTTTTGTTCGGCGGTATGATGATAAAGCATTGATTTTTTGCTTATTTTTTTTTTTTTTTTAAGGGGTTCACTAAAGGGGTTAACTAGTGGGACAGTTTTATAGGGGGGTCGTTACGGACGCGGCGATACCAAATATGTGTACTTTTATTGTTTTATTTTTTTTATTTACAGGAAGAAATGAATTTATTGGGGAATATATTTTTTTTTTTGATGATGATTTTTTTTACCACTTTTTATTTTTATTTTTTTTTACTTTTTTACTTTGTCCCAGGGTGGGACATCACAGTATTTTAGCAGATCGCTGGTGTGACAGTGTGCACAGCACTCTGTCACACCAGCGATCGCTCTGGCATCGCTGCAGGCTTCCTCTGCGCCTGCTCTCAGCAGGCACTGAGGAAGCCGCCTCCCTGCAGGACCCGCGGCCCATCTTGGATCCGGGAACTGGAGGGAGGACGGACCCTCGGAACAGCGCGACACATCGCGCTGCTCTGAGTGTCTCAGGGGGGCGCGCAGGGAGCCCCCTGCCTGCGCGATCCTCCCCTGTGCCCCGGGCACACCGCGATCATGTTTGATCGCGGTGTGCTAGGGGTTAATGTGCCGGGAGCGGTCCGTGACCGCTCCTGACACATAGTGCTGGGTGTCAGCTGTGATATACAGCTGACACCCGGCGGCGATCAGCTACGCTCCCCCCGGGAGCGCAGCTGATCGCCTATGACGTACTATTCCGTCCATGGGAATTAGGTCCAGGGTCACATGGACGGAATAGTACGTCTGATGGCAGAGAGGGGTTAAAGAAAAATAATTACATTTTTACCACAAAAAATATTTTTAGCCCCAGATACTACATTTTCACAAGGGGAAATGGGGAAAAATGGCATCAAATTGTGTAACACAATTTCTGCTGAACGAGGCAATACCCCATATGTGTATGTCTAGTACGGCTTAGCCACAGTACGATGCTCAGGAAAGACAAAGCACTATTTGACTCTTGAAGAAAAAAATATTGTGGAATAGTTTACGGACTGCATATATAGAACCACTAAGATACAAAAGAGCAGAATCCTCCCTTAAGTGACCTGATTTTGCAAATTATACTCCTTTGGAAATTTATCTACAGGTGTAGTGACGATTTTGACTCCATGGGTGTTTTCCAGAAAAAAAACAACTGTGGATGCTGCTGAGTGAAAATTGAAAAATCTTCCATTGTAATGCCCAGTATTTTGTAGTGACCAGTACATTGTAGGGCCCACACATTGTGCCCAGCTCTTGTTTCTGGAGACATGCAACCATAAATTAGGCAGGATGTCAACACTACAGAAATGCCAAACATGTGGATGCTGAATGTGGTTTAGGCACACTGGGGCTCAGAAGGGGAATGGGCATTTGGATTTCGGAGTGCCGAATTTACCAAATTTCTTCTGTAGGGTGAGGTGCCACAGCGCTTTCACGGGGGCCTTTGTACTACCAGTTACGACGTGGAAGCCCCATATATTCCCGTTAACAGATAAAGGACAATTTAATTTCAGCACAAAAAAAATGTGCTGAAAAACTTGTCTTATACTGGAGTATATACTGTACATATAAAATTCAACGGAGAGATGCAATGAAGGACTACCTGCTGTTTATATATCAGGGGGTGTAATGAAGCAAAAGAGTGAAACGTACGTTGGGTGCACCAGGACCACACAATTACTCCCGTCTGCACAATATGGAAGTTATTTCATTGCCATTTGATTATCATTTAAGCAAACAGTACCATTAGCTCAGATAAACAAGGTAGCATTTTTTTTTTATATTTTAGATCATTAAAACACATGTTGTCATTCAAAATTACAACTCATTCCACATAAAATAAGCCCTGGCTATGTCAATGGATAAAAAAACAATATTGCTCTTTAAAGAAGGGTAGGAAAAAAAACAACAGCACAATAATGAAAAATCGTCTAGCTATGAAGGCGGTAAAGGTTTTCACAATATGTTTCTCTTGGATATGTACAAAATTCCATTTATAATATTTTACATTAACTATTTTATAGATATCTCTGATTACCAGAATGGTATAGTGTGATTTCTGCTCTTAGATTTGCCATGTAGAGTACCTTAGAATGACATAGACTAAATATCAGCTGAAGGTCAAATCACTCACATTAGTGTGTTGGCAATCACTTTTTCATATGGGAAAAAATTCTCATATCTTGAACAAATAATTTTTTTCAATAAAGTATTCAGAAAGCAAACATAATTTTAGAATCGTAGAGAAGAAATTTGACCTGGATCGTAACATATTCCTTAATATTACCTTTTTCATGCTATAGCTGCACAGTATGCCTCCTTTTGTAACCTTCTTGTCTGTTCCTGACCAGATTTATCAAGTTTACTCAACGTATAATATTTATTTGAATTATTATTAAATTTATTTATACATTGTTACATTCCAGCTCCTGCATTAGGATGTTCATTCTTGCTTTGCTTATTGATATTATTATCTCTATTAACAACTTCTGGACTATAACCACTTCCATATGGCATCAACCCCAAATCCCACACAGGGCAATCAGAAGGCGCTCACACAGGTGGCCAGAACTTGCACATCTAATGTGATATTTTTAGTCTGGGAACGGCTAATAACCATGGACTTTACAAGCCTGATACCAGCCAGCAGCTGTCTGCTTTGCCTTAGCTGGTTATCAAAATTAGTGGAAACCCCATGTAATTTTTTTTAATATGATTTATTTATTGCTAAAAAAGACATGGAAATACGATGAGCAATTTTGCCTTATATACAAGTCATCATACAGTAAAGAATGTTTCCTAACATTTTTACAGCAAAATCCATTTTATTTTCGGTTTTGTATGTTTTATCGTCAGTCCATAAAAGTGGTGTAATACTCTGGCAAAATAGTTCCCAGCAGCAACCTGAGACTCAGAGATGCATCCAGGGGTCTTTCCCATTTTGTTCCCATTCCATTTCAGCAGTGTTTCCAGTAATTTCAGCAATTTTCTGGTTCCTCCAGAACTCCTGGTAGGGTCTGCTGGAAGAATGTTCTAGTTTTCCTTTGACTTCATTATGTTTGTTATTTGAAATGAGCACCCAAGCATTACAACTTACTCGATTTGAGTAATGAGTTCTCAAGCATTTTAGTACTCACCTATCGATATTAAAAATAATTAAGACTATTTTTTTCTGTTCAATGATGCAGTAGTCCAGGACTATTTTTCTACATGCTTATTGATATCTTAAAACTTGTCAGTTAGGGTCCCATCACACTCTTCAATGTCCCAGCGATCCCACCAATGATACGACGTGGATGGGATCGCTGGGCCATCGTTAGCTGATCGCTGGTGAGCTGTCACATGGGCAGACTCACCAGCGATCAGGATCAGCGAGCACGCTGGTATCCAATGTACACATCGGGTAACTAAGCACCGCGTGGCACCTAGTTACCCGATATGTACCCTAGATACCGACTCTCAGCTTCTGCTGTAGAGCACTGAGAGCTGGTATCCAATGTACATATCGGGTAACTAAGCACCGCGCGGCACCTAGCTACCCAATATGTAACCTAGATACCGGCTCTACAGCAGAAGCTGAGAGCCGTTATCTAGGGTAAATATCGGGTATCTAGGTGCCACGCGGTGCTTAGTTAAACGATATGTACATTGGATACCAGCTCCCATTTCACTGATTGTTGGTCTCCCGCTGTCACACGCAGCAATGCGCGCTGGCCAACGGGAGACCAACGATCAAAAAATGGTCCAGGACATTCAACGACGATCAACGATACCCAGCAGGGGGCTGGTCGTCGCTGCGTGTCACACTAAGCGAGATCGCTGGCTAGGTCGCTGTTGCGTCACAAAATCAGTGACGCTTCAGCGATCTCGCTAGCGATCTCGCTTAGTGTGACGGGGGCTATACTCTTCTCTAGGTCTGAATTTGAGCACTTGATCCTGCATTTTTTTAAGTTGTATCTAAAGATCAGCAGATCGATCTACAGAGGATCGAGTTTGTGTTGAATTTCCTGAAATTCACAGTTTCATGCAAATTCAAAAACTTTGAGATTCAATTCGAGGTTGGAAAAAATACATAACTTGCCCCATACCATTTCCACATTACTGAAGTATCAGAGCATTAGAGAGCAGGTAGGTGTATTTTTGTGTAGCTGCATATTTCTTATTATGATCTGCAGCTCACATTTTACATAATCATATCTTTTACAGTGGTGGTCAGTACCTCAGCCATCACAGATCAGATGTTCCCTGTGGAACACAGTGTGTATGGTAGAGCCATGTTCCATCTCTAGAGTTATTGGGTAAGTCTCCCTCTTCTATAGAGTGTAAGCACTTAAGGTCAGCTGGATCTCCTCTCTCTCTCCAGACACTAAACAAAGTGAACAACTAAAATAGTTACCCTAAAGAACTTATGGATGCTTATACCCCATAGTATATTTATCATTTTTCTTTATCGAAGCAAACGACAGTCCAACTTCTGCCGGGAACGGGCGGTCTCCAGTTACCCGTTGAGCCCCTAGCCCATAAGCCTGTGCAACTAAAGTAGTGAGAGCTGCAGCAATACCAGGATCAAGCATGGGCTGATGTGTGCTGTCTGACAGAGAGGACCACAAACTACTGTCCTGTAACCGTTCCTCGCTTCTCTGCATGTGCGCGGTATTAACTGTCACTGGTCACACAGCGCTCTTTACACTCACTGTCTGTCTGGAGCGTTCACTTAATCTCTGCTGTGGCTCGACTCCGTGCTGTCTGTCACCCTGCAGAGCGTGTCGCACGCCTGCTTCTACTCGCACTGCTGGTGGAAAACTCACTGCTGCTTTGTGCGCTTTCAGCTTTCTGCCCAGCTTAGACATGCCCCCTCTTCCCCGGTCATGGGACCTGTCCGGTCCCCTATTCTTTCCAACGGGCAACATGGGACGCAACCTCAACAGTTCCAGACCCGGCACAATACAGGTAACCGCAGCCCGGTCTTCCTTCTGACACTCCCCCTCTCCTTTAGCTCACCATTTCAAGGGTGAGAGTTCCTTCAGCAGATGTTGACACTCTTCCATTTCTTGAACAATTCACTGCCAAATAAACTGGTCTTATTCATAACAAGTGGGAGGTATTCCAGATGTCATCCGCTCAGTATGGCATAGTCCAGGTTAAGTGCTAGAGTCAGGTTGAGTCGTAGAGCCAGGTTGAGTGGTAGAAGACGGGAGCACGCCCAGGTCCAATGAATCAGCCATTTCTGGAGTTTCAGGCTTACGCACTTCCCAAACTTCGGCAAACTATCCATTTCAGAGAGCAAGGCAAGTGGTTCTTCCTCATCACTGTCATGATCTAGGTTGGGGTTTGCTTTCTGCTTCCCGGTCTGGTCAGGTGGGGATTAACCTTCTCTGCTTGACCTCTGACCTGCCCTTTTGTCTTTCGTTTCAGCTTTGGATTGTTCTGTATGGTTCTGACCTTTGGCTTGTTCCTGGCTGTGTGTTATGTTTTGGTAGCTGAGGAGAGCAGGAACAAAAAACCGCAAGAGCAGCCAAACACCAGAGAGGTTGGGATCTAATAGGTTGCAGACCACTAAACTAACCGCACAACTAGAAGCAGCCGTGGGACGTTCCTACGGTGCCCTAGGCGCCTCGTCACAGCCGGAGAGATTAGCTACCCCTGTAGATGGAACAGGAAAGCTAACTGCTCTGGAGTAGAGCCCAAAAGGAATAGGAAGCCCCCAAACATATAATGGCGGTTAGACAAGATGAAAACACGAACGCAGACAGAAAATAGATTGAGCAAGCGCTGGGGCCCAAACTGTCTAGATAGGAGGAAAGAGCTGAGGTCTCCGAAACGCACGTCGGGGAGGGTCTGTGGCCCCGTCTTGTCCCACCTAATCAGTTACACACTATACTTCTCCATGATATTTTCTGCTTAACCCCTTCATCCCCAAGGGTGGTTTGTACGTTAATGACCGGGCCAATTTTTACAATTCTGACCACTGTCTCTTTATGAGGTTATAACTCTGGAACGCTTTAACGGATATTCGCGATTCTGAGAATGTTTTCTCGTGACATATTGTACTTCACGTTAGTGGTAAAATTTCTTCCATATACCTTGCGTTTATTTTTGAAAAAAACGCAAATATGGCGAAAATTTTGAAAATTTTGCAATTTTCAAACTTTGAATTTTTATTCCCTTAAAACAAAGAAATATGTCACACAAAATAGTTAAGAAATAACATTTCCCACATGTCTGCTTTACATCAGCACAATCTTGGAAACAAAATTTTTATTTGTTAGGAAGTTATAAGGGTTAAAAGTTGACCAGCGATTTCTCATTTTTACAACAAAATTTACAAAGCCATTTTTTTTAGGGACCACCTCACATTTGAAGTCACTTTGAGGGATCTATATGGTAGAAAATGCCCAAAAGTTACACCATTTTAAAAACTGCACCCCTCAAGGTACTCAAAACCACAATCAAGAAGATTATTAACCCTTCAGGTGCTTCACAGGAGCTGAAGCAATGTGAAAGGAAAAAATGAACATTTTACTTTTTAGTCACAAAAATGATCTATTACAAACATTTTTTTTATTTTCACAAGGGAAAAAGGAGAAAATGGACTGATAAAGTTGTTGTGCCATTTCTCCTGAGTACGCCGATACCCCATATGTGAGGGAAAACCACTGTTTGGGTGCACGGCAGGGCTTGGAATGGAAGGAGCGCCGTTTGACTTTTCCAAACTAAAATTGGTGGGAATTGAGATTGGACGCCATGTCGCGTTTGGAGATTCCCTGATGTGCCTAAACAGTGGAAACCCCCCACATGTGACCCCATTTTGGAAACTAGACCCCCTAAGGAACTTATCTAGATGTGTGGTGAGCACTTTGAACCCCCAAGTGCTTCACGCAAGTTTATAGTGTAGAGCAGTGAAGAAAAAAAATCATATTTTTTCCAAAAGCATGATGTTTTAGTCCCCAATTTGTTATTTTACCAAGGGTAAGAAGAGAAATTGGACCACAAAAGTTTTTGTCCAACTTATCCTGAGTATTCTGATACCCAATATTGGGGGGGGAACCACTGTTTGGGCGCACGGCAGGGCTCGAAAGTGAAGAAGCGCCGTTTGACTATTCCAAACCAAAATTGGCTGGAATTGAGAACGGACGCCATGTCGCGTTTGGAGTGCCCCTGATGTGCCTAAACAGTGGAAACCCCCCACATGTGACCCCATTTTGGAAACTAGACCCCCTAAGGAACTTATCTAGATGTGTGGTGAGCACTTTGAACCCCCAAGTGCTTCACGCAAGTTTATAATGTAGAGCCGTGAAGAAAAAAAATCATATTTTTTCCACAAGCATGATGTTTTAGTCCCCAATTTGTTATTTTTCTAAGGGTAAGAGGAGAAATTGGACCACAAAAGTTGTTGTCCAACTTGTCCTGAGTACGATGATACCCCATATGTGGGGGGGAACCACTGTTTGGGTGCACGGCAGGGCTCGAAATGAAAGGAGCGCCATTTGACTTTTCCAAACCAAAATTGGCTGGAATTGAGAAAGGACGCCATGTTGCGTTTGGAGAGCCACTGATGTGCCTAAACAGTGGAAACCCCCCACATGTGACCCCATTTTGGAAACTAGACCCCCTATGGAACTTATCTAGATGTGTGGTGAGCACTTTGAACCCCCAAATGCTTCACGCAAGTTTATAATGTAGAGCCGTGAAGAAAAAAAATCATATTTTTTCCACAAGCATGATGTTTTAGTCCCCAATTTGTTATTTTCCCAAGGGTAAGAGGAGAAATTGGACCACAAAAGTTGTTGTCCAACTTGTCCTGAGTACGCTGATACCCCATATTTGGGGGGGAACCACTGTTTGGGCGCACGGCAGGGCTCGAAATGGAAGGAGCGCCATTTGACTTTTCCAAACCAAAATTGGCTGGAATTGAGAAAGGACGCCATGTTGCGTTTGGAGAGCCACTGATGTGCCTAAACAGTGGAAACCCCCCACATGTGACCCCATTTTGGAAACTAGACCCCCTAAGGAACTTATCTAGATGTGTGGTGAGCACTTTGAACTCCCAAGTGCTTCACGCAAGTTTATAATGTAGAGCGGTGAAGAAAAAAAATCATATTTTTTTCCACAAGCATGATGTTTTAGTCCCCAATTTGTTATTTTCCCAAGGGTAAGTGGAGAAATTGGACCACAAAAGTTGTTGTCCAACTTGTCCTGAGTACGCTGATACCCCATATGTGGGGGACAACCATTGTTTGGGCACACGGCAGGGCTCAAAAGGGAAGGAGTGCCGTTTGACTATTCCAAACCAAAATTGGCTGGAATTGAGAACGGACGCCATGTCGCGTTTGTGGAGCCCCTGATGTGCCTAAACAGTGGAAACCAGCCTCATGTGACCCCATTTTGGAAACTAGACCCCCTAAGAAACTTATCTAGGTGTGTGGTGAGCACTTTGAACCCCCAAGTGTTTAACTAAAGTTTATAATGCCCTGGTTTGAAAAAAAAAATATTTTTTTTTCCACAAAAATGATGTTTTAGTCCCCAATTTTTTATTTTCCCAAGGGTAACAGGAGAAATTGGACTAGAAAGTTGTTGTCCAATTTGTCCTGAGTACGCTGATACCCCATATGTTGGGGGAACCACTGTTTGGGCGTATGGCAGGGCGCAGAAGGGAAGCAGTGACGTTTTGGAATGCAGACTTTGATGGAATGGTCTGCGGGCGTCATGTTCCGTTAGCAGAGCCCCTCATGTGCCTAAACAGTGGAAACCCCCACAAGTGACCCCATTTTGGAAACTAGACCCCCTAAGGAACTTATCTAGGTGTGTGGTGAGCATTTTGAACCCCAAGTGTTTCACTAAAGTTTATAATGCCCTGGCGTGAATTAAAAAAAAAAAAAAAAAATCCACAAATATGAAGTTTTAGTCCCCAATTTTTTATTTTCCCAAGGGTAACAGGATAAATTGGACTAGAAAGTTGTTGTCCAATTTGTCCTGAGTACGCTGATACCCCATATGTTGGGGGGAACCACTGTTTGGGCGTATGGCAGGGCGCAGAAGGGAAGCAGTGACGTTTTGGAATGCAGACTTTGATGGAATGGTCTGCGGGCGTCATGTTCCGTTAGCAGAGCCCCTCATGTGCCTAAACAGTGGAAACCCCCACAAGTGACCCCATATTGGAAACTAGACCCCCTAAGGAACTTATCTAGGTGTGTGGTGAGCATTTTGAACCCCCAAGTGTTTCACTAAAGTTTATAATGCCCTGGCGTGAATAAAAAAAATAAATAAAAAAAAATTTCCACAAATATGATGTTTTAGTCCCCAATTTTTTATTTTCCCAAGGGTAACAGGAGAAATTGGACCACAAAAGTTGTTGTCCAATTTGTCCTGAGTACGCTGATACTCCATATGTTGGGGGGAACCACTGTTTGGGCGCATGGCAGGGCGCAGAGGGGAAGCAGTGACGTTTTGAAATGCAGACTTTGATGGAATGGTCTGCGGGCGTCATGTTCCGTTAGCAGAGCCCCTCATGTGCCTAAACAGTGGAAACCCCCACAAGTGACCCCATTTTGGAAACTAGACCCCCTAAGGAACTTATCTAGGTGTGTGGTGAGCATTTTGAACTCCCAAGTGTTTCACTAAAGTTTATAATGCCCAGGTGTAAAATAAAAAAATCCTACTTTTATCCTCACAAAAATGATGTTTTAGTCCCCAATTTTTTATTTTCCCAAGGGTAAGAGGAGAAATTGGACACCAAAAGTTGTTGTCCAATTTGTCCTGAGTACACTGGTGCCCCATATGTGGGAAAAAACTGTTTGGGAACAAGTCGGGGCTCAGAAGGGAAGTCGTGACGTTTTGGAATGCAGACTGATGGAATGGTCTGCGGGCGTCATGTTCCGTTTGCAGAGCTCCTGATGTGCCTAAACAGTAAAAAAAAACCCCAAGTGACATAATTTTGGAAAGTAGACTCCCAAGGAACTTTTCTAAATGTGCCCCCTTCTGGAACTAATCTTTCCTGTAAAGTAAATTAGTAGTGCATTGAGGTGTGGTACAATTTGAAACAATCGTTCATACACAGGCCAGGTTTTTTCGGGACAGGTGTCGCATTGGTAAGTGGTGTCCTTGCGTATTCCCCTTTTGTAACACACTCGGCACCTTTTTTGCGGCTTACCTTTTCTTCCAGTTGGCGGGACCACCCCTGGGAAATGCTGACCTGGTATGATACGAGCACCTTCAGTTCCGGAAGTACTGGGGCCCGCTCTTTCCTGATCGCCAAACATCAGGGCCTTAACCACTACCTCCTGAAACTGAAGGTACGTCGTATCGCTGTTGCGTGCACATCGTGACAGCAGGAAAGCGTTGAGCATTGCCATTTGGACGATGTGCACGGACAGCTTTTTGTACCACACCTTGGCCTTTCTCAAAGCACTGTACGGTTGGAGGAGTTGATCAGAGAGATCAACACCCCCCATGTATTTATTGTACCCCAGTACACAGTCCGGTTTGCGGACCTGTGTAGAGGTACCCCGTACAGTGCTGAGGGCGCTGCCATCACCATGTATGGTGGTCAAGAGAAGGACATCCCTCTTGTCCTTGTACTTGACCACCAACAGGTGGTCGCTACATTGGGCTCTGCTCTCACCCTTTCTGAGCATCTGCCCAAGTAGCGTCTTCGGGAGGCCTCTCTGATTTTTGCGGACGGTACCGCAAGCTGCGGTACCTCGCGCAGAGAGGGATTTGTAGAGTGGGACGCTGGAATAAAAGTTATCGGTGTAAAGGTGATAACCTTTATCCAGCAGTGGGTGCACCAAATCCCACACAATTTTCCCACTCACTCCCAGGACGGGGGGACACTCAGGGGGTTCAATCCTGATGTCCTTTCCTTCGTAAACTCTAAAGCTGTGCGTGTACCCTGAGGTACTCTCACACAGCTTGTAGAGTTTAATTCCCTACCTTGCCCTCTTGCTGGGCAGGTACTGGCGGAATCGGAGCCGTCCCTTAAAATGAACCAAGGACTCATCCACGCAGATGTCCCTTTGGGGCACGTACACTTCAGCAAACTTTTTGCTGAAGTGTTCGATGACCGGCCGAACTTTGAACAGACGGTCAAAGTTGGGGTCATTTTGTGGGGGACACTGTGCATTATCATTATAATGCAGGAATTTGTGGATGGTCTCAAAACGCGTCCGGGCCATGACCATTCGGAACAGTGGAGTGTTGTATAAAATATCAACACTCCAATATTGCCGAAGTTCTGGCTTCTTCAGGATCCCCATATGGAGGACCAGGCCCCAAAACTGCATCATTTCACCTGCGTCTACAGGAGACCAGTTGGAAAATGATGACACGGGGTTTTGCGCCACCACGAGGTTAATAAAATCCTCAGAGAAAAAGACTTTGAAAAAGTCTATTTCTCTGAGGCCCGTGGTGTCAAACTTGATTCCTGATTCTGCCACAAAATCAGGAATCAGTGGCTCGTAATTTTCGGGTGGCGGGGTCCATATGGGGTCCGAAGAGGGGTGCGCTGGTTCATTTTCAGGGGTGGGCGCTGCCTCATCTTCTGTCCTGGGGCGTCTGCGTGGCGGTTCCGCAGGACCCAAGGAGGAAGATGAGGAAGAGGAGGAAGAAGAAGAGGATGAAGAATCTGAAAAGTAAAGAAATGTGGGATCCTCTCCCTCGCTATCAGTGTCGGAGGCAAGGAAAGCGTATGCCTCCTCCACTGAATAGCGCTGTTGGGAAGAACGTGACGAGCGGGACATTTTTTTTGTGAATGTGGTGCTTTGTGTGAACTTTATTTATAACTGTGTGTGTGTGTGGGGGGGGATAGTGGTTGGTGCAAACTATGCTGAAAGGAAAAAGCTAAAAGAAAAGAAAGAGAATAGGGAAAAAAATGCCTGTGAAAAAAAGTCTAAACCAGCAGGCACGAGCTCTGATAAGTGACCGGTGTCACTTATCAAAGTTCCGCGGCTGCTGGATGTGCGCACAGGAGTGGCGGAAAGGGGAGTAAAAAAAAAAGACGGCAGGAGCGAGCTCTGATAAGTGACCGGTGTCACTTATCAAAGTTCCGCGGCTGCTAGATGTGCGCACAGGAGTGGCGGAAAGGGGAGTGAAAAAAACCAAAAACGGCAGGAACGAGCTCTGATAAGTGACCTTTGTCACTTATCAAAGTTCCGCGGCTGCTAGATGTGCGCACAGGAGTGGCGGAAAGTGGGGTGAAAAAAAAAAAACTGCAGGAACGAGCTCTGATAAGTGACTGGTGTCACTTATCAAAGTTCCGCGGCTGCTGATGTGCGCACAGAGTGGGGAAAGGGGAGTGAAAAAAAAAAACTGCAGGAATGAGCTCTGATAAGTGACTGGTGTCACTTATCAAAGTTCCGCGGCTGCTGGATGTGCGCACAGGAGTGGCGGAAAAGGGAGTGAAAAAAAAAAACGCAGGAGGAGCTCTGATAAGTGACGGTGTCACTTATCAAAGTTCCGCGGCTGCTGGATGTGCGCACAGGAGTGGCGGAAAGGGAGTGAAAAAAAAAAAAAAATGGCAGGAACGAGCTCTGATAAGTGACCGGTGTCACTTATCAAAGTTCCGCGGCTGCTAGATGTGCGCACAGGAGTGGCGGAAAGGGGAGTGAAAAAAAAAAAATGCAGGAACGAGCTCTGATAAGTGACTGGTGTCACTTATCAAAGTTCCGCGGCTGCTGGATGTGCGCACAGGAGTGGCGGAAAGGGGAGTGAAAAAAAAAAAACTGCAGGAACGAGCTCTGATAAGTGACTGTGTCACTTATCAAAGTTCCGCGGCTGCTGGATGTGCGCACAGGAGTGGCGGAAAGGGGAGTGAAAAAAAAAAGACGGCAGGAGCGAGCTCTGATAAGTGACCGTGTCACTTATCAAAGTTCCGCGGCTGCTAGATGTGCGCACAGGAGTGGCGGAAAGGGGAGTGAAAAAAAAACCAAAAACGGCAGGAACGAGCTCTGATAAGTGACCTTTGTCACTTATCAAAGTTCCGCGGCTGCTAGATGTGCGCACGGGAGTGGCGGAAAGTGGGGTGAAAAAAAAAAAACTGCAGGAACGAGCTCTGATAAGTGACCGTGTCACTTATCAAAGTTCCGCGGCTGCTGGATGTGCGCACAGGAGTGGCGGAAAGGGGAGTGAAAAAAAAAAAACGGCAGGAACGAGCTCTGATAAGTGACCGGTGTCACTTATCAAAGTTCCGCGGCTGCTGGAAGTGCGCACGGAGGGGGGTGCAAAAGAAAAACGAGCACGAGTGTTGATCGTTGAACTGCGTCACCAATCAACGCTCGGCGGCTGCTAAATGTGCGCAAAGGGGGGGTAAAAAGAGGGGGAAAGGGAAGGGGGAGGGGGAATGGGGGGATTGGGGTGGATCGGGCAGGGATAGGGGCTCAAAAACTCACGTTTGTAGTCTCTCCTCTTTCTTCTCTCTTCTTTTCTTCTCTCTTCTTTTCTTCTCTCTTCTTTCTTCAGCAGGAGTTGTGGTGTCACAGGCTACTGTGGCACCACAAGGCCCAGCACAGGAGGAGATCTGGCATGTGACCGCACTGCAGGAATCCTCAGCAAGTGTGAGGACCCCTGCAGTGCGGTCACACAGATCACAGACAGTTTGCAGACAGGTCACAGAGCGGTCACATCGCTGCTGTGACCTGTCATTGGTGGGATCGATGATCACATCGATCCCACCAATCAGAGGAGACCCTTGTTTTGCCGGTTGCTAGGCACCGGCCTAGTAATCGGAGCTCACTGCTCCGATTCCTAGGCAGGTCACCGGCAGGTCAGCAAGCAGGGCACAGAGCGGTCACACCGCTGCTGTGCCCTGTGATTGGCGCGATCGACGATGACATCGATCGCGCCAATCAGCAGCTGCAGGCCCAAACTGGGCCTGTCCTAGGCTCCGGCCTAGGATCGGTGCTATTACTGCACCGATCCAGGCAGGTACAGGCAGGGCACAGCGCGGATACACCGCGGCTGTGCCCTGCGATTGGCGCGATCGATGTGATCGGCGATCGCGCCAATCCAGGGGGGGTCTGCTCGTTTCTATGCCCAGGCCTAGGATCGAGTACATCGGTACTCGATTCTAGCCTGGGATCTCACTGTTTCAGCCCATCGGATTGGCTGAAACAGTGAGAAAGGCTGCGATTGGCTGTTCAGAATTGAACAGCCAATCACAGCGATCGGGAGTGAGGGTGGGCGGTGACAGACCCCGGGATGCCGGCGCCATCTCTCCTGAGGTAAGATGGCGTCGGAATTTTAATGCGATCATTGCGACTTAAGTTGCAATGTCGCATTAAAGGGCTGGACGTACTATCCCGTCCCCGGTCATACGGGCCCAGGTACCATGGATGGGATAGTACGTCCGATGGCAGTAAGGGGTTAATGATAATATCAACATGTACATTGTATAGAATGGCCTAGGATGGCTGCAATATATTATGAGTACTATATGTATATTTATATATATATATGTTGATTGGGTATGTGGATAGACGGGACCCGGTCCCATATGGCGCATATATGTTGACACCTCTATGTGTATCTGCCCCTATCTGTACTAATCACCTTGTTGTATAGTTTTTTATCTTTTGTATTCAATAAAATTGATTTTATGGGATCCTATGGCTGCCATAATTGATTTATGTTGCATGGCTTTTGCAGTTTTCCCACATTGTCCTGCATGGCTATATACCCACTATATAGAACAATAAATGATCATTAGTTATTCCAGAATGTAGTATATTTCTGGGTATATGCAATGGTTTCTGCTATCTCTTTATTAGATAGGACAGTAGAGGAGAGAATACTGTCTGCAACCCAGCAAAACCCCAGGAAAAACTCCAACACTTCTGATTCCAAAAATGCTGAGACCACATGGTCTCGACCACCTATATCAGATCTCTGGTGTGAACATGCAGCTACCCAGCAGTAAAAAATCACAAGAACTGTGCAAAAGAACAAATACAAAAAAAGAACAGAAACCAGCACAAGCCCCCGAAGGGGACCCGGCTAAACTCAAAAGTAAGGCAGTAAAAACAAGGAAAATCAAACCACAGAAAAAAAAAAACAGAAAGAAACTTATCTGAATGATAGCAGGAGACAGCAGAAAAGCAAGCTGATTTCCAACCTAGACCAGGAAGTAACAATTGATCACCGGCGAGGATCATTGGAGGTCAGCTCACTTATATCAGGCCAGTCCGTCCCCCTGATAACCATTCATCCATTGCAGGTGGTGGACTTTTGCTGTTCAACATAGGTTCAATACCCTCAGCAACCACCAGAGGGAGCCTCAGCTCCAAAGTCGTCTCCAACATGTTCACAACAGTACCCCCCCTTGAGGAGGGGTCACCGAACCCTCACGTGCGCCACCAGGCTGATTAGGATGAGCTCAGTAATAGGCACGGACCAGTCTCTCAGCATGAATGTCAGAAGCAAACACTCAAGAATTGTATTCCTGACCATAGCCTTTCCACTTAACCAAGTACTGGAGTCTTCGCCTAGCCAAACGAGAATCCAATATCTTCTCAACCACATACTCCAAATTGCCCTCAACCAAAACAGGATCAGGAGGTGCAGCCATAGGAACCACTGGCTAGACAAATCTCTTCAATAAAGATTTGTGAAATACGTTGTGAATCTTGAATGGTCCTGAAAGAAGCAACCGGAAGGAAACGGGATTAATAATCTCCACGATCTTATAAGGTCCAATGAACCTTGGCTTAAATTTTGGAGATGCAACCTTCATAGGGATATTTTTTTGAGGACAACCAAACCAAGTCACCCACTTTAAACCGAGGACCATCAGTCCTATGCCGGATGGCGAACGGCTGGGCCTTCTCCTGAGAGAGAGACAACTTATCCACTACTTGATCCCAAATCTGCTGCATTCTCTCCACAACAGAGTCAACACCCGGACAGACAGAAGCCTCCACCTGCCCCGAAAAAAAATCGAGGATGAAACCCGGAATTGCAGAAAAAAAGAGACATCAAGGTGGCAGAGCTAGCCATATTGTTAAGAGCAAACTCAGCCAAAGGCAAAAAAAGAGACTCGATCATCATAATCAGCAGACACAAAACATCTCAAATAAGTCTCCTAGGTCTGGTTTGTTCTCTGTTTGCCCATTGGTCTGAGGGTAAAATGCAGAGGAGAAAGACAACTGAACTCCAAGTTTAGAACAAAATGTCCTCCAAAATCTGGAAACAAACTGGACTCCTCTGTCAGACACAATGCTCTCTGAAATGCAACCGAACTACCTGCTGAAAAAATAAAGGCACCAACTCGGAAGAGAGTAGTATACAGGGGCGGAACTATCGTGGAAGCAGGGGAAGCAGCTGCCATAGGGCCCGGGCTAGCAGGGGGCCCGTCCCTGCTGCAGCTGTCTCCCCTGCGGCTGTGTTCCGCCGCCCATGGCCTGAGAGTCGGCGGTTCCCTGTGCTGGCTGTCATGCTGACAGCCGGCGCAGAGAAGCTGCTGCGTGCCATCTCCCAGGAATCAATTGCACTGGTGTCTATACAGACGCCAGTACAATTGAAGCTCTGACCGCCGGGTCAGAGCGACGTCTGCAGCGTGATCATGTAATGTGATCACGCTGCTGACGTCACTCGTCGGCGGCGCCCAGAAGGGTGAAGACTGGTGGTGAGTGTGCTCCACTGTGGAGCTGAAGATACCACCGAAGATTAACGGGGGCACATACTGTGTGAGTGATAACTCTGCATTCTTGGCTGCATTACTACTTGAGGGGCACATTACTACTGATGGGAGAATAAGAGGGCTTATTACTAGTTATGGGGGCATAATGTGCCTGCATTAATAGTTATGCGGGACATGGTTACTAGTAATGGTAGCATAAGGGGGCTGCATTGCTACCAGTCCATTATATTATATTGTGTTTCCATAATGTCTGCTTTAAATACAGCTCTGATTTGGGCAAAAAGCTGGCCGTTATGAGACTGAAGAGTATTTTTTGGGCCTAGAGAATTGCTGTGATTTGCTCCGCCCACTGCTATTGGCTCCGCCCACTATCAGAACCCCGCCCCCCCACCGCCCGTTTGGGAGAGGGGGCCCCGTTCAAAATTTTGCTGTGGGGCCCCGCCATTTCTAGTTACGCCACTGGTAGTATAGGTACACCCACTCTCGTCAAACTCAAATCTGACAGGTCGACATGCCCCTATCATTTAATCCGTCTCCCTGTCAGATTGATCCAGGTCGTCACGCCCCCTGGCTGAACTTTGCTCAGGCTGTGAAATCTGGTCTGCTGGATTTGTGAATTTCAATCAAAGTGATTTATTCGTCTCTATTGATATTTTATGTAATAAGGATTTTATTGAAGTATCATCTTATAACACATTTGGAATTACGACGCTCATCTTATAGTTTTATTCAGTATATATATTTTTAGCTTGGCAGTGTATCTACACTTATATCAGTACTGGGAAAGAGTTTTAGTGAAATACAGACTTTTGTTACAGATCGGTAAGCTATTAGGAGCTGTGTTGAGAGGAGCATATTTTTCTATTTACTAACTAACATGGTACATAGATATACATCTTTACTGGCACATAGAAATGTAGTACAACAGTGTTGACATGAATTGTCAGAATGAGTGAAGGTCGATGCTACGGTAATTCATTTGCTAGAAATCACATATACTAAATAGCCCTGTATTGTGTCATGACCTGTAAGTACAATGAGAGAAGGTCGCATGCATTCATGAATTCATTTGTCTCTATTTACCTGTAAATGTGTGTAAAGTTGTTTTATCTGTGTGTCTGACGACACGCCCCCTATCATTTAATCCGTCTCCCTGTCAGATTGATCCAGGGCGTCACGCCCCCTGGCTGAACTTTGCTCAGGCTGTGAAATCTGGTCTGCTGGATTTGTGAATTTCAATCAAAGTGATTTATTCGTCTCTATTGATATTTTATTCAGTGACTTTGATTAGTCTGTGGAGTATTAGTGTATTAAAGAGGAGAGAAACTTTTAAGGACCCAGTAAATGTATAAGGAGTTCTAGTTAAATACAGACTTCTGTATATAACTAGTATATAAGGATTTTATTGAAGTATCATCTTATAACACATTTGGAATTACGACGCTCATCTTATAGTTTTATTCAGTATATATATTTTTAGCTTGGCAGTGTATCTACACTTATATCAGTACTGGGAAAGAGTTTTAGTGAAATACAGACTTTTGTTACAGATCGGTAAGCTATTAGGAGCTGTGTTGAGAGGAGCATATTTTTCTATTTACTAACTAACATGGTACATAGATATACATCTTTACTGGCACTTCCATACGTAGATGTAAAGCTATTTTCTATCAGAGAGTGCCCTGACATGAACTGTAAAGGGTTTGTATTAGAAGCACCCAGTAAATGTCTGTATTAGAATCCATCAGTAAATGTATGTAAAGCTCATTTCTAGCAGGTTTGTATAAATGTCCCCCAGTAAATGTGTAAAAGTTTGGAGCTGATATGTCTGTATGATTTCTAGCACTCTCTGTTAGAGATGGCTAACGTGTTACCAATGGCTATGTACAAGGCTTGGGTTGTATTGAGAGGAGCATATTTTTCTATTTACTAACTAACATGGTACATAGATATACATCTTTACGTTATAGTTTTTATTCAGTGTTTATATATATATTTTTAGCCTGCCATTGTATCTACACTTATATCAGGACTGGGAAGAATGTAATGACATGGGGTTAGGAATCTCCAACCTAGTTTCTGGTTTGCTACAGATAGCTAATTTATTACCATTGAGAGAATGAGTGAAGGTCATGCTATTGTGACATGTTAGAAACCACATATACTAAATAGCCCTGTATTGTGTCATGACCTGTAAGTACAATGAGAGAAGGTCGCATGCATTCATGAATTCATTTGTCTCTATTTACCTGTAAATGTGTGTAAAGTTGTTTTATCTGTGTGTCTGATACTGAGCTCTTTTAAGTCAACCTGTAAATGTATCCTATGACCACTCTATTGTGTGGGGAAAGTCATGGCGAGATTGAAATAAATTGAAAAAGGAAGCTTTTGCAGTATAAAATACAAATTTTATTAAGGACTAAAATACATTATCATGGATAAAAATCCAAAAGAGTGGGATATACAGCATGCAGAAAAATAGCCAAAGTGTTGACATGAAGTTACAGCTCAAAGACATATACATTATCATGAATAAAAATCCAAAAGCGTGGGATATACAGCATGCAGAAAAATAGCCAAATGCAGACAGGTATGAACTACATTCAAATCAATATATAATAGTGCCCATCTCCATATCTTATATGTTATAACGATAATAGACTAATCCGGGGCTAAACAATGATAACCTACATATATTTGTCCATATATATGCAGTCTATGTAACTCACAATATCCCCCAATAGGCAGACATATATGCACTATATATAGGATTATAAGTATCTCAATGAAGCATGTATATCAATAAAGTAACTTCCCCATCACAGATGCTAATATAATGATGTTAGCATGCAAGTGCAGGGCTCACAATACATACTGTGCGTGCATATGAAGTCAATTAGCGCATCCATATGAGGAGCTATATTAAAAAAGCAGTTGTGTATAGTTGGCCAATCAAATATTAGTTATGCGTTCGCTACCACTGTCAACCATAGCAGCTATCATGATGCTAGCTAATCACAGGTGCTAATATAATGATGTTAGCATGCAAGTGCAGGGCTCACAATACATACTGTGCGTGCATATGAAGTCAATTAGCACATCCATATGAGGAGCTATATTAAAAAAGCATTTGTGTATAGTTGGCCAATCAAATATTAGTTATGCGTTCGCTACCACTGTTAACCATAGCAGCTCTCATGATGCTAGCTATTCTGATCAGCTTATCATATCAACCATGAAGCCTCTTTTAACCCCTTCACAATAATGTACAGAGGAGTTTTTATGTTTTAATACTGATAGACATATCGTGAACTGACATATAGGGTCCATGTGAGACACCATATTTTTCAAATATTAGTTAAGCGTATATTTCAACATTTTTGCTCCTTCACAGATTTATTTTACATTATTTTTTTATTTTGCTTAAGGATCGTGTACAGAGGAGTTTTTATGTTTTAGTACTGATAGACATATCGTGAACTGACATATAGGGTCCATGTGAGACACCATATTTTTCAAATATTAGTTAAGCGTATATTTCAACATTTTGCTCCTTCACAGATTTATTTTACATTATTTTTTTATTTTGCTTAAGGATCGTGTACAGAGGAGTTTTTATGTTTTAATACTGATAGACATATTGTGAACTGACATATAGGGTCCATGTGAGACATGCCTGGACAAGTCCGGGCATGTCTGGGCATGCCTGGACAAGTCCTGGTCACGGGACAGCCGTGGAAAAACAATACTGAAATTCAAAAACTATGTGCTGGCCGTTAACACGCGCACAGTCATCTAGAAAATATTGAGCGAGTTGCTTCACAAACCCTCTCAAGGCATGTTGAATGTTAACGTTCCCGCTATGAGCTACACACATGACCAACTGTATAGCCTGGGATGCGTAGCGTTCTTGCAGCGCAGGCCTATTTTTAAAGACGCTAAGCCCCATCAGATATAAAAGACAGGCATGTTGAGACGTGTCCCGGCCTATTTTGGCACAGAACCACAACTATGCAACGATTTTGACCAGCATTCAACAAAAAATCGGGTACAAATTTTTTAACATAACCGTGTTTCGGACCCTCAGACCATGTCAGAAGCACTCTGTGCCATGTACTCTAACTCATAATATTCGATTTTGATCAGCATTCAACAAAAAATTGGATGCTAACTTTTTAGCATACCTGTGTTTCTATAGCGAATACACGGACCCCTACAGCGCATCCCTATAGTGTAGTTTAATGTAGGGGGCAAACAGATTATCGCTGGTGCTTGGAAAATACCACATTTCATAGATGGTGGTGATCCGCTGAATCATTTTTAAACATTTCACGCCACTCATGCACCCACAGCACACTTATGCTGTACCAGCACCGCTGCAGCTAGTGCTTTTTAGCTAAAAAAAAGACCCTTATTTGCATCATTTTCATTATAGTACGACTGGTACATACCCACTCCTATGCAGCGATGTTGAGTACCGTTCAACAAAAATCAGGTACAAACTTTTTAACATACCTGTGTTTCGGGCGCTCATGCCATACCAGAAGCACTCTGTGCCATGTACCATAGCCCATAATAATCGATCTTGATCAGTAGTCAACAAAAAATTGGGTGCAAACTTTTTTAGCATAGCTGTGTTTCTGACTCCCATGTCGTACCAGAAAGACCTATTTTGGCACAGGCCTACACCTATGCAACGGTTTTGACCACTACTCAACAAAAATGGCTACAAACTTTTTAACATATCTGTGTTTCGGACTATCATGTCATAGCAGAAGCACCCTGGGCCATGTACTCTAGACCATAATATTCGTTTTTGATCACCATTCAACAAAAAATTGAGGCATGTTGAGACGTGTCCCTGCCTATTTTGGCACATGACAAATGTTTCTGACTCTCATGTCATACCAGAAGCACCTTGTGCCATGTACTCTAGACCATAATATTTCACATCGGGTATGGGAACTACATAGCTTTGTTTTCTCAGGTATTTAAAAAAGTGTGGAAAACTGAAAATCCCGCGGCCTGTGGTAATTTAGTGAGAACCATATAGACAAATCGGGTATCGTCACACACGAGACCACGACACCTCGGGCTATCACATTTACCACTAGTTTTCAAAAATCAGCTCCTTAACAATAAAGTAAGAATCCTAGCGTCCTGCATTGTGGTCTATAAATGTATAGTTTGAAAATTTACCGTTGCTAAAGAACAGTAAAAAGTCGTGCGTACAACTATCAGCCCCAAAACTCTCACCACTATCACAAACACTATTGCCTACAGAGGCGCCCCGCGAGAATTTCTGTATGTGTGTATCAAGATGCTCCCTGCTATGACCGAATGTTTGCTCGTGGATGCTGGCATTTCCAGTGACATCATAGTTGTGTAAATGCACTGGGGCACGTGTATCGATCCCCTAGGTTGTAATGCGTGATCATTTTAATTATTTTTCAATTCATAACCATACGTTCTCAGGCAGACAGGTTTATTTCACAGAAGTTGACTGTACAGTTGCATAATCTTTGTTTAAAATCATACATTTGCATAATTTTGTTTAAAATCGCACAGTTCTGCAATAATGTCGGGTGTTGGACACGCACTTATCAGTCTTTCATACGTGTCGCAGAAAGATTTTAGTCTGTTTGCGAGAGTTTATTATGCACGTACTGTGCAGACATGTCAAGAAACATTTTGGTGTGTTCACCAGTCCATACGGGTGTTGGTGTGTAAGGCGATCGACCATCATCCTTTTGCTTCTTACTTACACGACGGCGCGATACCGTGCGTTTCTTTGACGGTAATGCATCGGCTGAATTGGCAGCTGCTGCTTCCGCGTTGCTATTTGCAGACTCTGTAGCTTGACACAGACGTATATTCTTAAGCCGACTACTCTCAGTATTCCCGGGGTGCTCGGTTGGCGCGTCGTTTTCTTCACGATCTGCGACACACCCGTGTGAAAGAGGCTCCGTTCTCACTTCCGTTCTGTTCTCAAATCCATAATTGCGCTGCTGCAAAACTCGCGAATGACGATCCTCCGTAACTAAAGAAAAGATACATGGTGTAGTTAACCGCTAAGTGGGGGAGATATAGGAAGAGCTACATGAGCCACTTGGCTCTGATTCAACGCGATATTTGTAAAGCTACTAGCACCGATTATCTGTGAAACCGATGCATGATTGTTTGTATAAGTACACTATAGAGCGGCCTAGACATATATACTTACAAGTATGCCCCGGGTGCTGATCTACAGAGAATGCTGAATTAACAGACATCTCGCTGCTCGGACGCCGCCGTATGGGGCTGTTTTCTCCCTCAAACTGCAACCTCACGGGCGATACTTTAGCAGCTGTAAATAAAATATAACATACATGAATGCGCACAACACATTCACAAAGCTAACTTGACACAGGTAAATAAAACTAGTTACCGCAGAAATTTTTATCTGCGTGTATAAGTACACTATAGAACTGCGTAGACATATATGCTTACAAGTATGAGACGTGTAGTGTAGTTCAGAGATTGGTGAATTAAACGGTGTGGAGGTGCTCGGGCGTTTTCGTATGGGTGTGTTTTCTTTTTCAAGCTGCAGCTCCTGCTCGTTAGTTTAACATCTGTAAATAAAATATAACTATTACTCGCCACAGAAATGATATCTACGCGGGCCACACGCACAAAGCTAAATTCGCAAAGCTATCGTAACGCGCGTAAATAAAATATATCCACTAGTTATTGGTGGCGTCACAGGGTACAGAGGGTACAAACACATATCACCCTGGTTTCATGGACCCGCTACCTTTTCTATTCCAGAGCCGTGTGCTTAGCGAATCACCCCATCTTTTAGGAGCGTTGGGAGGATTATAGTCCGGTTCTACGAACTCGACATCTGAATCCTGGGGATCCTCCACGATCTCAACATCGGAATCGCGATGCTCGAGCGGCTCAGTCGCCACAGGGTTTCCAACCGTCCAGTCCGCTACAGCTGTATCTGTATGAGAAAATGTTTATATTATTAAAACATGTCTAGCTAACGACCCAGTCAGCTAAAAAAAATTAACTGTATGGATTTTAGCGGCAGTCTATATTAATTATTAATATTAATAGTAGACGTTATAAATTTACAGCTACCACGTTTACCCGTCTAGATACATAGGTTTAAAACATATGATATAGCTATAGGTTTCTTGCCTGTGACAGACTGGTGAGAGCTTGAGGCTCGTCGCCCGCTAGCAGAGTTGCTATCCTTTAACAGGTTCTGCGTAATGAACCGGTTCTCGTAGGAGTAGTCTGAATGGACTCCCTCTTCTTAAATAAGAAAGAATGAAATATATCGTTTATATATACAAAGCGCAGACTCAGACAGCCCGACACAATACGACGTACACTATATACGGTGTAAAATTTACCCGATTGTTCTGGTGAAAGCAAAGCAGAATATTGAACGCGAGAATATCTGGACTCCATCTTGAATAAAAAGGGTCCGCTATTAAATTAAAGCAAATAAAGATCAAGTATGAAAACACGACTAAGCTGTTCATGCAAATACTACACAAACTTAAATATAATTGAAACAAACGTGGATATTCACGAGACATAAAAATACGCACTTTAGCTCTAAAGACCAACTATGAAAACAAGGGTAACCTATTCATGCAAATAAACACTTAAACTATACTAACTTAATATAATTGAAACGAAATCCGTAAAAATACTCACTATAGTCCTGTTCAGATCGGAGTTGTGGTCTGTGAGGTTTGAAGCCTTACAGGTGAGCTGTGTATCGCTTGGGAGCTGGTTGTATTTATTGGGGGCTAACAGAGAGAACACGCCCTCTGTCAATACCATGAACTGCTAGATAGAAAAAATCTATTAATGTTTTACAGGGCCATCATGCCGGTTAAGCACCTTGAAACAATATTTCACACCCGAAGCGTCACCATCATTACCCTCTAGCTGTAAATTTATAACGTCTACTATTAATATTAATAATTAATATAGACTGCCGCTAAAATCCATACAGTTAATTTTATTTTAGCTGACTGGGTCGTTAGCTAGACATGTTTTAAATAATATAAACATTTTCTCATACAGATACAGCTGTAGCGGACTGGACGGTTGGAAACCCTGTGGCGACTGAGCCGCTCGAGCATCGCGATTCCGATGTTGAGATCGTGGAGGATCCCCAGGATTCAGATGTCGAGTTCGTAGAACCGGACTATAATCCTCCCAACGCTCCTAAAAGATGGGGTGATTCGCTAAGCACACGGCTCTGGAATAGAAAAGGTAGCGGGTCCATGAAACCAGGGTGATATGTGTTTGTACCCTCTGTACCCTGTGACGCCACCAATAACTAGTGGATATATTTTATTTACGCGCGTTACGATAGCTTTGCGAATTTAGCTTTGTGCGTGTGGCCCACGTAGATATCATTTCTGTGGCGAGTAATAGTTATATTTTATTTACAGATGTTAAACTAACGAGCAGGAGGCTGCAGCTTGAAAAGAAAACACACCCATACGAAAACGCCCGAGCACCTCCACACCGTTTAATTCACCAATCTCTGAACTACACTACACGTCTCATACTTGTAAGCATATATGTCTACGCAGTTCTATAGTGTACTTATACACGCAGATAAAAATTTCTGCGGTAACTAGTTTTATTTACCTGTGTCAAGTTAGCTTTGTGAATGTGTTGTGCGCATTCATGTATGTTATATTTTATTTACAGCTGCTAAAGTATCGCCCGTGAGGTTGCAGTTTGAGGGAGAAAACAGCCCCATACGGCGGCGTCCGAGCAGCGAGATGTCTGTTAATTCAGCATTCTCTGTAGATCAGCACCCGGGGCATACTTGTAAGTATATATGTCTAGGCCGCTCTATAGTGTACTTATACAAACAATCATGCATCGGTTTCACAGATAATCGGTGCTAGTAGCTTTACAAATATCGCGTTGAATCAGAGCCAAGTGGCTCATGTAGCTCTTCCTATATCTCCCCCACTTAGCGGTTAACTACACCATGTATCTTTTCTTTAGTTACGGAGGATCGTCATTCGCGAGTTTTGCAGCAGCGCAATTATGGATTTGAGAACAGAACGGAAGTGAGAACGGAGCCTCTTTCACACGGGTGTGTCGCAGATCGTGAAGAAAACGACGCGCCAACCGAGCACCCCGGGAATACTGAGAGTAGTCGGCTTAAGAATATACGTCTGTGTCAAGCTACAGAATCTGCAAATAGCAACGCGGAAGCAGCAGCTGCCAATTCAGCCGATGCATTACCGTCAAAGAAACGCACGGTATCGCGCCGTCGTGTAAGTAAGAAGCAGAAGGATGATGGTCGATCGCCTTACACACCAACACCCGTATGGACTGGTGAACACACCAAAATGTTTCTTGACATGTCTGCACAGTACGTGCATAATAAACTCTCGCAGAACAGACTAAAATCTTTCTGCGACACGTATGAAAGACTGATAAGTGCGTGTCCAACACCCGACATTATCGCAGAACTGTGCGATTTTAAACAAAATTATGCAAATGTATGATTTTAAACAAAGATTATGCAACTGTACAGTCAACTTCTGTGAAATAAACCTGTCTGCCTGAGAACGTATGGTTATGAATTGAAAAATAATTAAAATGATCACGCATTACAACCTAGGGGATCGATACACGTGCCCCAGTGCATTTACACAACTATGATGTCACTGGAAATGCCAGCATCCACGAGCAAACATTCGGTCATAGCAGGGAGCATCTTGATACACACATACAGAAATTCTCGCGGGGCGCCTCTGTAGGCAATAGTGTTTGTGATAGTGGTGAGAGTTTTGGGGCTGATAGTTGTACGCACGACTTTTTACTGTTCTTTAGCAACGGTAAATTTTCAAACTATACATTTATAGACCACAATGCAGGACGCTAGGATTCTTACTTTATTGTTAAGGAGCTGATTTTTGAAAACTAGTGGTAAATGTGATAGCCCGAGGTGTCGTGGTCTCGTGTGTGACGATACCCGATTTGTCTATATGGTTCTCACTAAATTACCACAGGCCACGGGATTTTCAGTTTTCCACACTTTTTTAAATACCTGAGAAAACAAAGCTATGTAGTTCCCATACCCGATGTGAAATATTATGGTCTAGAGTACATGGCACAAGGTGCTTCTGGTATGACATGAGAGTCAGAAACATTTGTCATGTGCCAAAATAGGCAGGGACACGTCTCAACATGCCTCAATTTTTTGTTGAATGGTGATCAAAAACGAATATTATGGTCTAGAGTACATGGCCCAGGGTGCTTCT
>JARQOD010000007.1:16926059-17085926 GCA_033576555.1 Oophaga sylvatica
AAAAACACAAACAGATAGCGAAAAAGCAATAAAAACAGTATAAAAACACACGTTAAGACATGATCATATCATACAATAATGATATGAAAAAACTCCCACATCAAGAAACTGACCCACACAGCAACTAACCATGCGGTAAGTATGAACCAAAGACACAGTAAACTCCACTAATGATGGAATACAATGATAAGAATACACATTTAAATACTGGGAGTCCTATGCAGAGAATGAAAGGCAATATTGAACAATGGCCACATGGTGAGAGACTGGATTCTCCCATCGGTCCCCTGATGAACCCTGGAAAACGGAAATCACAGGGGGAAACACGTTGGGACAGGGACAACTTAAATGATAAGTGACAAAGTTTCTCATTATTTGCAATGTCCATATTAGTGGGCATATAGGGACAGGGACAAATTAAATAAGTGTCAACTTTTCTCATTACTTGCAATTCAATGTCCATATTAGTGGGTATATATGTACAAGTCAGTTATTGAGATGTGTGACTTGTTTTGTGAAGGTATCTACCAGGGTTAATTACAAAAATAGTTGCTCAGTCTGTATATGAAGTATATGTGGGGTCCACACTGAGGGACTAATAAGGTGTTAAATTCTTTGAGTCTGACTATGGCCGCTGCCTTGATTTTCTTTGCTTGTAAGACAAATGATTAGGAAATGCATATAGATGTGTTTTGCTGTCAAAGACCTAGTGCTGTAAATATTATATTTCCAACCAGGCTGTTACCATATATACCTATTTTTTTACCTCTCAACTCAGCGTAAGGAGCTATTTGTATTGTAACTTTTATTTATGACTGACACATATTTGTTTTTTTGCCCATACCCTTTCTTGGTTAATCATAGTGAGGGTGAAAATTAGGGCTTTTCAGAATTGCTGATGTTGAGCGGAGCACCATACCTTTTAACATTAGGGTGCCAACCTCCACATCAAAGCAGGAAAAGATCTAGGGCATATTTTATATTGTTAACTGCCTTCATGCCACATCTGTAAGTATGTTCTCATGACTTTTGGATATGGGACGGACCCCCACTCCATCTTAAAACCACCATAACTACAGTAAAACTAGGCACTGGAATAAATACACTGAACACATTAGTTTGGTTGTCAATATGGCCACAGCTTTATTTAAATTACAGGATTAAAACAATCACAGTAGGAGTCAGGTGAAGTGCTAGTGCATTGGGATTCACAAGTACTGTGACATCCCCAGCTGTCTGACATACAGCACCAGGATAGACAGCCATAAAGGGGTGGCACACACTGTCTTGCCATTCAAGCAGAGCCAGTAAACTTTCAGGGCACCAATGACCTTATTATCCTCACTCCTGTGCTTAACCACTATGCCCGCCCCTGATTGACGTTACCATTACAACGTCCTTGAGGCTGGCCACAAAAGCCGAGTGTCATGTATAGTGTACAGTTCCTATAGCGTCTTGTGCTTGGGTGCGAGGAAAACACAGGAGACATAGGTTGAAATGAAATGACTTGTATTACTTCATACAAGCATGCTGAAAAGTTCACACAGTTTGCAGGAACAGCGACAGGAGACACAGCAGGCCAGAGTAACTTCAAGCACTACAATAACTCTCCAAGCAGGTTCAGGATCTCTTCTCTGTACCGTAATTCCTCTGCAAACATGGATTCACCAAACAGCAGGTTTCCAGAGTCCAAAAGTGTTCCAAGGTTCCTCAGTAGGGAATAGCTGGAGTACAAGTCCAAGGCTTCCAGGAGTCAGGTCACAGACTGACTGAGGCTTGATTCAGGAGCACTGATTGTTCAGCTGAGGCTGCTTAAGAAGCAAGAGGGAAGAATCAGGGCGGGAACATGAAAACTGGAAACTCCATATTAACTGAGGGCAAGAGCTGCAGAAAGACAGAAAACAAAATGGCCGATGGAAAACTGAGTTTCAAGGAACATGTCAACAGAGACAAAGAACCTTACATTACTCCCCCCTTAGGGACAACCTCCGGATGACCTCAGACCAGGCTTGTCAGGGTACCTCTGATGAAACTGACGGAGCAGGCGAGGAGCATTTACATTATTGACTGGTTCCCATGAGTTGTCCTCCACTGGGTAGCCCTGCCATTTAATCAAATATTGCAACTGATTTCTGTACAACCTGGAATCTAGAATCCTTTCCACCATAAATTCTTCCTGACCATCGACCAGCACTGGGTCAGGGCAAGGAGAAGAACGTCCAGGAAACGTATTGGGTGTTGCAGCCTTTAGTAGGGATACATGAAAGACAGGGTGGATTCTCATAGTTCTGGGCAGTTGAAGACGACAAGCAACAGCACTTATAACCTTATTGATCTTATAAGGTCCAATGTACTTATGTCCCAATTTAGACGATGGAATCTTTAATTTAAGATTTCTGGTTGACAGCCAGACAAAATCTCCTACCTTGAAAGCTGGTGCAGGTTTACGAAATGTATCTGCTGCTTTCTTGTACCTTTCCTGAGCCAATTCTAGATTTTCCTTTAGAAGATCCATATTCTTTTGTAAAGAAGTGATTCTTTCAGCCACTGCCGGCAAGGGCGTATCTATGGGAAATCGAGGAAGAATGTTAGGATGATAACCTAGATTGGAGTAAAAAGGAGACTGCTTAGTGGAGGCGCTCTGAGAGTTGTTATAAGAGAACTCAGCCAGTGGAAGTAGATCCACCCAATCATCCTGTAGGTGGCAGATAAAACAGCGGAGATACTGCTCCAGGGTCTGATTGGTTCGTTCTGTCTGTCCATTAGTCTGGGATGAAAAGCAGAAGAAAGGTTTACTTTAATGTAAAATGCTGCACAGAAATTTTGCCAAAACCTTGAAGTGAATTGCACCCCTCGATCCGAAATGACCTCATCCGGTACTCCATGTAAGCGAAACACATTCTTAATCATCAAGTCTGATGTCTGTTTTGCAGTGGGTAAGGCAACACAAGGGATAAAATGAGCTGCCTTTGTTAGACGGTCAACCACCACTAGAATGGTGTTCTTCCCTTGAGAGGTTGGTAACTCCACAATGAAGTCCATAGAAATGGATCCCCACGGGCGGGACGGGGTGGGAAGAGGTTGCAACAGACCAGTTGGTGAGGAGCGAGGTGTTTTGCATCTTGCACAGACTTCACATGAAGTGACATAGTTTAAGACATCTTTCCTGTAAGTGGGCCACCAAAAGAAACGAGAAAGAAATTCTTGTGTCTTTAGAATTCCCCTATGCCCGGCTATCTTGGAATCGTGGATGAGTTGCAATACTCTCAATCTGACTGTTTCAGGTATATACAGACGTTGTCCCTGAATCCACACACCATTCTTAAAGACAAGACTTACGTCCCTTGGGGGTTGAGCCAACAAAGAATCCGCATGGTATGCTTCCTTGATGTCCTTAAGTAGGTCTTGATTATGAATCACTCCCAGGAATCTAGAGTCAGGAAGAATAGTCTTAGAAGGAGTAAGTGGACGTGTCTCTGCTGAATGAATCCTAGAAAGTGCATCAGCCTTTCCATTGCGCGATCCTGGTCTATAAGAAATGACAAAATTAAATTGGTTTAGGAAAAGATTCCAGCGAGCCTGGCGAGGAGTCAGGCACTTAGCCGACCTGATAAATTCAAGGTTACGATGGTCTGTCAGGACGACTATTTGCTGTGCAGCTCCCTGAAGAAGGTGTCTCCATTCCTTGAAGGCGGCAATAATGGCCAACAATTCTCTATTGCCCACATCGTAGTTCCTCTCAGCCGAAGACAACTGCTGGGAAAAGAAGGCACAGGGATGCAAGACATTCTTCTCACCTGTTCTCTGAGAGAGTATAGCTCCAACGCACAGTCTGAAGCATCCACCTCTATTATGAAGGCAAGCTCGGGTTGGGATGTACTAAGATAGGTGCGGTGGTAAATTTATCCTTTAAACAGGAAAATGCTTCCTGAGCTTGCGGGGTCCAGGAGAACCTAGACTGTTTCCGGGTAAGTTGGGTGATAGGTGACACTACCTCAGAAAAATTCTTAATGAAACGTCTATAGAAGTTGGCAAACCCGATGAAACGCTGCACCTCCTTCACATTTCTAGGAATTGGCCAATCCTTGATGGCTTGGGTCTTGCTTCCATCCATACTAATCCCTTGCGTAGATAGTACATACCCCAGAAATTGAATTTCGGTCCTATGGAATTCACATTTTTCAAGTTTGATGTAGAGATGGTTTTGTCTTAGGCGTTCTAAGACCATTCTCACATGTCCATGATGTTCCTCTGTGGAGTTAGAAAAAATTAGAATATCATCCAGATAAATCACCACAAATGTATCTAGGAGATCCCTGAAGATATCTTTCACGAAGTGTTGGAAAGTGGCTGGGGCGGTACTCAGACCAAAAGGCATAACTAGATATTCAAAGTGTCCATAGCGTGACCTGAAAGCAGTCTTCCATTCATCCCCAGGTCTAATACGGACCAAGTTATAGGCCCCACGGAGATCCAGTTTAGAGAAAATTTTGGCATGCCGCACTCTCTCCAACAATTCAGGGATTAAAGGCAATGGATAACGGTTTCTAATAGTAACCTTATTGAGTTCCCTATAGTCTATGCAGGGTCTCAGAGATCCATCTTTCTTCTTCACAAAGAAGATGGGTGCACCTGCGGGAGATGAAGAGGGGCGTATGAAGCCCTTGGCTAAATTTTCGTCTATATAATCCTTCAAAGCTTTTAGCTCGGGCCCCGCCAGGGGTAGATCTTACCAATGGTATCTCGGCTCCGGGCAATAATTCAATTGGACAATCATATGGACGGTGAGGAGAAAGCTGATCAGCGTTCTTCTTGTCACATAAATCCACATAGTCCTGGTATACAGCTGGTAGTTCAGGGACTGACATGGTTCCTTTAGGAACAGAGCAAGCTGAAACTCCTTGACTCATCTGTTTCTCCGGAAAGTGTAATTCCTTGGTCTCCCAGTTAATCGTAGGATTCTGCGCCTGCAGCCATGGTAGCCGTAGAATAATGGGAAAGTGGGGAGAAGAGATAAGCATAAAAGACATTTTCTCCTGATGATCTTTACCCATAAGGACCCTCAAAGGCTCTGTTTCTTGATCCACTGGTCCAGAAGTCAGTAGAGAGCCATCCACAGTCTCCATCTGTACTGGAGTAGCCTTCTTCACTGAACGTATCCCCTGTTTCAGAGCAAAGGAGATATCCATAAAATTTCCACTTGCTCCTGAGTCGATCATAGCAGAGCTAGACACCCAGACTGAGTCAACCCAGAGTTTGATGGAAAGGAAGCAATGAGAATTGTTTCTTTTACAACTCAGCTGCGACACCGCTGAGGAAACTTGAAAAATTGCAGCGTTTATACCGTCATCGTCCCCAGAACTAACAGAGTTTAAGTCCGAGAAATCAAGATCTCTTGCAGCAGATCTCTCTGGAGCCTGAGGCTCGGACATGACAGAGCTCCTCTCACAACACTCACAGTGAATGACTGCTGCAGTAGTCTTACGAGAACGGCTGGGGCAGTTTATAAATGAAGTGCCCTGACTTACCACAGTAGAAACATAGATTTTCCTTTATACGATGTTCTTTGCGTGCATCACTAACCCGTCTTTGTAAAGAGTCCACCTACATGGGTTCAGGTTCTGGTTCCCTTGTGATCCTACTCAAAGGTTCCTTAGCTGAGGAGGGAGGTAGTAAAAGGTTAGTGCGATTATTTTCGAACCATCTCTCTTGTCTGCGTTCAGTCAGACGAGCATCAATACGGATACAATAGTTAATAAAGTCACCTAACGCAGTGGGAGGGTCGGCACGAGCAAGTTCATCCTTAATCAGTGGAGACAACCCTTTCCGAAAAATAGATTTTTTAGCGGAAGTGTCCCAAGTGGTATCAAGAGCCCATCTCCTGAAATCCAGGGCATATTCGGCTACTGAACGCTTACTGTTATGATTTGGTAGCTGAGGAGTGCAGGTAAAAAAAGGCAATACACCAGAGCAGTTGGAAACTATGAGATTGCAGTACCCTGACTAACCACCACAACTAGAGGCAGCCGTGGAGCGTTCCTACGTTGGTCCTAGACGCCTCGTCACAGCCTGAGAAACTAATTACACCTAAAGATAGATATAGGAAAGCTATCTGCCCCGGAGCAGAACCCCAAAGACAATAGAAAGCCCCCAAACATGTAATGGCGGTTAGACAAGATGAAATACTGACACAGAAAGAAAATAGTATGAGCAAACGCTGGGGCCCAAACTAACTAAATAGAAAAGGACAGGAAGAGTACTTACTGCAATCCCAGAAAACCCTGAAAAGCACCAACACCACTAATTTCAAAAACACCTGAGATCACACGACCTCTACCACCTAAATTAGTTCTCTGGTGTAACAAAATCAAAACAGCAGCCACTGAAAAAACTGGAAAAAGCAAAAGTACATACATAAGTGGCTGAACTAAACTGAGAGGGCAAAAGCCCCCGGAGGGGACCCTGAAGGCCCCCACAGAAGTGCAGGACAAAAATGCAAAAATATAGCACAAAAACAAAAAGAAGAAAATGTCTTATCTGTTAGCAGGAGATGCAGACACGACACAGCAGGCTACAAGGGAAACAGGAATGAAGGATTCAGACCAGAACAATTGATCACCGGCAACCCTGATGGGAAGGTGACTCCATTATATAAGACCAGTCAGTAACACCTGATTCCCAGTCCTCACAATCTTCACTGGACAGACCAGCACTGCTTGTAACCACCAGAGGAAGCCTCTGCTCAGAACTCATCTCAAACCCATTCACAACAGTACCCCCCCCTTGAGGAGGGGTCACCGAACCCTCACCTGAGCAACCAGGCCGGTCAGGATGAGTTCTATGATACGCACGGATAAGTCTCCTAGCATGGATGTCCGAAGCAAACACCCAAGAATTGTCTTCCTGACCATAACCTCTCCATTTAACCAAATACTGGAGTTTCCGTCTAGAAAAACGAGAATCTAATATTTTCTCAACCACATACTCCAGATTGCCCTCAACCAAAACAGGGTCAGGAGGCACAGCAGCAGGAACCACTGGCTCAACAAACCTCTTCAACAAGGACTTGTGGAACACGTTATGGATCTTAAATGTCCCTGGAAGAAGCAAACGAAAAGAAACAGGATTAATAATCTCCATGATCTTATAAGGTCCAATGAACCTAGGCTTAAATTTAGGAGATGCTACTCTCATAGGAATATTCTTTGAGGACAACCAGACCAAGTCCCCCACCTTAAACCGAGGACCATCAGTCCTATGCCGGTTAGCAAACCGCTGGGCCTTCTCCTGAGAGAGGGACAACCTCTCCACTACCTGGTCCCAAATCTGTTGCATACGCTCCACAACAGAGTCAACCCCTGGACAGACAGAAGCCTCCGTCTGTCCTGAAGAAAATCGAGGGTGAAACCCAGAATTACAGAAAAACGGAGACATCAAAGTGGCAGAGCTAGCCCTATTATTAAGAGCAAACTCAGCCAAAGGCAAAAAAGAGACCCAGTCATCCTGATCAGCAGACACAAAGCATCTTAGATAAGTCTCCAATGTCTGGTTTGTTCTCTCAGTTTGACCATTGGTCTGAGGATGAAATGCCGAGGAGAAAGACAATTGAACACCCAGTTTAGAACAAAAAGTCCTCCAAAATCTGGAAACAAACTGGACTCCTCTGTCAGACACAATGTTCTCAGGAATGCCGTGTAAACTAACCACGTGCTGAAGGAACAACGGCACCAATTCAGAGGAGGAAGGCAACTTAGGTAATGGCACAAGATGTATCATTTTGGAAAACCTATCACAAATTACCCAGATGGTGGTCATTCTCTGAGAAACAGGAAGGTCGGAAATGAAATCCATAGAGATATGGGTCCATGGTCTCTTGGGCACAGGCAATGGCATCAACAAACCACTAGAGCGAGAGCAAGGCTTGGAGCGAGATTAAGTCCCGCAGGACTGCACAAATTCCCTGACATCACGAGACAAGGTAGGCCACCAAAAGGACCGACTAACCAAGTCTCTGGTACCAAAAATTCCGGGATGCCCAGCCAATGCGGAACAATGAATCTCAGACATCACACTCTTTTTCCACTGATCCAGGACAAACAATTTTCCAACCGGGCAGCGCTCGGGCCTATCCTCCTGACACCCCTCCAGAGCAAGTCTCAAATTGGGCGAGATGGTGGAAAGAACTACACCCTCTTTCAAAATAACAGAAGGATCAGATAACTCAGGAGAGTCCGCAAGGAAGCTCCTCGAGAGGGCATCCGCCTTAACATTCTTAGTGCCAGGAAGAAAGGAAACCACAAAATTAAAACGTGTGAAAAACAAGGCCCACCTGGCCTGTCTAGGAGTCGCTTGGCAGATTCCAGATAGACCAGATTCTTATGGTCCGTAAGGACCACCACCTGATGTTTGGCTCCCTCCAGCCAATGTCTCCACTCTTCAAAAGCCCACTTCATGGCCAATAACTCCCGATTACCCACGTCATAATTACGTTCAGTAGGAGAAAATTTTCGAGAGAAAAAGGCACAAGGGTTACTTTTAGAGGTCTCTGGATCTTTTTGGGACAAAACGGCACCTGCCCCAATTTCAGAGGCATCAACCTCCACCTGAAATGGCAGAGAAACATCAGGCTGCCGTAGAACAGGAGCAGAAGTGAATCTCTGCTTAAGTTCCTGAAATGCAGAGACTGCCTCAGGAGGCCAATTCACCACATCAGAACCCTTTCTGGTCAAATCAGTTAATGGTTTAACAATAACCGAGAAATTACCAATAAATTTACGATAAAAATTGGGAAAACCCAAAAATCTCTGAAGAGCCTTTAATGAAGTAGGTTGGACCCAATCACAGATGGCCTGAACCTTGACCGGGTCCATTTCAATAACAGATGGGGACAAAATGAATCCCAGAAATGAGATCCTCTGTACGCCAAAAAGACACTTTGATCCCTTCACATACAGAGCATTCTCTCTCAAAATCTGGAATACAGTTCGAACATGTTTCACATGAGAGTCCCAGTCATTAGAAAAAATCAAGATATCATCCAAATAAACAATCAGAAATTTGTCCACAAAATCCCTGAAAATGTCATTCATGAAGGACTGGAAGATGGAAGGAGCATTAGTGAGCCCAAAGGGCATCACCAGGTACTCAAAATGCCCTTCAAGGGTATTGAATGCCATCTTCCATTCATCCCCGTGCTTAATGCGAATAAGGTTATACGCCCCCCTGAGGTCAAGCTTGGTAAACCAAGTAGCGTTTTTCACCCTGGAAAACAGGTCAGAAATCAAGGGTAACGGGTATTGATATTTCACAGTAATATTGTTCAAGAGACGATAATCAATACACGGCCTCAATGAACCATCCTTTTTGGCCACAAAGAAAAAACCGGCACCTAAGGGTGAAGAGGATGGTCTGATATGACCCTTCTCCAATGATTCCTTGATATAAGACCGCATAGCGTCATGTTCAGGTACAGACAAGTTAAAAAGGCGACCCTTAGGGAATTTACTACCCGGCACTAATTCAATAGCGCAGTCATAGCTCCTATGGGGAGGCAAGGATGCAGATTTACTTTCGCTAAACACATCAGAAAAATCAATCAAAAAGTCAGGAGCATCCTGAGCCTGGGGGAGGCAGAAAAAACAGGAGTGTTGGTATTAACACATTGGCAGCCCCAACTGGTTACAGACACAGATTTCCAATCCAAAACAGGATTATGAGACTGTAACCAAGGGAAACCCAGCATGATAATGTCATGCAGATTATACAGAACCAAAAATTTGCAGCACTCCTGGTGATCAGGTTCAACCCTCATTATCACCTGAGTAGAAAACTGGGGTTTATTCTCAGCCAAAGGGGTAGAATCGATCCCCAGTAGGGGAATAGACTTCTGTAGGGGTATCAAGGGAAACCCACAACATCTAGCAAAATCATAATCCATCAGGTTAATAGCTGCTCCAGAATCAACGAAAGCCTGAGCAGAAAATGAGGACAGAGAGCATATCAGAGTGACAGTTAATAAAAACTTAGTCTGAACACTACCCAAGACAACTGAGCGTGCAAAACGTCTTCCCCGCTTAGGGCAGACTGAAATAGCATGAGAGGCATCACCACAGTAGAAACATAACCCATTGCGCTTTCGAAACTCATGACGCTGTGCCCCAGACACCACTCTATCACACTGCATGGGTTCAGAAGCTGGTTCACAAGGCAACACCATTCCACGCATACTTCTCCGCTCACGCAAACGTCTGTCAATTTGAATCGCTAATGACATAGAATCATTGAGACCAGAGGGGACAGGGAATCCCACCATAACATCCTTTACATTATCTGACAGACCCTTCCGGAAAAGGGCTGCCAAAGAGTCGTCATTCCATTTGGTCAGGACTGCCCACCTACGGAATCTCTGACAGTATAACTCAGCGTCATCAAGCCCCTGATTTAATGCCAACAAAGCTTTTTCAGCTTGATCAGTGACATTAGGCTCATCGTACAATAACCCCAAAGCCTGAAAAAATGCATCAACATCACTCAAAACAGGATCCCCAGGTGTCAGGGAAAAAGCCCAATCCTGAGGATCGCCGCGCAGGAGAGAGATGATAATTTGAACCTGCTGCGCTGCGTTCCCTGAGGACTTAGATTTTAAGGCAAAAAACAATTTACAATTATTTTTGAAATTCTGAAACTTAGCTCGATCCCCTAAAAACAAATCTGGCATGGGAATCCTAGGTTCCACAACAGGCAACCTAGCAAGATAGGTAGCAATACTCTGAACCTCAGTGGCAAGCTGATCCACACGGCCAGACAACTGTGCAAACTCCATTGAGAGAAAAGATCCTCCCCAGCACCCAGAGATACAGAGGGAAAAAAAAAAAATGCAACAAACAAAAAATATCTCTGACAACTCTGACAACCTTTTTTTTTTTTTTTTTCTTTCACAATATTTTTCCCTTCTGTGAGTACCACACAATTTTCAGTTTTGGGCCGGTGATACTGTTATGATTTGGTAGCTGAGGAGTGCAGGTAAAAAAAGGCAATACACCAGAGCAGTTGGAAACTATGAGATTGCAGTACCCTGACTAACCACCACAACTAGAGGCAGCCGTGGAGCGTTCCTACGTTGGTCCTAGACGCCTCGTCACAGCCTGAGAAACTAACTACACCTAAAGATAGATATAGGAAAGCTATCTGCCCCGGAGCAGAACCCCAAAGACAATAGAAAGCCCCCAAACATGTAATGGCGGTTAGACAAGATGAAATACTGACACAGAAAGAAAATAGTATGAGCAAACGCTGGGGCCCAAACTAACTAAATAGAAAAGGACAGGAAGGGTATTTACTGCAATCCCAGAAAACCCTGAAAAGCACCAACACCACTAATTTCAAAAACACCTGAGATCACATGACCTCTACCACCTAAATTAGTTCTCTGGTGTAACAAAATCAAAACAGCAGCCACTGAAAAAACTGGAAAAAGCAAAAGTACATACATAAGTGGCTGAACTAAACTGAGAGGGCAAAAGCCCCCGGAGGGGACCCTGAAGGCCCCCACAGAAGTGCAGGACAAAAATGCAAAAATATAGCACAAAAACAAAAAGAAGAAAATGACTTATCTGTTAGCAGGAGATGCAGACACGACACAGCAGGCTACAAGGGAAACAGGAATGAAGGATTCAGACCAGAACAATTGATCACCGGCAACCCTGATGGGAAGGTGACTCCATTATATAAGACCAGTCAGTAACACCTGATTCCCAGTCCTCACAATCTTCACTGGACAGACCAGCACCACTTGTAACCACCAGAGGAAGCCTCTGCTCAGAACTCATCTCAAACCCATTCACAACAGCTTACCTTGGCGCAAAGTTAACATGGCTGCTTTAGCTGTTGCACCTCGATTGGGGTCATCAAACACCTGCCCCATGGCTGAAATAAAAGCATCAAGGTGATTCAAACAATCATCCTCAGTGTCAATCAGAGGGTTTGCCCACATCAAAGCCTTATTGGTAAGCAACATGATTATAGTAAGCACTTTGGATCGTTCAGTGGGAAATTGTGAAGCATGTGCAGAGAAAAATAAATTGCATTGATTAATAAATCCCCTGAATTTCTCACGTTCACCGCCAAAACGAAAAGGAGGTAATTTGGGGATCCCAGAACTTGGGGTTATGGCAGGAGCCTGGGCTCGTTCCTCTAGAGCCTCAATCCTGGCTCGCAATTCCTGGGTAGTCTGTCCAAACACTTGCAAATTATGATTAGTGAGGTCCTGTAGGCTTGCAAAACGAGTTTTTAAAGTCTGTACATCTGAAAGGATTGTATCAGTCACTCCGCAAAGTTCCTTTATGCGGGCCTCCATCTTCCAGATCTTGTAAGGCAGAAGTGCTGGAAGAGGAAAGAAAAAAAAAAACAATAGTGTTTACCTGTGGTAACACTCCAGAGTAAAATTTTAAGGGAATGCGCTCACCTGGAATGGTTGTGAGAAGTCACAACCACTGTCATCACATAAGGTATTAAACGGACATCTGATATCCACAGTCACAGCAGACACGGCTTTCGCAGACCCAGCAGACACTAAACATTGGCTCCTGAATCTTGTCATGTATAGTGTACAGTTCCTATAGCGTCTTGTGCTTGGGTGCGAGGAAAACACAGGAGACATAGGTTGAAATGAAATGACTTGTATTACTTCATACAAGCATGGTGAAAAGTTCACACAGTTTGCAGGAACAGCGACAGGAGACACAGCAGGCCAGAGTAACTTCAAGCACTACAATAACTCTCCAAGCAGGTTCAGGATCTCTTCTCTGTACCGTAATTCCTCTGCAAACATGGATTCACCAAACAGCAGGTTTCCAGAGTCCAAAAGTGTTCCAAGGTTCCTCAGTAGGGAATAGCTGGAGTACAAGTCCAAGGCTTCCAGGAGTCAGGTCACAGACTGACTGAGGCTTGATTCAGGAGCACTGATTGTTCAGCTGAGGCTGCTTAAGAAGCAAGAGGGAAGAATCAGGGCGGGAACATGAAAACTGGAAACTCCATATTAACTGAGGGCAAGAGCTGCAGAAAGACAGAAAGCAAAATGGCCGACGGAAAACTGAGTTTCAAGGAACATGTCAACAGAGACAAAGAATCTTACACCGAGCCTGTTCACCATCATGAGGTTTTACATCCTCTATTAGTTAAAATGAGTCCACCTTAACTTGTCTGCAACTTCCACCAGACTCCTAAACCGCAAAGCTGTGACGTGCTATAAATTCCAAGTCACATTTGACACTTTTTTTTTTCTTTTAAATAAATCACTTTTGGAAACTTATAAACTAGAAGTCCCTGCAAAAGCATTAAGGGGACTAAACTTGGCAAACCTCCGACTCACAAAGAGTCATCCTACAGCACTCAGAAGAGGAAAAAAACCCTGTGGAGGAAATCTTCAGAGAACCATGGCTGAAGGATTGCCCTTCCCTTGGGCTTAGAATGTTAATGCTGTTTACTCTTTATAGACATGATAAAATTGAACCTGGTACAAAATATACAATGTAATTTAAAAAATACAATAAGGCATTCATCATTATACAAACAATAATTAACAATTTTTAGGACAATGATTATAAATAGGGCGGGAAATGCTTCCTCCAGTTCATCCTGTGAAAGAAAGAGGGAGAGAGCCAGATTTCCTCTTCTATATAAGCCCCACCCTCCTCATAGTAACATACTGTGCTTCTTACCCTTAAAGCAACATCACTCTTGCTAAAAATCTACACCACTATACCAACAAAGCTGCAGGAGTTAAAGGTCCACCCATCCCCAAGTCATGTCCTCCTCCGCCTATGGCTCCAGTGGTTTCTTGACTTTTGGATATGGGACGGATCCCCACTCCATCTTAAAACCACCATAATGTAAAACTAGGCACTGGAATAAATACACTGAACACATTATTTTGGTTGTCAAAATGGCCACAGCTTTATTTAAATCACAGGATTAAAACAATCACAGTAGGAGTCAGGTGAAGTGCTGGTACATTGGGATTCACAAGTACTGTGATATCCCCAGCTGTCTGACATACAGCACCAGGACAGACAGCCATAAAGGGGCGGCACACACTGGCTTGCCATTCAAGCAGAGCCAGTAAACTTTCAGGGCACCAATGACCTTATTATCCTCACTCCTGTGCTTAACCACTGTGCCCGCCCCTGATTGACGTTACCATTACAACGTCCTTGAGGCTGGCCACCAAAGCCGAGCCTGTTCACCATCATGAGGTTTTACATCCTCTATTAGTTAAAATGAGTCCACCTTAACTTGTCTGCAACTTCCACCAGATTCCTAAACCGCCACCAGCGAGGCCATTTGACACCTTAAATGGTCTCGACCCCCATCACCCATGCATGAGGCTATGTGCACACGTTGAGGATTCTTTGCAGAAATTTCCTGAGAAAAACCGGACTTTTTACCAGGAAATCCAGATGCGTTTTTATCAAGTTTTTTGCTTGTTTTTACCGCATTATTTACGAGTTTTACCGCTTTTTTTCCTGAACATTCTAGATCAATAATATAGCGGGAAATACGCAAATTTGCAGCGATATTAATGAACATGCTGCGTTTTTTACCGCGATGCGTTTTTTTCCGCGCACAAAAATTGCAGAATGCATTCTAATAATAGGATGCTTACTGCATGCGTTTTTTAAGCGTTTTTGCCATGGGAAATTATGACAAAAACGTGAAAAAACACGAAAAATCCTGAACGTGTGCACACAGCCTAATAAAGCCATCAACCAGTTCTACATACTATGGAAAGACTGCATACAAGTAACAAAATTCCAGGGCTACAACAGATTAATTTTATCAACGCCACTCTACCAAGTTATGATCGATAATACTGTAACTACAACAAAATAACTGTCGCTAAACATCCTGCAATGAGGATCCCATAATGGGAAAAGTGGAAAGTAAACCATAATAAAGGTGATAGCCACAATTTGAATACCTGTATAATGACATCTGTCATGCCTCAATAACTATTATACTGCATGTACTGTAGCCAGCTCTAATAATTCACCAAGCCACAGATTTTATTTCTAGAAACCACCATTATGTACAGTAGCTGTGGTGTGCAGTAATAATTTCTTAAACCCACTTACTAACACTACCCGAAAAATGATAAGTATATATAAAGAGAAAGATATTATAAATAGGGAGTAATTAAAAGCTATAGAGTCATTCCACATCAAGTGGACCAGTGGTCCCCACTCGACCTTCTCCGATTTTGTTGAAAATTTATAAGGATGTACATGTATGTTTGAAAAGAGGTTCTGTAAATTTTTAGGGCCAGATCTCAAATACATTGGGCACTGTTGACCTTTTACTGGAGGTTCCACCAAGCCTGCAGCTTCAGCTAAGAGGATTTTGCAAACTTTGGCACATAGCCATTAGAGTTCTATACTGGCTATGATGCTGAAATTTGGCATACTAGCTCAACTTTTGCTGCTAAACACAATAAAATTATTACCGGCTATGACAAAACAATATTTTGGCCGCAATTTTGTGTCAAAGTAGCTTGTAAAACGCGTCGTATAAAATTTATGCCAAACTTTGCCCATATATAACTCAAGACCAAAAACCAATAGTAACTGGTGCTTTGCCCTGTACACCAAACATCTACATGACTTTGCACTGCTGCAATATCACGGTCAAACCATATGTATTTGTGGAAATATTCACACCCACATATGATGAAAAACTTAAAAAAAAAACGAATTTTACCTATTTTTAGGTCAAATTTCTCAAAAAGGGTACCCCTAAAATATATTAATTCTGATATCATTAGAAAGAGCACATTTTTCTCTACAAGGATCATTGTTTTTTTTTTGGAGTCTCTCAGTTTAAGAAAAGAAAAATGCCACTGAACATGGTGTTATTTATGCGCGTAATGCATTGATTTTGTGTTTGATTTTCAGATTCTTATCACATGTTACAGAGTTGTATTGTTGCTAGCAATGTCTATTATAATCAAAAACCTATAAACCTTTTTGGTTATGAAAAGTTATTGACTATTGTTACATTTTAATGCATATATTATTTATTTTTTAGCGATGGAGAATGAAATTGATGAAGAATTATTGCTTTCAAACAATGGATTCACACTGATCGAGACACGCTTGACTGACTATAGAAGATTTCATTGAAGAATTGGTTTTGAAAATTTCTAAACTTTGTAGCCATCACTACATCGCCAAGCATCAAAGTAGCTATTTGAAATCGTTGAAGGAAAATCTGAGACCTGGAGAGCTTGTGATCCTTATGGACTTTGCTGAAAATTACTCATTTACTGTTCAAGATGCCATTCAAGGTTTCCACTGGGAAAATAGTCAAGCTACAGTACACCCATTTGTAATTTACTTCAAGGAGTTAAGTGGTGAAGCTGCGCAGAACATCAGCTTGTGCATAATCAGTGATTGCTCACGACATGACACAGTTGCAGTCCACACTTTCTTAACAGTAATTGTGGAGTATCTCAAGACTCATCTATGGGATTCGTCATATCCACTACTTCAGCGATGGATCTGCAGCCCAGTACAAAAATTTCAAAAATTTTCTCAACTTGTGCCACCACAATGCTGATTTCAATATCAGCGCTGAATGGAATTTTTTTGGTACCAGTCATGGGAAGTCGCCCTGTGATGGGATCGGAGGGACAGCAAAGAGGTTGGCAGCTCGTGCCAGTCTTCAACGCCCAACTGAAAACCAAATACTGACCCCGGTGGATTTATTCAACTTTTGCAACGAGCAACTGCATGGAATCAAATTTTTTTTTGTTCCAAAAGAAAAAATTGACGAAATACGGGTAGTTCAAGAGGAAAGGTTCAAAGATGGACATACAATTGCTGTAACAAGAGAAAATCACCAGTTTGTGCCAATTGATGACAAAAAGATTCACATTTCAAGGGTGTCAAATGACCCATCATCTTTCATTGCCCATGTAGATAGATCTGTCAGATCAGAAATGCCTTTTGTGCCAATTGCAAACCTCCAGCCAGGGCAATACATTGCCTGCATTTACGATAGGAACTGGTGGATTGGAAATATTTCTGAAATTTCAGTCGACGACCATGATGCATTAATAAATTTTATGCATCCTCATGGACCAGCTAGCTTCTTTCACTGGCCTGTGAGAAATGATACATGCTGGATTCCCGAGCAGTCAATCATTGCAATAATTCCAGCACCAGCTGCAACAGCAATGGGCTGACAATACAGCTTCTCTGAACCGATTATGTTGCAAATTAAGCAACAATTCCAGACCACTTAGACTGAACATTATGGCTTGGGAACCAACAAAAGATACCCAATATTAGGCTTGGGATCCTAGGCAAAGTCACCCACCCTCAGGCTTCGGAACCTGCGATAAAGAGACCGCCCGCGGCTGGCCTTGCACGGCTATCGGCCATGGCTCCTAGGCGATGGGGCTGCCAATTCTCGAAAGACAGCATTATTACAATTCTTAATAGGATTATAATACCAATTCTTAGGGAATGGGTTGTGGTATAACCACCATGGACCAACGCAAGGGTTTGAATAGTGTTATGGCCTTTCTTTCCAAAAGGATTGCAACACGATTTTTGCAAATGCTCATATTTGGTCAAGAATAAAGCTTCATGGTGTAAACAGATTTGTGAATGTTCGTCAAAATTTAGTCCCACTCGTCGACGCAGCAATTTCTGTTCATCCAATCCAAAGCTTGTAAACAATTTCAACTCATCTTTGCTATGGGTGAATGTCTTAAGGTGGCACTTCGAATTGATCACAAGGCCAATAGAGCACTGGGCCGATTCTTCATCAATTTCATTCTCCATCGCTAAAAAATAAATAATATATGCATTAAAATGTAACAATAGTCAATAACTTTTCATAACCAAAAAGGTTTATAGGTTTTTGATTATAATAGACATTGCTAGCAACAATACAACTCTGTAACATGTGATAAGAATCTGAAAATCAAACACAAAATCAATGCATTACGCGCATAAATAACACCATGTTCAGTGGCATTTTTCTTTTCTTAAACTGAGAGACTAAAAAAAAAAAAAAACAATGATCCTTGTAGAGAAAAATGTGCTCTTTCTAATGATATCAGAATTAATATATTTTAGGGGTACCCATTTTGAGAAATTTGACCTAAAAATAGGTAAAATTCGTTTTTTTAAGTTTTTCATCATATGTGGGTGTGAATATTTCCACAAATACATATGGTTTGACCGTGATATTGCAGCAATGCAAAGTCATGTAGATGTTTGGTGTACAGGGCAAAGCACCAGTTACTATTGGTTTTTGGTCTTGAGTTATATATGGGCAAAGTTTGGCATAAATTTTATGCAACGCGATTTACAAGCTACTTTGACACAAAATTGCGGCCGAAATATTGTTTTGTCATAGCCGGTAATAATTTTATTGTGTTTAGCAGCAAAAGTTGAGCTAGTATGCCAAATTTCAGCATCATAGCCAGTATAGAACTCTAATGGCTATGTGCCAAAGTTTGCAAAATCCTCTTAGCTGAAGCCGCAGGCTTGGTGGAACCTCCAGTAAAAGGTCAACAGTGCCCAATGTATTTGAGATCTGGCCCTAAAAATTTACAGAACCTCTTTTCAAACATACATGTACATCCTTATAAATTTTCAACAAAATCGGAGAAGGTCGAGTGCGGGCGATTTTTAAAACTGGTCCACTTGATGTGGAATGACCCTATACACAATATAACAGCAATGCTATAACCGACCATGAAATAATGTTCATAATGTTTGGATGCAGTAATTTAAATAAACCTATAGCAGAAAAAGTCTACAAAGGCATTATTAATAACCCTGCCACGCCATTGTTGTTTTGTTGCTTTTCAGGCACTTAATAACATTTACCCTTAACCTCTCCAACTGGGTCAAAGGCATCGGGAATAGGCATATTGTCCTTCGTGTTAATGCATTTGATTACTTTACCCTTAGCCGCTCCCACTGACTCAAGGGCACTGGAATAGGCATAATGCCTTTGTGCTAATGCATATGATTTACCCTTAGCCGCTCCCACTGGCTCAAGGGCATCAGGAATAGGCATATTGCCCTTTGTGTTGATGGACTTGATTATACTGTTAGCTGCTCCCACCAGCTCAAGGGTTCCGGGAATAGGCATATTGCCCCTCATGTTAATGCACTTGATTACTTTACCCTTAGTTGCTCCCACTCGACTCAAGGGCACCCAGATTAGGTACATTGCTCTTCAGTTAATGCAATAGATTAATGCATGGTCCAGACGACAACCATTATATATGCTGCTAAGATGAATAACATAGGTGGGACACATGCAGGATTCACTGAAGTAGCTTGCAATAGTTAAATACCTGTGTGAAGAGAATAGAGTTGGTCAAAATAAACAGTCAAAAACTGTGCCTCAGCATTCTCAAGTCACATGAAAAAAGAGAGGGTCCTTGAAGCTACTGATTGTATTGAAAAGCATGTCTACCTTGTTTTCTTCTCCCCTCCAGCCGCTGTTCCTGGCTCGGAGGAGCCAATTTTTTCTGTAGGCATGCAAATTATGATTGCCATGACCCCAGGGATTTTACCCCAACAGGATCTTATGTGATATAACAGCATCTGGAGACCAGGGGGCCATACCGTGATGGTCACCCCTCCACACCAGGGGGCCATACCCGAGATGGTTACCCCTCCATACCAGGGGGCCATACCCGAGATGGTTACCCCTCCACACCAGGGGGTCATATTGTGATGAATACCCCCCAAAACCAGGGGTCCATACCTGAGATGGTTACCCCTCCACATCAGGGGGTCATACTGTGATGAACACCACCCCAAACCAGGGGTCCATACCTGAGATGGTTACCCCTACTGACCAAATTATAAATAACTTCAAGGACCTGCTAAAAAGGAAACACAAATAACTGTTTTTTTTTATTTTATTCCTGCTTTTTTTTAAAACATACAATAAAACATCAAAGCATAAGTAATATTAACATGCTGGGAGGAGTCCTTGAAGCTCCCAAAATCTGGTGATTACCAAACAAAGTGAACATAAAATGTGCCCACAATTACTCCCAGCCGTTACCCCACTTGCTCGGGAGCACCATAACCACAAAGGTTCCAATGTTCACTTGAACTTCCTGGGGATCCAACAAACCCTTGCCGAAACTCCCTTCCACATTTCACCAGATCCAGAACTATATTAACTTCCAAAAAGAGGAATCCATATCCCAATGGATCCCCTAGACCAATTTATAACCAACTTCAAGGACCCCCCTCAACCGCCAGGTTCCAGTTAATCCACTCAAGCTTGTGCTATCCATTAACCATCTTAGGTAATATGAAATAAGCACTTGGTGGGTATACACTGAACCCTTTTTTTTTAAATAATTCACGCCTTTATTAAAACAAACATACAAAAAAACATCCAACCATAAATAACATTAACACACTGGTAGGAGTCCTTGAAGCTCCTAAAATCTGGTGATTACCAAACATAAAGTGAACATAAAATGTACCAACAATTAGTCCCAGCCATTACTCTAGTAGCTCGGAGCACCATGACCACAAGGGTTCCAATGTTAACTTGAACTTACTGGGATCCGACAAACCCTTGCCGAAACTCCCCTCCACAATTCACCAGATCCAGAACCATATTAAATTCCAAAAGGAGGAATCCATATCCCAATGGTTCCACAGACCAATTTTTAACCAACCTCAAGGACCCCCAAAACCGCACAAGATGTAGGATAAGTGAGGATGAAAACACCATGCAGGTTTACAACCAAGGTATACAACAGGTTAATAATGGAAAATATCCTATCATAAGGTCAGATATAGAAAGTGATAGGCAATGCTGTGTTACATGCTGTAACAATAAATGAGAAGCCGCCTGCTCCTCTACAGCAGTTACAGACAGGCTCTCTAATCACCAGCTGCACATAAATCGTAAGAAATATAATATGTATGTCTAGTATAAGCTGCCAACAGCCATAGGTGTATGTGCAGAAAACTGCAAGGTCTGTACCCCAGTCAGTCACACTACCTACATACAAAAGATGAGAGACAGGGCCCATGATGTGTCCTCAAGAGCAAGGTGCAGCATTCCCCTAGGAGAACCTACTCACCATATGCTGCCATATGCTGCGTTATAAGTGCCCCACTCACCGACCCGCCATGTGCTGAGTTACTCCCCGAAAATTTATTTTACATATGATAAAACATACAGTACAGACCAAAAGTTTGGACACACCTTCTCATTCAACGATTTTTCTGTATTTTCATGACTATGAAAATAGTAGAATCACACTGAAGGCATCAAAACTATGAATTAACACATGTGGAATTATACATTACACTTTACAAAAAAGTGTGAAACAACTGAAAATATGTCTTGTATTCTAGGTTCTTCAAAGTAGCCACCTTTTGCTTTGATTACTGCTTTGCACGCAGAAAAGGTGAACGAATGGACTCTACATGCCTGGTTCCCACCGTGAAGCATGGAGGAGGAGGTGTGATGGTGTGGGGGTGCTTTGCTGGTGACACTGTTGGGGATTTATTCAAAATTGAAGGCATACTGAATCAGCATGCCTACCACAGCAACGCGCAGCAGCATGCTATTCCATCCGGTTTGCGTTTAGTTGGACCATCATTTATTTTTCAACAGGACAATGACCCCAAACACACCTCCAGGCTGTGTAAGGGCTATTTGACCAAGAAGGAGAGTGCTGGGGTGCTACGCCAGATGACCTGGCCTCCACAGTCACCAGACCTGAACTCAATCGAGATGGTTTGGGGTGAGCTGGACCGCTCATCGCTTCAATTTTGAATAAATCCCCAACAGTGTCACCAGCAAAGCACCCCCACACCATCACACCACCTCCTCCATGCTTCACGGTGGGAACCAGGCATGTAGAGTCCATCTGTTCACCTTTTCTGCTTGCAAAGCAGTAATCAAAGCAAAAGGTGGCTACTTTGAAGAACCTAGAATATAAGACATATTTTCAGTTGTTTCACACTTTTTTGTAAAGTGTAATGTATAATTCCACATGTGTTAATTCATAGTTTTGATGCCTTCAGTATGATTCTACAATTTTCATAGTCATGAAAATACGGAAAAATCTTTGAATGAGAAGGTGTGTCCAAACTCTTGGTCTGTACTGTATATAGTAAAGGTACTGCCACACTAGACGTTACAGCTAACGATCACGATAACGACGCTATCGTTGTGTGATCGTTTTAAGGTCGCTAGTAGCGGCCAAACTGGACGATCTCATTAACGACGCATCAGCGGTTAGCGATCTTTTTAACGACTTTGGCGGTCATTGGGACGTGCCACACTGCATGTACTGTGAAAGATCACGACCTCGATAGGCGTGACTGAGCGTGACCTTTTGCATGCCCCTCATCACAGATTGGTGGTCACTATTTATCTCATAGATATTTATCACAGCTCTCCCGCTTTGTGATTGGATGACCGCGTCATAAAAGACGACGTATCAGCACTCTCCATTGCTCTCGAGCAGAAAGCGGTTCTTTCAAATCTCCAGCATCGTTCCAGTGTGTCCTGCTAGCCTTTGTAGCTACTGCGAACCATTTTGCGCCACTATTGAGGTTGCTGTGTTCCTGTCTACGGCGTTGGGTTTTTGCGATCCAGTTTGTGACGCTATTTTGTTTCCCTATTTTCTTTTTTTTTTCAAAATCACAAACAAGTTTTGTAAGGTAGGTATTTTTTTTTGTCACATTTAATTTTTATTTTTTCTTTAATTTTACAGATCCATTTTTAGATCTCTGCTGTTGTTAACCATTGTCGTCCATCAATTTTTTTTTTGCCATTGTTTTGTTCTGGCATTTTGTGATCCCTGCTGTTTTTTGCGTAATTGTTCATCTATGATTTTTTAATTTTTTTTGGCATTGTTTTGTTCTGGCACGCCCACCACACCACCACCATTTTATGATCCCAGCTCTGTCAATGTTTACTCCAGCTGCGCCCACAACCACCATTTTATGTTCCCTGCTGTATTCTATGTTGTAGGCTATGTAAGCATTTTAGTTAACCATTCTGGCATTCTCACATAATCATTTTTTTTATTACAGATGGCTGATAAGCAGGAATTTTTGCGGAGTTTATCGAGCTGTACCGCTCAATGCCGTGCCTGTGGAAAAATAAAGTCGGCAGATTACTGTAACAGGTTGAAAAAGAAGGACGCGTACCAAAAACTTGTGGAGCTCTGCAAGAACCGTTACCCAGATGAACCGGCGGATGAGTCATCGGTGAAAAAACGCATTCAGGCCCTCCGCACAGTGTACAAAAAAGAGCTCAATAAAGTTATAAATTCTACCAAATCTGGAGCGGGGGCCGAAGATGTTTATGTCCCCCAACTGTGGTACTTTGATCTGTTCGCTTTTACAAGGGACCAAGAAGTACCCAGACAAGGGACATCCATGTCGGATCTAGACCCAGTGATCCAGCCGGACACCCCTGTCATACATGTAAGTACCTTTGTATTACAACACATTTTAATGTACATTCCAAAGTGGACTTAAATTTAAAAAATATTATTGTGAAATGTAGATAAAATGGCAGAATATATCCCTTCATGTACTGATAATTTATGTAGCTCAATGGTTGAGGCCTATCCATTTACAAGTGTCGTTTTCACATTTTTTACGGATATGGGTGTTATAGTGTGAAGATAAATTTCTTTGTCTTTACAAGTTACGTTTTCACATTTTTTCTGTATACGGGTGTTATAGTGTGAAGATACATTTCTTTGTCTTTACAAGTTGCGTTTTCACATTTTTGCTGTATACGGGTGTTATAGTGTGAAGATAAATTTCTTTGTCTTTACAAGTTGCGTTTTCACATTTTTGCTGTATACGGGTGTTATAGTGTGAAGATTAATTTCTTTGTCTTTGTGATTTACCATTTGTTTTTTGTTCATGCAGGACACAGAAGAGGCGGTCTCCACACCTCCAACTGAACAAGACAGCATGGCGTTGATCCAAGATGAAGAAGAGCCACCATCCTCATCTGTGCGGCGCCGGCTTTCACTTTCTGGAAGGAAAAGGAAGGCTCCCACCTCGTCTACTCCTGAATTGGTGGAAATTGCGAAAAAAGTGCTAACGGCAGAAAAAGACCAAACTAAAATAACAGGGTTTGCATACTTCGCTAATGAGAAGCTCCCTACACTGGATCCTGTTCAGCGGCTTCATGCAGAGAGACTCATGTTTGAGGTACTGACTCAAGCATCTTTTGGAAACCTGGATAACAGATATGTCGTCATTCCAAGATCGCAGTACCCGGACTACTCATGGCCGCACAATCCTGTGCCGAACCCAATTGGGCTTAATCCTGCAAACCCAAATGTTGGTGCTCCCCCTTATTTTTATACACCGCAGAGGCAGCGTGGTAATGGCAACGATCCATCTTACCAGCAGTTGTAGTTTTAAAAATGTTTTACAAAAGTTTTTTTTGTTGTTTATATTTTTTTTACATTGATACCTTTTTTAATAAAAATCTTATTTATCTAATGAATTGTGGTCTTTTCTTATGTGATGTCAACTATTAAAATGTTGTATTTTTATTGCATCTACTTGTCACACACGGGGTCATGGGAGTACCAGCTATCATAGGTGTTCCATCATAGGGAAAAAATGAAATGAAAAAAATTACAAAAATTAACATTTCTTTTAAAGGCCCCTGGTCACACTAGCTAAAACCTTATACTAAAAAATAATACACCACACCTGCGTAGATTAACGTAAAATATTAAATATATATGTTTTCATATATATATATTTTTTTTAACGAAATCAAATTTAAATAAAAACAAAAAACAGTAACATAATAAAATAAAAAATTATAAAAAAAATATGAACAAAATACAAAATTATTTACAAAAAAATAAATTAACGAGGGCCACGGAGTCCAGAAAATGCCCTCTCCAGCATCACCCCGTGGTGATGCAGAGCTCCCGTGGCACTTTGCAGCGCTGCCACCGCTGTATTCATGGCTGCCACCGTTGTATTCATCGCTGCAACAGCGCTGCTCATTGCCGCCATCAGCCAGCGGTGGAACACCAACAGGTCCTGGGCAGTTGGGATTTCTGTGGAGGTAAAGGTAACAGTTAACCCCTTCATTTGAAGTCACTTTGAGGGGTCTATATGGTAGAAAATACCCAAAAGTGACAACATTATAAAAAATGCACCCCTCAAGCTACTCAAAACTACATTCAAGAAGATTATTAACCCTTCAGGTGCTTCACAGGAACTAAAGCAACGTAGAAGGAAAAAATGGACATTTTAATTTTTCAAACAAAAATTTTATTTTAGCATCAATTTTTTCATTTTCACATGGGCAACAGGATAAAATGGATCCTAAAATTTGTTGGGCAATTTCTCCTGAGCACACAGATACCTCATATGTGGTCATAAACCACTGGGCGCACGGCAGGGCTCAGAAGGGAAGGAGTGCCATTTGACTTTAATGGAAAATTAGCTCCAATCGTTAGCGGACACCATGTCGTGTTTGGAGAGCCCCTGTGTGCCTAAACTTTGGAGTTCACCCACAAATGACCCCATTTTGGAAACAAGACCCCCTAAGGAACTTATCTAGATGCACAGTGAGCACTTTGAACCCCAGGTGCTATACAGAAGTTTATAACGCAGAGCCCTGAAAATAAAAAATCATTTTTTTTTCACAAAAAATGAATTTTTAGCCCCCTATTTTTTAATTTTACAATGGTTACAGGAGAAATTGGACCCCAAAAGTTGTTGTACAGTTTGTCCTGAGTACACTGGTACCCCATATGTGGGGGGGGAACCACTGTTCGGGCACACATTGGGGCTCGGAAGGGAAGTAGTGACGTTTTGAAATGCTGACTTTGATGGAATGGTCTGCGGGCGTCATGTTACGTTCGCAGAGCCCATGATGTGCCTAAACAGTAGAAACCCCCCCAAGTGACCCCATTTTGGAAACTAGATCCCCCAAGGAACTCCTCTAGATGTGTGGTGAGCACTTTGAATCTCCAAGTTCTTCACAGAAGTTTATAACGCAGAGCTGTGAAAATAAAAAATAATTTTTGTTTCCACAAAAATAATGTTTTTAGTCCCCAATTTTTTTTCCCAAGGGTAACAGGAGAAATTAGACCCCCAAAGTTGTTGTGAAATTTTTCCTGAGTACGCTGATACCCCATATGTGGGGGGGAACCACTGTTTGGGCACACGTCGGGGCTCGGAATAAAGGGAGCACTGTTTCACTTTTAACAGCCAATCAGAGCGATCGTAGCCACGTGGGGGTTAAGCCAACCCCCCTGTGGTGAAGCACAAAGGGTCTTGTGCCTGCTGGTCGGGTGACCTTTCAGTGACCCCGGTCAACCGACCCGCAGGAACGCAATCCTTTCATGACACATACGCTGTGTCACAGGTCAGGAAGGGGTTAATAGTGAATTCTGTTGCAACATCAACATGTACATGTTGATAAATATATCACAACAGCCATTACAATAAGACCTTACAAAGTTCTCAAACTTGTCTGAAGCTTATATAATGTGCGTTAATTACCTGATGGGGAGCCTGCATCCGTGTCACAGGATGATGCTGGAGAGAAGGCAAAGTCTGGGGAAGGGCTGGAACACGCCGAATCACGAGGGGGGGTTGCTGCCGGTGAAGGGTCGGAGAGGTGAGGAGATGATGGAGGTGGAGGGGTAGGTGATGGAGGTGGAGAGGTAGGTGATGGAGGTGGAGGGGTAGCTGGGGACAGTGGAGCAGCTGGTGCTGGTGATGATGAAGGTGGTGCTGTAAATGAAATACAGTTAGGTACATATATATTTGGACAGAGACAACTTTTATGTAATTTTGGTTCTAGACATTACCACAATGAATTTTAAACAAAACAATTCAGATGCAGTTGAAGTTCAGACTTTCAGCTTTCATTTGAGGGTATCCACATTAAAATTGGATGAAGGGTTTAGGAGTTTCAGCTCCTTAACATGTGCCACCCTGTTTTTAAAGGGACCAAAAGTAATTGGACAATTGACTCCAAGGCTATTTCATGGACAGGTGTGGGCAATCGCTTCGTTACGTCATTCTCAATTAAGCAGATAAAAGGGCTGGAGTTGATTTGAGGTGTGGTGTTTGCATTTGGAAGGTTTTGCTGTGAAGGAAACATGCGGTCAAAGGAGCTCTCCATGCAGGTGAAACAAGCCATCCTTAAGCTGCAAAAGCAGAAAAACCCATCGAGAAATTGCTACAACATTAGGAGTGGCAAAATCTACAGTTTGGTACATCCTGAGAAAGAAAGAAAGCACTGGTGAACTCATCAATGCAAAAAGACCTGGGCGCCCACAGAAGACAACAGTGGTGGATGATCGCAGAATACTCTCCATGGTGAAGAGAAACCCCTTGACAACAGCCAACCAAATGAACAACACTCTCCAGGAGGTAGGCGTATCAATATCCAAATCTACCATAAAGAGAAGACTGCATGAATGAAAGTAAATACAGAGGGTTCACTGCACGGTGCAAGCCACTCATAAGCATCAAGAATAAAAAGGCTAGGCTGGACTTTGCTAAAAAACATCTAAAAAAGCCAGCACAGTTCTGGAAGAACATACTTTGGACAGATGAAACCAAGATCAACCTCTACCAGAATGATGGAAAGAGAACAGTATGGCGAAGGTGTGGTACAGCTCATGATCCAAAGCATGCCACATCATCTGTAAAACACGGTGGAGGCAGTGTGATGGCTTGGGCGTGCATGGCTGCCAGTGGCACTGGGTCACTAGTGTTTATTGATGATGTGACACAGGACAGAAGCAGCGGAATGAATTCTGAGGTATTCAGAGCCATACTGTGTGCTCAGATCCAACAAAATGCAGCCAAACTGATTTGTCGTCGTTTCATACTACAGATGGACAATGACCCAAAACATAAAGCCAAAGCAACCCAGGAGTTTATTAAAGCAAAGAAGTGGAATATTCTTGAATGGCCAAGTCAGTCACCTGATCTCAACTCAATCGAGCATGCATTTCACTTGTTAAAGACTAAACTTCAGACAGAAAGGCCCACAAACAAACAGCAACTGAAAACCACGGCAGTGAAGGCCTGGCAGAGCATCAAAAAGGAGGAAACACAGCGTCTGGTGATGTCCATGAGTTCAAGACTTCAGGCCATCATTGCTAACAAAGGGTTTTCAACCAAGTACTAGAAATGAACATTTTATTTACAATTATTTAATCTGTCCAATTACTTTTGGTCCCTTTAAAAACAGGGTGACACATGTTAAGGAGCTGAAACTCCTAAACCCTTCATCCAATTTTAATGTGGATACCCTCAAATGAAAGCTGAAAGTCTGAACTTCAACTGCATCTGAATTGCTTTGTTTAAAATTCAATGTGGTAATGTCTAGAACCAAAATTACATAAATGTTGTCTCTGTCCAAATATTATGGACCTAACTGTATATAATTCAGAATCCCCATTATCACTGCCGGTACTCCCATCACTGCCTGCCCCATCACTGCCTGCCCCATCACTGCCGGTACTCCCATCACTACGGGTGCATTGATATAGGTAGATAAGGCTACTTTCACACTTGCGTTTTTTTGCGCAGCGCAACTTGCGCTATCGGATGCATGCGCAATGTTCCCCTATCTTTAACATGGCGGACGCAGGGTCTAGCGCTTGCACGCGTTCATGTGCGTTTGTCGTGCGCTGCGCATTTTCCCGGTGTGCGCCCATACGCGCTAGACGCTACATGTTGCAATTTTTTTTCCGGTCAAAAAAGACAGAGATGATTGAGACAGAGATGATGGAGACAGATGATAGAGCCAGAGATGATGGAGACAGAGATGATAGAAATTTGACACATAGACAACGTATGCGCCAAAAAAACGCAAACGCATGCAAAAACGCATGAAATCGCAGACAAACGCTGCGTTTTTTTTGTCAAAATGCGCATGCAGATGCGACTAAATATCGCAGCGTTTACAAGCGTTTGCATGCGTTATTTTAATGCGCTTCATGTGCGCTCGAAACGCAGCGCAAAAAAAAACGCAAGTGTGAAAGTAGCCTAACCCACAAAACATAACCTCTCCAGATACCCTCATCAATACTCACTCAGAGGCCTGCGGAGCTGGGCCCGGATGCTGGCAACCCTATCGCGTGAGCGGTATCGCAGGTCCGCCAGCTTCTGCGGATTTGTTGCCTGGTCCGCCGCACATTAAAGCGCCTCTGCAGGCCCCGCCGGATTCTCTGCAGGCATACCCTTTTGTGGCGCATTGGATGCGCCACAGGTAGCCTGCAGTGGTAATCCCAGAGGTCCGTTTTTTTATTAAGTAACGGACCTCTTCGTCTGCCCACTTAGCCCCGCGCTGTCTCGCCTGTCTCGCCGCCATCGCCGCCATTACAAGCAACTCCGCATTGGGCGACGCCAGCGCCATGACGTCACGGCGTGCGCACGTTACGTGCGGCCGCACTCGCGACGCAAAACGGTATTGCGATTTCAAAGTGACCGCAGCAGCCATGCGCCCAGCCAAAGCACAGATATGAGATGCTGTTGCAATCGCAATACCACGGTTCCAAGCTAGGCGATCACAATGGCGTCTCATGTCTTTATGGCTGGGGCTCGTGAGAATCTTCACTTTGCAAATCACAATGGCCTTGCATATGTGTGGCTGGAGCTCGTGAGGTAACATTGCGATCACAATGGCGTCGCATATCTGTGAATAGCTGTGATTCCCTGGTGAATGTTGACCTTTACCTCCCAAGAAGTTTCAAATATATTTATAACAATTTTTTAATCTTTCATATATGACTAAAATATATATATTACATATTTAAACTTTAAATTTATTTTATTTTTTTGTAAATAATTTTGTATTTTGTTAATATTTTTTTTAGAATTTTTTATTTTATTATGTTACTGTATTTTGTTTTTATTTAAATTTGATTTCTTTAAAAAAAATATATATATATGAAAAAAATATATATTTTTATTTTACGTTAATCTATGCAGTGTGGTGTATTATTTTATAGTATAAGGTTTTAGCGCTAGTGTGACCAGGGACTTTAAATGAAATGTTAATTTTTGAAATTTTTTTCATTTCATTTTTTCCCTATGATGGAACACCTATGATAGCTGGTACTCCCATGACCCCGTGTGTGACAAGTAGATGTAATAAAAATACAACATTTTAATAGTTGACATCACATAAGAAAAGACCACAATTCATTAGATAAATAAGATTTTTATTAAAAAAGGTATCAATGTAAAAAAATATAAACAACAAAAAAAACTTTTGTAAAACATTTTTAAAACTACAACTGCTGGTAAGATGGATCGTAATTGCCATTACCACGCTGCCTCTGCGTCTATAAAAATAAGGGGGAGCACCAGCGTTTGGGTTTTTTGGCAGGATTTTGCCCAATTGGGTTTGGCACAGGATTGTGCACCCATGAGTAGTCCGGGTACTGCGGTCTTGGCATGACGACATATCTGTTATCCAGGTTTCCAAAAGACGCTTGAGTCAGTACCTCAAACATGAGTCTCTCTGCATGAAGCCGCTGAACAGGATCCAGTGTAGGAGCTTCTCATTAGCGAAGTATGCAAACCCTGTTATTTTAGTTTGGTCTTTTTCTGCCGTAAGCACTTTTTTCGCAATTTCCACCAATTCAGGAGTAGCCGAGGTGGTAGCCGAGGTGGGAGCCTTCCTTTTCCTTCCTGAAAGTGAGAGCCGGCGCCGCACAGATGAGGATAGTGGCTCAACTGCTTCTTCATCTTGGATAAACGCCATGCTGTCTTGTTCAGTTGGAGGTGTGGAGACAGCCTCTTCTGTGTCCTGCATGAACAAAAAACAAATGGTAAATCACAAAGACAAATAAATTATCTTCACACTATAACAACCATATACAGCAAAAATGTGAAAACGACACTTGTAAAGACAAAGAAATGTATCTTCACACTATAACACCCAAATACAGCAAAAATGTGAAAACGACACTTGTAAATGATAGCCTCAACGTTGAGATAGATAATTATCTACACTAGATAAATTCAGCCATTTTATCACATTTCACAAATATATTTTAAATGAAGTACACTTGTAAAGACAAAGGCATGTACATTAAAATGTGTTGTAATACAAAGGTACTTACATGTATGACAGGGGTGTCCGGCTGGATCACTGGGTCTAGATCCGACATGGATGTCCCTTGTCTGGGTACTTCTTGGTCCCTTGTAAAAGCGAACAGATCAAAGTACCACAGTTGGGGGACATAAACATCTTCGGCCCCCGCTCCAGATTTGGTAGAATTTATAACTTTATTGAGCTCTTTTTTGTACACTGTGCGGAGGGCCTGAATGCGTTTTTTCACCGATGACTCATCCGCCGGTTCATCTGGTAAGGTTCTTGCAGAGCTCCACCAGTTTTTGGTACGCGTCCTTCTTTTTAAGCCTGTTACAGTAATCAGCCGACTTTATTTTCCACAGGCACGGCATTGAGCGGTACAGCTCGATAAACTCCCGCAAAAATTCCTGCTTATCAGCCATCTGTAATAAAAAAATGATTATGTGAGAACGGCATAATGGTTAAATAAAATGCTTACATAGCCTACAACATAGAACACAGCAGGAACATAAAATGGTGGTTGTGGGCGCAGCTGGAGTAAACATTGACAGAGCTGGGATCATAAAATGGTGGTGGTGGTGGTCGTGCCAGAACAAAACAATGGCAAACAAAAAAATAAAAAAATCATAGATGAACAATTACGCAAAAAAACAGCAAAAAACAGCAGGATCACAAAATGGTGGTTGTGGGCGCAGCAGGAGCAAACATTGACAGAGCTGGGATCATAAAATGGTGGGCGTGCCTGAACAAAACAATGGCAAAAAAAAAATTGATGGACGACAATGGTTAACAACAGCAGAGATCTAAAATGGATCTGTAAAATTCAAGAAAAAATAAAAATTAAATGTGACAAAAAAAATACCTACCTTACAAAACTTGTTTGTGATTCTGAATAAAAAAGAAAGTAGGGAAACTAAAATAGCGTCACAAACTGGATCGCAGAGGATATAACGCCACAGACTGGATCGCAAAAACCCCAACGCCGTAGACTGGAACGCAGCAACTGCAATAGTGGCGCAAACTGGATCGCAGTAGTAGCTACAAAGGCTAGCAGGACACACTTGTTATGTTTCGGTAGCTGAGGAGTGCAGGTAAAAAAGGCAATACACCAGAGCAGTTGGAATCTATGAGATTGCAGTACCCTGACTAACCACCACAACTAGAGGCAGCCGTGGAGCGTTCCTACGTTGGTCCTAGACGCCTCGCCACAGCCTGAGAAACTAACTACACCTAAAGATAGAAATAGGAAAGCTATCTGCCCCGGAGCAGAACCCCAAAGATAATAGAAAGCCCCAAACAAGTAATGGCGGTTAGACAAGAAGAAATACTGACACAGAAAGAAAATAGTATGAGCAAACGCTGGGGCCCAAACTAACTAAATAGAAAAGGATAGGAAGGGTACTTACTGCAATCCCAGAAAACCCTGAAAAGCACCAACTCTACTAATTTCAAAATCACCTGAGATCACACGACCTCTACCACCTAAAATAGTTCTCTGGTGTAACAAAATCAAAACAGCAGCCACTGAAAAAATTGAAAAAGCAAAATAAAACATTGTGGCGACTAAACTGAGAGGCAAAGCCCCCGAATGGACCAGAAGGCCCCCAAAGAAGTGCAGGACAAAATCAAAAATAATGTAAAAAAACAAAAAGAAGAAAATGTCTATCTGTTAGCAGAGATCAGACACACACAGCAGCTAAAGGAAACAGAATAAGGATTCACAGAACAATTGATCACCGCAACGAGGAAGTGACTCCTTATAAGACCATCAGTAAACCTGATTCCAACCCACAATCTCACTGAACAGACCATACCGCTTGTAACCACAGAGGGAGTCTCTGCTAGAACTCACTAAAACCCATTCACAACACACACTGGAACGATGATGGAGATTTAAAGAACCGCTTCTGCTCGAGAGCAATGGAGAGGAGTGCTGATGCGTCGTCTTTTATGACGCGGTCATCCAATCACAAAGCGGGAGAGCTGTGATAAATATCTATGAGATAGTGACCACCAATTGTGATGAGGGGCGTGCAAAAGGTCGCGCTCAGTCACGGCTATCGAGGTCGCAATCTTTCACAGTACCATTGCAATCACAATGGCTTTGCATATCGATGCATATCTGTATAGCTGAGCATGACAATCTCCATTGGATCACATGGCGTGCATATCTTAGGTTGGGCTCGATAATCTTCACCTTGCAATCACATAACTTTTTGCATATTTGTATGCATATCTGTATAGCTGGAGTTCATGACAATACTCACATTGCGATCACAATGGCGTCGCATATCTGTATGGTTGGGGCTCGATAATCTTCCCTTTGCAATCACAATGGCTTTTTGCATATCTGTATGCATATCTGTATAGCTGGATCTCGTGACAATACTCACATTGCGATCACAATGGCGTCGCATATCTGTGAATAGCTGTGATTCCCTGGTGAATGTTGACCTTTACCCCCAAGAATTTTCAAATATATTTATAACAATTTTTTAATGCTTTCATATATGACTAAAATATATATATTATATATTTAAACTTTATATATACAGCTGTGGTGTATTATCTGTTATATTTAATTATAATGTTTGAACGCTAGTGAGACCATAGGCCCTTAAAATAATTGTAAATATTTGAAACTTTTTCTTTATTTTTTTAACAATTAACTCCTATGACTGATGGTACTCCCATGACCCCGTGTGTGACAAGTAGATACAATGTAAAACAAAAAATAGACAACTAAAAAGCCTTTGAAAAGATTTTAAAAACTGCAGCTGCTGGTAACATGTCTCTTTGCCATCCCCATTACTCCCTCCCCACATCTCACCCATCATTAGCCCTTCTCCCATATAGGTAAAATAATTGAAAAAAAACACAAATGCATTTTTAAAATACATTTTTTTTATTATAAAAACATTGTTAAAAAAAGGCAAAAGTCAAACATTATCAAAATCAAACTAGACCTGATGCTGCAAACTCACTGCACCAGGCCCATTAAAGTATGGCAGTACTTGTTTCGGCCGGCCTTCGCATCGTCCTTGCTCCTGCCTTGATTGACAGGTTGAAGGCCTGCAATAGCAGGATCATTCTCACGCCATTCTCCGAGCACCACGTCACCATTGCTGTCCGAGTCCATGAAGCCTGGCGGACTGTAAGTACCAGCATCGCGTTTGCGTAGAAAATTGTGCAGCACACAACAGGCCAACACCACAGAGTCTATGGATTTCAGCTTCATGTTGATTGGAGTGTGGAAAACCCTGAAGCGGTTGGCCATTATGCCGAAGGCATTCTCCACAACGCGCCTGCCCTAGACAGTCTGTAATTAAAAATCCGCCTTTCCCCTGTCAAAGTCTTTTGTGGTAGGTTTCACAAGATGCCATGAAGGGGGAAGGCTTCATCGCCCACAAACACAAAGTTTAGGTTGGCGGTGGTGTCCATGTTGGTTGGCAAGTTAAGTTTATTATTAAACAACCGTCACCAAAACTTGTGTGCTCCAAAACGCCCCGTCAGAAACCCTTCCATTCATGCCAACATCAACGTCAATAAATTCATAATTGGCATTAACAAGGGCCATGAGGATCGCTGAAGTAGCCCTTGTAATTATGAAAAAAGGATCCGCTGTTGGCTGGTTGCGTGATCCGCACATGTTTGCCATCCAAGGCACCACCACAGTTTGGGAACTGCCAAATCCTTTCAAAATCAGAGGCATAATTTGCCATTCCGCCACTGATTTGGGAAAAGGCATGTAGCTCCGTAAACTCGGACGATGGCGTTGCATGTCTCCGGAATTAGTTCTCCAAGCAGCGACCGAGAAATTGCAGCAGAATATTGCAAATCCTTCATTGAACGTCCGGTTGCCAGAAATCGCAGCGTTACTGCCAAACGTTCCTCTGCTGAAATAGCTGCACGCATCCGTGTATCCTGCCGTTCAATGAGTGGCCTCACAGCTTCCAGTAGGAGCTTGAATGAATCCTCCGACATCCGTAGATAATTCCGAAATCCTGCGATTCTTCTCCTGCAATTCCCTCACTAGATGCATGTGGGAGAATTTGGACCTCTGCTCCAGCCATTCCCTGGTCCACATGCGACGCTTTCGCTTGGAGCGCCTCTCTTCCACCCGCGCCTCTTCCTGACGATCTGCCTCCATTGACAGTGCAACTGCCACAATCATACGCTCCGCGGTGGACAGGTTCATTATGTGCAACCTGTACGGTAAAGAAGAGAAAAGTTAATTACTAATTAATTACTATTAATAAAGTGTTTAAACAAAATAAAATAAAGAATAAAATAAAAAATATATAAAAAATATAAATTAAACTTTCAGTTAACATTTAATATACAGTTTACAAATGTCTAAAATGGTCGGGGTGAATAATAAGCAACGAAAAAAAAAAAAATAAGCAGACGAAAAAAATAAGACAAAAAAAAAATAAGGTCAGGGGTGTAAAATAAATAAAGCAGACGAAAAAAAAAAAAATAAGGTCAGGGGTGTAAAATAAATAAAGCAGACGGAAAATAAAAAAAAAGAAAATAAGGTCAGGGGTGTAAAATAAATAAAGCAGACGAAAAAAAAAAGGTTAAAAACCATTATAAAACAACATCACAAATAATATTTACCTTGAATCCAAATATCCCGAAGATACAAATCCAAATGGAGATGGATGGTGCCTCGACTCAGACAGGATCGCAAAAACCCACCACTGCGCCACAAACAGGATCGCAAAACCCTGCCACACGATACTATCCTCGCAACAACTCACAAAGAGTCACCCATAAAGTGCTCTGGAAACAATGGATGGGGCGCAGTTATCATAGCTGAGGTGATGTTGTGGTCACCAATCGGAGCTGTAGGGCGTTAACGAAAGAAAACAAAGTCCCACCTGCGCCGCTGACTAATGCGTCGTCAGCGAGGTCGCACATCGTTCACAAAAGGTGCCAAACACAGCGATTCAGGCTCACCAGCGGGAAGCCAACGATCAAAATACGGTCCAGAACTCTAGTGAACGATCAACGAGATCACAGCAGGGGCCACGTCGTTGCTACATGCCACACACAACTACGTCGCTAACGAGATCGCTAAATAGTGACATATTTTAGCGATCTCGTTATCTTGTTTAGTGTGGCATACCCTTAAGGCTCCAGGTAATTCACTCAGGCCTGTGCTATGCACCATCTTAGGTAATATAAAATAAGCACTTGGTGAATATACACCGATCCTGCAAACATATGAGGGGGACAATATACCGACACAGGATGGATATATCAGGCAGGACAGCATAGAGGTCTAAAGGCTGCCATAGCTACAGAAAGAAAGCACTGAGCTGGAAGTCATGTCCATACTATATGTACAGCCAGTAAAATAACCTGTATACACAGGATCTTTATACACAGCATGATCTGTATATAGCAGAGTGAGGAGTGATACCTGTATCACAGGCCTGTACAGTCATGGCCAAAAGTTTTGAGAATGACACAAATATTATATTTTCACATGATCTGCTGCCCTCTGGTTTTTATGTGTGTTTGACAGATGTTTTTATCACAGACAGAAATATAATTGCAAACATATGAGTAACAAAAGCTTATATTGACAGTTAGAATGAGGTAATGCAGCAAGTCAATATTTGCAGTGTTGACCCTTCTTCTTCAGGACCTCTGCAATTCTCCCTGGCATGCTCTCAATCAACTTCTGGACCAAATCCTGACTGATAGCAGTCCATTCTTGCACAATCAATGCTTTCATTTTGTCAGAATTTTTAGGTTTTTGTTTGTCCACCCGTCTCTTGATGATTGACCACAAGTTCTCAATGGGATTAAGATCTGGGGAGTTTCCAGGCCATGGACCCAAAATCTCTATGTTTTGTTCCCTGAGCAATTTAGTTATCAACTTTGCTTTATGGCAAGGTGCTCCATCATGCTGGAAAAGGCATTGTTGATCGCCAAACTGCTCTTGGAGGGTTGGGAGAAGTTGCTCTTGGAGGTCATTCTGGTGCCATTCTTTATTCATGGCTGTGTTTTTAGGCAAGACTGTGAGAGAGCCGATTCCCTTGGCTGAGAAGCAACCCCACACATGAATGGTTTCAGGATGCTTAACAGTTGGCATGAGACAAGACTGGTGGTAGCGCTCACCTTGTCTTCTCCGAATGAGGCGTTTTCCTGATGTCCCAAACAATCGAAAAGGGGATTCATCAGAGAAAATAACTTTGCCCCAGTCCTCAGCAGTCCACTGCCTGTACCTTTTGCAGAATATCAGTCTGTCCATGATGTTTTTTCTGGAAAGAAGTGGCTTCTTTGCAGCCCTCCTTGAGACCAGGCCTTGCTCCAAGAGTCTCCGCCTCACAGTGCGTGCAGATGCACTCATACCTGCCTGCTGCCATTCCTGAGCAAGCTCTGCACTGCTGGTGGCCCGATCCTGCAGCTGAAACACTTTTAAGAGACGGTCCTGGCGCTTGCTGGTCTTTCTTGGGTGCCCTGGAGCCTTTTTGGCAACAATGGAACCTCTCTCCATGAAGTTCTTGATGATGCGATAGATTGTTGACTGAGGTGCAATCTTTCTAGCTGCGATACTCTTCCCTGTTAGGCCATTTTTGTGCATTGCAATGATGACTGCACGTGTTTCTTTAGAGATAACTATGGTTAACAGAAGAGAAACAATGATGCCAAGCACCAGCCTCCTTTTAAAGTGTCCAGTGGTGTCATTCTTACTTAATCATGACAGATTGATCTCCAGCCATGTCCTCATCAACACTAACACCTGTGTTAATGGAGCAATCACTGAAAAGAGGTTAGCTGGTCCTTTTAAGGCAGGGCTGCAATGATGTTGAAATGTATTTTGGGGGATAAAGTTCATTTTCTAGCCAAATATTGACTTTGCAAGTAATTGCTGTTAAGCTGATCACTCTTTATAACATTCTGGAGTATATGCAAATTGCCATTAGAAAAAGTGAAGCAGTAGACTTTGTAAAAATTAATATTTGTGTCATTCTCAAAACTTTTGTCCATGACTGTACACATGATAAGTATACAGCACAGGGATGGAGCCTTTACACATATACCACATGTATAGTGAGAGTAACCTGGTTACACTGGATCTGTACACACAGCATCAGTATGTAGCAGAAATGAGGTCATCAGTATGTAGCAGAAATGAGATCACATACAAGTCACCAGACTCCATAACTGGGAAGGGGGGATAATCAGCACACAGCAGGGTCAGTATACACTGCATCAACATGAAGTGCAGCCTCTCATCATAAATATACCATCCCCCGACCGCTCCCATCTCACCAGTGTCTCTAGTTCATGAAACTGCCCAGCTCCACCATAGTAATGGCAGACACTGTGTGTCAATGCTCTGTCCTATCATGTATATACCCAGAACTCATGAAGACTCTGTATAATACAGCAGTAATGTGATATAACAGCCATGTCTGCAGGGAGGTTACACAAAAGCTCTTTATTATATACAGTGGTCATCTTACCCCTGATGAACCCCTGTTATCACTATGGGGGGGGGGAAACGCGTCGGGCATTGCTTGGGCATTGCCATGATTTTGTTGCTTTAAGTGCCTGACTATGGCCGCTTGGGATTCCCTGGACTGAAACATCGCCACCCTGAGATGAGTATTCCTTCTCTCTGAGATTGCACATGCACTTTATATGATCTATATATACTCTGGATGATATCAGTCCCATTGTGTGACTCTTCTAGTTATTATATTCGCTAATGATCATTCTGTTATTTCATTGCATAGTGCACTTTATTTACTTATTACTAGGTGATTGTTTCATTATTTCTTGTGTATATTATGCTTGGGTAGATGAATGTCTATGAGCTCTTTATTATATTCAGTGAAGAATTGTTTCTTTTTTTGAGTTGCTAACATATAAGCTGCATTTATATGGCCACATTGTTATATGGCATAGAGCATTTGATTCATTGATCATCAAGTGATTTATTCATCTGTATACACTATATTGGAGCAAACATATTAATTTGAGCTCTATATAAATTACCCTGGTTTATAGATCTATATTGGGATCCCATTACTATTAGGACAAAAAAAAAATTTCACACCTACCTATATCTAATGTTATTGACTATGAGATTATTTTTCGATAAGTTTATTTTGTTTCTTGATGATGGTTATTTGGGTGTGCTAGGACAACTCCTTTTACTATCTCTATTACAGGGACAACTAGGGACCCTAGGGATAGCCGCCGAGGAGTGGGGGCGCCAACCGCAGTAACTTAGGGTGCCAACCTCCACTGCCAGGCAGAGTCATTTTATAGCGAGCACCTAGGGTTCTTTAGTGTTTCCGCATTGCAGGGAGTACTAGGGTTTACAGGGTGAGCCGCCGAGGAGTGGGGGCGCCAACCGCAGAAAAGTAGGGTGCCAACCTCCACTGCTAGGCAGGACTTATTGCAGTTACTCTGTAGGGCCTGTTAGGCACAAATTTTGATATATTTATTTTAATTCTATTGTTGTCCTTTTTGAACAATTGTTTAACTTTGTCTATTAAAAGTTACATTTTAGGATCCGAGTTTTTGTTTTTTTGTTTTTTTTTCTAGGTTACACAAAAGCTGCCTCTGCAGTGTGAGGTAAAAAATGTAGCAAGCACAAGAGGGATCATGGAAGCTACAAGAATTTCTGAGGTAATATTGATCCCATATATAATGTAGGAGCTAATACTGCACTAGTTCATAATGTGTGAGGTGAATGTGCTCCTATCATCTGTAATGTGAGGTGATAACTCCATTATTATACTCCCTGAATCTGCAGACATGCTTCCTCCAGTTCATCCTGTGAAAGAAAAAGGGAGAGCCAGATTTCCTCTTCTATATAAGCCCCTCCCTCCTCACAGTAACACACCAGGCACAGACATACTGTGCTTCTTACCCTTAAAGCAACATCACTCTTGCTAAAAATCTACACCACTATACCAACAAAGCTGCAGGAGTTAAAGGTCCACCCATCCCCAAGTCATGTCCTCCTCCGCATATGGCTCCAGTGGTTTCTTTATCCATTGATACTGTTCCCTTGAGCTAACTCAGATTATTAATAGCTCACATGCCTGATTCTTGAAACCCTAGTTTTACTTCTATTGCACTTTATTCACTGTGATTTCTGTTAGGGTGTGAATTAGTGGTTTTTGGTGTTGAGCGAGGGCAAATAATGGGGTGCCAACCTCCGCAGTACGATGAAGTGATGATCAGGGAGGATTAGGGCTTTGCTATTCCTTTATAACACCATACCAAATGTTTATGAATATTTGTTTACCCTGATTATATATCTAAAACACACAACAGTATTTTTCATGTGTTTGTGGTGAGCCATGCTTTTAATGTATCAATAAAATATTTTTTGTAGGGGTCTAGTTTGCTCTTTAGGTTTTTCAAGGCTATGAGACCCTGCTCTACATTTATTATTAGGTTTTGAATGCAGTATGTGCTAGGCAATTAGCTGTACATATATTAAACATCCAGTCAGTCTTTAGAACGAAGACGATTTTTAATAAGGGGTATAAAAGGTCGGCTCACTTAGCTGCTCCCTAAGATAGACACAAAATATTTAGAATTGAGAGTCCTCAGTGGTTGATACCTTTTAATGGCTAACTGAAAAAATGGTAACAAAGTTAGCCATTAAAAGGTATCAACCACTGAGGACTCTCAATTCTAAATATTTTTCTATCTACTGGCTAACACGGTACTAAGATATACATCTTTCCTATATTAAGATAGACACAGGAACTCTTTGTGTTAAAGTCTCTGGGTGGTTTATTACTTCATAAACCATGAAGCCCAAAATAGTAACTAAAAACAGCCTTTCTGGAATAAATGAAAATACGAAGTCCATACACATTCTTTCTCAGTATGGCTCCAGCCTTCTGGGATAAACACACATGGCAGCTCTCACTGGAGCTTCAGCCTGGAGGCTTCCTTTTTCAAAAACAACACAGACAGAAAAAAAACACTGACTGGACATTTAACTCCCTCCAACAACACCCTTGAGGTGGAGATATGGTGAGCAGGCATCCCACCTTTCTTTTACCTACTCACCTTGAAAGCCAGACCCTGGAAACAACTGATTTACTGTTCGCACATATGTTGGAGGAAAACTTATGACTTTCACATCATTCAGGATAATAACCTTTGTGATGTATATCTTCCCTCATTCTGTGCCAGTGACCCTGTCACAAATTCCCCACCTCTGCCCAAAGCTGGGGGCTTTCGCACCTTTGGACACCCAACAGGAATTCAGCAGAGGGCATTTGCGTTCCCATATCACTTCACAGGTCTATGTTCTACATGGAACCTGAAATCCTGGAGGCCTAAGAACCACCTAGTCACCCTGACATTCTTACACTTCATTTACCTATAACATCTCAGAGGGTAATGTTCTGACAAAAGTTTGAACCTCTGGCCTATTAAATAATACTTCAGCATTTCCTCTGCCCATTTTATAGCTAGACACTAGTGATGAGCGAACGTACTTGCCACTACTCGGTACTCACCCGAGTATCACAGTACTCGGTGTACTCTGCGAGCACCGAGTATTACCGGGATTACTCAGCGAGTACTCGGGTCTACACCCAGCATTTTTGAAGGACTTTAGAGACCCAATCAGGGACTGTCTGCCAGGCAATGAAACACCGCAGCCATCTTTGCAGTGGTCGTGCAGTGATTGACTGGCCCGACAGCATCATCAGGGGTATAAGAGACTGGCGCCGCCCTGCTCGGCGGCCCCTTTCACATATCTGTGCGGGGCTCTGTGCGGGGCTGTGCCTGGTTCTGCCGGGCCTGTGCGGGGATGGGCTGGCCTCTGCCGGAGCTGTGCAGGGCTGTGCCAAGCTCTGCCGATGCTGTGCGGGGCTGTGCCAGGCTTTGCTGGCTCTGCTGGCTGGGCGGGGCTGTGCCAGGCTCTGACTGGGATGTGCCAGTCTCTGCCGGTGCTGTGCGTGGCTGTGCCAGACTCTGCTGGGGCTGTGCCAGGCTCTGTCTGGCTCTGCTGGCTGTGCGGAGCTATGCCAGGCTCTGCTGGGGTTGTGCAGGGCTCTATCAGGCTCTGCTGGCTGTGCAGGGCTGCGCCGGGTTCTGTCAGGCTCTGCTGGCTGTGTGGGCACAGGCCCCACACAGCACCGGCAGAGCCTGACACAGCCCCGCACAGCCAGCAGAGCCCGACAGAGGCCGGCACAGCCCCGGAAGAGCCTGGCACAGCCCCGCACAGCCAGCAGAGGCCGATAGAGCCTGGCACAGCCCTGGCAGAGCCTGGCACACCCCGGCACAGTACCCCACCGACAGAGCCTTTCACAGCCCCGCACAACCAGCAGAGCCCGACAGAGCCCGGCAAAGCCTGGCACAGCCCCGCAGAGACAGGAGAGCTGGCACAGCCCCATACAGCACTGGTAGAGCCTGGCACAGCTTCGCACAGATCCAGCAGAGGCCAGAACAGCCCCACACAGGCTCGGCAGAGCCCCGCACAGCTCCCGCAGAGTCCGCGCAGCCCAGCACAGAACCCCGCACACAGCCCAGCACAGGCCCTGCACAGCCCTGCATACCCCCGCAAAATCAGTTTTGGCTTTGTTTTGGTGCACCGGTAAAAATGGCATGAAACTCTGAAAACATTGTTTAAAGCTGTGAACTATGAGTCAGGCATGCTTCCAGGGGCGATCTCCATGATGTCCCCGTGCCATCATTTTCTGACGTTTTTAGACTTTGAAAGGACCCCCGGGGGGATCGCGGTAAAAATGCTCGGGCTTCCCATAGACTTATATTGGGCTCGTTGCTCGGGTTGAGCACCCGAGTTTTCCAATCTGCTCGACCCGAGCATTTTAGTGCTCGCTCATCACTACTAGACACCCTTCTCCACAATGCCATAAATTTTACGCAAGATGAGAGCTTCCGGCTAAGAATAAAGATGGGATGCTCTTCTCTATTTACTTCCAGTGACAGCATTGCTCCCAACCTGACTTCTGACACATCTGTCTGGACCACAAATTCTTTGCTGAAGTCTGGCGCGACCAGAGCCAGGTGTTTACACAGCTCCTGGAATGCCATCTCTGTGTCATCATTCCATTTAAGTTGATTTAGTGCCTTTATTAAGATATATCAATGGTGCAGCGATTATGGCAAAATTTGGGATGAATCGACGGTAATAACTGACTTCCCAAGAAATGCCCTCACTTGCTTCTTGGAAAGTGATTGCGGCCACTTTTGAATCTCCTCTATTTTGTTTATTTGTGGCTTGATGTCGCCCCTCCCAATGACATAGCCTAGGTACTTGGCCTCTTCCTTCCTTATGGCACATTTTTTCATATTTATGGTGAACCCCGCATTTCTTAAAGCATTCAGAACCACCTGTACCTTTGGCAGATGACTAGCCCAGTCAGAGCTGAAGACCACAATGTCATCAAGGTACACTGTGGCATATTTATTATACAGAGTTAGAATCCGATCCATAACCCTCTGGAAGGTGGCTGAGGCCCACTACAGTACCGAAGGGCATTCTGGTGTATTGGAAACACCCATCAGGTGTCGAGAAGGCCATCTTCTCTTTGGCACTCTAGGACATGGGGATCTGCCAATAGCCCTTCGTCAGGTCGAGGGTCATAATGTACCTCGCGGGTCCAAGTCTCTCAATGAGTTCATCCACACGAGGCATTGGATATGCGTCAAAACTTGAGGCTTAATTCAGCCTGCAGTAGTTGTTACAAAACCGCCACTCACCGTCGGGCTTAGGCACGAGGACAATCGGACTCGACCATCCACTTTTTGACTCCTTTATCATCCAGAGTTCTAGCATCCTCTTCACCTCATTTGTTATCATCTCTCGATGTGCTTCCGGAATTCTATAGGACTTGAGGTACACCCTTACATGCAGTTCTGTCAACACATCATGCTCCACTACCTGCGTATGCCCTGGCAACTCCGAGAACAGCTCACGGTTCCGCTGCAAAAGCTCCCAACACTGTTGCCTCTGGGCCAGTGTCAGAGTTTCTGCAATGATGACATGGTCCACTGTGGTTTTGGGACTGGCTCCTAGGCAAAGGGTCTCCAGTGATTCCCTGTCTCACCAGGGCTTGAGCAAGTTCACAAGATAGACTTGGTGCTTGGAGTCAGTTGACCTGGCTGGTGTACCTTGCAATTCAGCTCACCCAGTTTTCCACCACCTCATATGGGCCTTGCCATTTTTCTAGGAACTTGCTCTCCACCATGGGGATAAGCACTGGCACATGATCCCCGGGCTGGAACTGCTTCAGCCTCACTGATCGGTTATACATCCTTGCCTGTGTCTTCTGTGCCTGGGGAAGATGCTCCTTCACGATAGGCATTACTTTCACCATCATCTCCTGCAACAGGGTGACATACTCTATGATGCTCCGAGTGGCATGACCTCAGCTTTCCAGGTTTCCTTAGTGATGTCATGGAAGAAGTATCGACTGTCATTCTTAATGACTTTTTGAGCACAGCTTTTAAAGTATTATTAAAGAGCTCTACTACGTTATCGGTCTGTGAATGGTAAAATGAGATTCACAGCTGGACAATCTGGAGGACTCTACACAGCTCTTTCATTACCTTGCTCATGAAGGGGGTTCCCTGGTCTGTCAAAATCTCCTTCGGCAGGCCCGTCTAGCAAAAATATGGACAAATTCCTGGGTGATACTCATGACCGAAAGTTCCTTAGTGGTACTGCTTCAGGGTACCAGGTCACATAGTCCATGACCACTAGGATATATTGGTGCCTTCGCGCAGACTTAACTAGAGGACTTACTAGGTCCATGGCAATTCTCTCAAATGGGATCTCTATTATAGGTAATGGGATTGGGAGACTTCAGAAGTGAGAAAAGGGAGTGGTTATCTAGCAGGTGGGTCAGGACCTAAAATAATTTAGGATCTCCTGTTTCTTCCTGGCCAATATAACCTCTGCATTATTATCTCTTGTGCTTTCTCTATCCCCAGATATACCCCCAAAACATGCAAATGGGCCATGTCTAAAACCCTCTGCCTATAGGGTCCTGGAACCAACAACTGCTCCACTATCTCACCTCCCCTCAGTGTGGTCACTTGATACAACAATTTGCCATTGACTGCAAAGTGTGGGCACCTGGTGTCAGACCCCAGCTCTTGAGCAACCCCATCAATCACAGACACATTTTCAAAGGCCCTTTATAGGGTAAGATCTCGAATTTGAGTATTCAAAACTTCCCCAAAAAACCTCTGTTCAGGAACCTTGGCCTCATTGGTCACCATTTCATCTTCATCACCAGCTAGGACACGCAAAGGGAACTTCCCCACCTCTAACTGCGATGGGGATTCATCAGGGTTGAGCTGGCTCCTGTCTGTCACATGCTGAAGTCCCTCCCGATTATTATGTGGAGGGGGTAGCTAGTCTCTGATTACTCTGATCTCATGAGACTCCGTACCCCGGATCATTTTTATCAACAAGCTAAGCAAAACAGAAAAATTAGAATGGCACTAAGAAACAGTCTACTTACTGGTGGAGTAGGTGGACTCTGAGTCAATGACACTTTGCTGGGTGAAATCACGGTAGTGAAGGTGCTTGCTTAAAAAAGCACACATGAGGCAATCCAAAAAAATAAGGAAAAAAGCAGCACACTCCATTTACCGTGTCATAAAAACCCTTTATTTAAGAGAAGTGGACTCGTGGAAGCGTGTTAATCCCGAAACGGCCGTAGTCCTGTTCTTTTGTCAGCATGCCTGCACTTTTCCTGCCCTCATAAACCTTGTTATTATAAACTTCTCTTAAATAAAGCAATTAGGTTTTTTATGACATGATAAACGCAGTGTACTGCTTTTGTCCTTAGTTTTTTGGATTGCCTCATTTTTATCAACACTCTGGCAATAGGTTAATCCTTGGCATCCCCGTGGATACAGCGGACACCCATATGTTTCCTTGGGATCAACTGGTGGGAAAGCGTGGCCCTTACCAGGGTGACCAAACTCCTGAGTCCAAGAGTTCGGGCACCAGTACTCCATTATTGGTCCCAGAACATGACTGAGGGACTTCTTCGGGCTGATAGTCCACACTGCAGGCGGTATATGCATAGTATGAAGAGCGCCTCCCTAGGTTGCAATCCATCTTCTCAGAGGACATAGGACAACAGGCGGCTATGTGTCCAGGCCAGTGGCATCTCCAGCAGAACAGGTCTTTACCAGCAGCGCAACCCTCAGTGATTCCTTGGGATCTCGAACTCCCATCTACTACCCCTCTTTTGGGTCTCGGCCTTTTTCTGAGTACCCCAGTATGGAGATGCCTCACTCCCTGGCTTCCTTAGGGACCTCCTAACCACCTGGAATCTTTCCAAGTGGCCCACCAGGTCATTGGCACTCCGGGAGTCCAGCTGTGCAACTGAGATCTGCACCAGCATGGGGAGGGAGTGAATAAATCTGTCCAAGACCACCTGTTCAACCAACTGTGCTGGAGTGGAGGACTCTGGCTGCAACCATTTTTGGACCAAATGCAATAAGTCAAACATCTGTGAGCGGGGAGGTTTGTCACAATAATCCACCCAGTGATGAACCCTTTGGGCTATGACAGACATAGTGACCCTGAGCGTGCCAATATATTGTGAACCCTTTGGATCTGACTTTGGAGTTTGGGCTCCCTCTGGTGGCTGCTGATAGTAATGAAGCTGCTTTGGCTGACAGAGGTTCATCAGCTGGGAGCAATGATTGGCAATCTGGTATTGATGACTGGGAAGATTTAAGTGAGTAACCTTCCCATGATACTCGCCGGTGATTTGTTCTTCCTGGTCCCATTTGGAAGTCAGTTCTCTTCCTGCAACCTTCAGATAAGTTATTTGCTGTTTATTTCTGTGTCATTCGTTTTTATCTATCTCAGTTTTCTTCCCTCCTGGAGTTTGTACAGCCAGGTTCCCCTGCTGGGGCCTGTGCTGGCCTCTGTTTCTCTTTTGCCATTGTTTTGTATTTTCTGCTCCCTGTTATATCAGTATCCGCTTATTTGCTACCAGTTTCACCGGAGTTCTGATCTAGCGAGGGAGAGAATGTGTGGTCTCAGTATTTTTGTATATCAGAACGTGTTGGAGTTTTTCTTACAGTTTTTGCCGATTGCAGACAGTATTCTTTCCTGTCCTGTGCTATCTAGACAGATTGGGCCCCAGCATTTGCTCACTCTATTGTCTGCCTGTGTTTGTATTTCATCTTGTCTCACCGCCAATATATGTTTGGGGGCTACCTATTCCTTTGGGGGCTCTACTCCGGGGCAGTTAGCTTTCCCCTTTCTGTCTTTAGACTGTTATCTCTCCGACTGTGTCGAGGCATCTAGGGCACCGTAGGCACGTCCCATGGCTGCTTCTATTTGTGCTGTCAGTTTAGGGGACTGCAATTCGCTAGTTACCAACTTTTCCGGTGTCTGGTTGCTGGTCTATTTTTGCTGCTCTCCTCCTCGGCTACCGAATCATAACACCAATATCTCCGCTTTTAATTTGGGATATTCCCGGCCATCCTGTAAGGCAAAGTCAAAATAGGCTTTCTGGGGTTCGCCAGTTAGATAGTAGGCCAGCACCTCCGCCCACTGTTCCAGGAGCAGCCTCTTCCGCTCTGCAACCCATTCAAAATCAGTCAAAAATGCCTCTATATCATCCTCTGGGGTTGTCTTTCGCATGGCAAGTCTTACCCCTTTCCAGAGGTAAAAGTCATCACCTTGATGTGGATTATGAGTAGTGTTGAGCGATATTGCTCGATATCTAAAAATATCGTATCGAAATTGTATCGCCGATAGCACTAAATATCGTCGATATCCGATTTCGATACCGGAAGTCCCATGTAAGTCTATGGGAACAAAATATCGCAACAAAAAAACCCTTTCTTTCGTTGTAAACACAAAATATACACACATAGAATACATATATATATATACATGTCATTGTGACATATATATACATATATTTATAGTTTATACACTTCTACATAGTAAAATCGACTCTAATTCAATTGCCGGGTAAAGACGTGACATACCCCATAGAAGTCGACGGGCTCGGTGCCGAGTACCCCGAAAACCTCTGGCTCTGTGCGACTCAACTTGGGCGTCACGAACAGGATTCTGTAGCTCGCTATAAGCGAGTCCTGTGTGCCTGAATTGCACTGGTTTTGTGCTTGAGAATTGCTAAAATCATCAGAGAATGTATTTGCCATTTTTCCGCCATATCTGCGTCACGACGAGGCACTGGTGAAGAAGAAGGGCGTGCTCTTCGTGGGTGTCACTCACTCAGTGGCGTGAAAACGATGGCCGACCACTGTAAATGGTACTGCAATGTAACATCGTGCCCCACAGCTCTGGAGTTCCGCCTCCTCATCCTCCTCAGTGTGATAAGGTCCCGCCTCCCTACAAAAGAGGGGCCCTCTCCAGATATGACACATGTGACTTGGCAGAGATGGCTAATGGACACGACGAGCAGAAGTGGGAAGGGATGGAGCAGTCAGAGCTCTCCCCCCACGGAAGCGACCCGATCGCCACGGAATCACCGTTGGGCACCCGGCCTGTAAACCCTCCTACGCTGCAAGAAGCGGAGGATACCCTGAGAGGCCTGGCCCGGCACCGGGAGGAGGTCGCCAGGATGGAAGCCAGCTGGCGTGCCCTAAAAATAAACTTGGAGCGGCGCCAATCCCTCTTACCTGAAGTGTCTGTACCGGAAGGTGAGGCACCCGTTATAGTAGAGGAGCCCTTGCAATGTGATCCGGTTGACGTTGTCGCAGTGGAGGCACCCGTTCCTGCAAAAAACCGCAGCACCATCAGCAGCACCCCAAATCCCGCTGTCTGCCCCGGTCGCTGAGACAGAAGAAGCGACACCCGTCCTCATGGAGGAGGCCGCGCAGGCACCAGAGCACTACCTGCCTGTACCGGAGCCCCGACTGTCATCTGATTTAGAGCCGTCTGCTTCCTCCGCAGGGGAGCGCCGCCAGGACTGGGGGGCGACAGGAGAGCTGCCGCAAACCGGACACTGTAAGCTGCAGTGGAGTGGTGGAGACATGGAGCAACTGGTGGAGGAGAATTACAATCGGCGTCAGGAGGAAGAGTGGAGACGTTGGGAAAAGGAAGCAGAGCGACAAAGGGAGCAGCGAGAAACCCTAAAACTTCGCCAACGTCACCTGGAGAAGGACCGGGCAGATAAGGACCAGATGAGAAAGGATAAATGAACCCTGAGTGAGCCGCGGCGTAAGGGTGCAGTACGGAACTTTAAATTGAAAGGTGGTTGGGGCTTCATCAAGGAGCCTGGACTTTATTTAGAAGTCTTTGTGAACCGGCGGGACGTGGAGGCTCACCTCCCAGAAGGACACCCGGGGAGGGACCTGTTGCCAGGAGACTTGGTGACTTACACCCGACACTGGGGTTACAATGGGTGGTACGCCCTAAATGTTACCAGGTGCTGACCCCTACTCCCCAGTGTGTGAGGAACCTGTGAGACCCTCGAAGCCTTCAGCCTCCCACATCCAGGCCTCTGCAAAAGTGCCCACCCCACACCGTAAATCTCCCCAGCCTCCCTCAGTGGTCTCCTCAGCAGACCCACCCATGGACATGATATCGATACGTGGCCCGTACCCGGCGCCTGTTAGGCCCCCTGGGGTTCGTACAGTCCGTGACATAGGGCTCCAGACCCGGAGAGAGATGAAAGAGGTGGCCACACAGACCCAGATAGCGGGTCACGACGTCACTGTACAGGCCACACGACGTCATCAGGTCCTGGTGGTCCTTGGTGCCTCGGATGTTTGGCAAGCACCAGAAGAGTACCAGGTGGTACCTGGAAGAGGCCAGCCAAAGAAGTCTAAATAACCCGGACAGGGTCCCTGTATGTAAATAAATAGTTAAATTGTTTATGTACCCGGACGGGTGAATGTTCCAAAAAAATTTTTTTAATTTAATAAAAAAAAAAAAACACAGTTTTCATTTCTTTTATTACTGTCTCATCCTGCTGCGACGCCATCGATCTCCTGTAAAAAAATGAAAAAAAAAAAAAAAAAAGTATACCACCTGACCGACGCAGTCCATAGTAACGAGTGTCCCACGACGATCCAGCTCTGCTACATCAGAATGACAGGCAGAGCCTGTCATCCCGGCGCAGCACAGCTGATTACCTGCTTCCCCAGCGGTGACGTCATCGGACTGACTGCTTTACGGCCGGAATTACCCTGCAGTCACTGCAGTTATCGCGAACAACTGCATGTGACCGCCAGGGAGAAGATAATGGCGGCCATCAAGCAGTCCAGGACGTGACCGCCGGAGATCTTCTGCCAGGTAAGTGCCGCTGACTCCTGACAGACCCGACCGACGGACACTCACAGTGACAGTGACAAATCCTATTCCGGTATTCGATAAGACGAAAATATCGAAACGAATTATCGAAAGGCCGATAGAGCTAATATCGGCCGATAGCCGATATTTGCATTATCGTATCGCTCAACACTAATTATGAGCGGTTTGTCTTTTGCGGACATCTCCCACCAGGAGTTCAATCAGCCTTTGCTGTTGTTGAATCTATTGCATGAGGAGTTTACTCGTCTCCTGCTGTATCTGCTGCTGCTCACAGAACTGTTGCTCTTGGCACTGCTGCTGTTGCTCATTTCGCTGCTACTGCTCACGATGTAACTGATGTTGCTGCTCTTGGCTAAGGATTAGGTGCTTAATCACCTCCTCCATGATATCCGACCATTGTTCCATCTTTGTAGCCTCCTTAACTCAGGGCATATGATCTGCCCCCTTCTGCTACCAGTGTTCTTGGAACGCTGCTTGCATCCGAAACGCCACTTGAGGAAGGTTGGCTTTCTTAGCTGCTCCCGAGGTAGACACAGAAACACTTTTGGTTAAAGTCTATTTATTACCTCATAAACTATAAATCTCTAAATAGTAACAAAAACAACTTTTCTGGAACAAATGAAAATAAAAGTCCATACACAGTCCTTTCCAGTATGGCTCCAGCCTTCTGGGATAAACACACATGGCAGTTCTCACTGGAGCTTCCGCCTGAAGGCTTCCTTCCTCCAAAACAACACAAACATAACAAAAAAACACTGGCTGGACATTTAACTCCCTCCAACCACACCCTTGAGGTGAAGATATGGTTAGCTGGCATCCCACACATCTCTTACCTACTCACCATGAAAGCCAGACCATGGAAATAACTGATTCACTCTCAACACATATCATGCTGGAGGAAAACTTAAGACTTTCACGTCACGCAGAATAAAAACCTTTGTGACACATATCTCTCCTCACATACACCATCAGTGACCCTGTCACAGGGGTAAGTTGCAAAGTTTAATGTTTTTAAAGCAGTTTAACCCATTTATGAAGTTGAGACAACTCCTTTATGAAAAGAAATCCCTATGATTTGGGTTTTTAAACTGTCAGATTAGAGTTAATCTAGATAGGTAAGAGTTTTTTAATTTTTGGACTAAATGTACTAATGCAACTTACTTTTTAGATTGTTATTTTGTTTAAATTTGTGTTTTTCACTTTGATAACAGTTACTTTAAACCCTTAACACAAAATGACATATACAATGGTGGCCAAAAGTATTGGCACCCCTGCAATTCTGCCAGATAATACTAAAATTATTTGCTATTTTTATCTTCATTTCATTTGCTTGCAAGGAAAAAACACAAAAGAGAATGAAGCAAAAATCAAATCATTGATCATTTCACACAAAACTCCAAAGATGGGCCAGACAAAAGTATTGGCACCCTCAGCCCAATACTTGGTTGCACAACCTTTTGCCAAAATAACTGTGAACAACGGCTTCCAGTAACCATCAATGAATTTCTTACAATGCTCTGATGGAATTGTAGACCATTCTTCTTTGGCAAATTGCTCCAGGTCCCTGATATTTGAAGGGTGCCTTCTCCAAACTGCCATTTTGAGATCTATCCACAGGTGTTCTATGGGATTCAGGTCTGGACTCATTGCTGGCCACCTTAGAAGTCTCCAGTGCTTTCTCTCAAACCATTTTATACTGCTTTTGGAAGTGTGTTTTGGGTCATTGTCCTGCTGGAAGACCCATGACCTCTGAGGGAAACCCAGCTTTCTCACACTGGGCCCTACATTATGCTGCAAAATTTGTTGGTAGTCTTCAGACTTCATAATGCCATGCACACGGTCAAGCAGTCCAGTGCCAGAGGCAGCAAAGCAACCCCAAAACATCAGGGAACGTCCGCCATGTTTGACTGTATGGACTGTGTTCTTTTCTTTGAATGCCTCTTTTTTTTTCCTGTACACTCTATGTTGATGGTTTTTCCCAAAAAGCTTGAGTTTTGTCTCATCTGACCAGAGAACATTCTTCCAAAACGTTTTAGGCTTTCTCAGGTAAGTTTTGGCAAACTCCAGCCTGGCTTTTTTATGTCTCGGGGTAAGAAGTGGGGTCTTCCTGGGTGTCCTACCATACAGTCCCTTTTCATTCAGACGCCGACGGATAGTACGGGTTGACACTGTTGTACCCTCAGACTGCAGGGCAGCTTGAACTTGTTTGGATGTTAGTCGAGGTTTTTTATCCACCATCCTCACAATCTTGCGTTGAAATCTCTCGTCAATTTTTCTTTTCCTTCCACATCTAGGGAGGTTAGCCACAGTGCCATGGGCTTTAAACTTCTTGATGACACTGCGCATGGAAGACACAGGAACATTCAGGTCTTTGGAGATGGACTTGTAGCCTTGAAATTGCTCATGCTTCCTCACAATTTGGTTTCTCAAGTCCTCAGACAGTTCTTTGGTCTTCTTTCTTTTCTCCATGCTTAATGTGGTACACACAAGGACACAGGACAGAGGTTGAGTCAACTTTAATCCATGTTAACTGGCTGCAAGTGTCGTTTAGTTATTGCCAACACCTGTTAGGTGCCACAGGTAAGTTACAGGTGCTGGTGATTACACGAATTAGAGAAGCATCACATGATTTTTCAAACAGTGCCAATACTTTTGTCCACCCCCTTTTGAGGTTTGGTGTGGAATAATATCCAATTTGGCTTTAGGTCAATTCTTTTTGTGTTTTTCATTGAAGACAAATTAAGTGAAGATAATAATACCAAAGAATTTGTGTTTGCAATCATTTTCAGGAAGAAACTGAGTATTATCTGACAGAATTGCAGGGGTGCCAATACTTTTGGCCACCACTGTATATATAGATATAGTCTATCATATCATATCATATCATATCATATCATATATGGTCATGTGTTAATATGCATTTACATTTTGCATACACATTAACTTACTTTTTCAGTTCAGATCTAGTTTTCTATATCTATATCTATGTATATAGTTATAGATATATATATAGGTCATACACTTCTACATAGCAGAATAGCCGCTGATTCAATTGCCAGCTTTCATTACAGAATCCGACATGAAATGACACATGGTTTACATATAGTAAACTATTTCATGTAGTTTGATATATAGTTTTAATTAACAATTACATGAGTGCATGTGTGCAAAATTTCAGAAATGTACGTGTTAAGTAAGGGTACATACCCATTTTTGAGAAAAAAAACGGTCCGTTTTCTGGATGGAAAAAAGGTCCGATTCTATGCAATTGGCATGCGATTGTCATGCGATTTGTATGCGATTTTAAATCGCACCATCCGTTTTCCATCCGTATGCAATGCGATTTTAACATGGCGTTTTACATAGAGCAGTTCTCTCTATGTAAAAACTCATGTTAAAATCACATTGTAAAAAAAAACTGTACACAAAAACCAAATAATTATATATATATATATATATATATATATATATATATATGTAGGTCATACACTTCTACATAGCAGAATAGCCACTAATTCAATTGCCGGCTTTCATTACAGAATCCGACATGAAATGACACATGGTTTACATAAATTAAAGCATTTTATTTCATGTAGTTTGATATATAGTTTTAATTAACAATTACATTAGTGCATGTGTGCAAAATTTCAAAAATGTACGTGTTAATTAACCCCTTCACCCCCAAGGGTGGTTTGCACGTTAATGACCGGGCCAATTTTTACAATTCTGACCACTGTCTCTTTATGAGGTTATAACTCTGGAACGGATCTTCGCGATTCTGAGATTGTTTTCTCGTGACATATTGTACTTCACGTTAGAAGTAAAATTTCTTCGATATAACTTGCGTTTATTTTTGAAAAAAACGCAAATATGGCGAAAATTTTTAAAATTTTGCAATTTTCAAACTTTGAATTTTTATTCCCTTAAAACAGAAAAATATGTCACATAAAATAGTTAAGAAATAACATTTCCCACATGTCTACTTTACATCAGCACAATTTTGGAACCAAAATTTTTTTTTGTTAGGAAGTTATAAGGGTTAAAAGTTGACCAGCGATTTCTCATTTTTACAACAAAATTTACAAAGCCATTTTTTTAGGGACCACCTCTCATTTGAAGTCACTTTGAGGGGTCTATATGGCAGAAAATACCCAAAAGTGACACCATTCTAAAAACTGCACCCCTCAAGGTACTCAAAACCACATTCAAGAAGATTATTAACCCTTCAGGTGCTTCACAGGAACTAAAGCAACGTGGAAGGAAAAAATGAATATTTAACTTTTTAGCCACAAAAATGATCTTTTACAAACTTTTTTTTATTTTCACAAGGGTAAAAGGAGAAAATGGACAGATAAGGTTGTTATGCAATTTCTCCTGAGTACGCCAATACCCAATATGTGGGGGAAAAACCACTGTTTGGGCACACGGCAGAGCTCGTAGTAAGGGAAGGAGCGCCGTTTGACTTTTTCAAACTAAAATTGGCTGGAATTGAGATTGGACGCCATGTCATGTTTGGAGAGCCCCTGATGCGCCTAAACAGTGGAAACCCCCCACAAGTGACAACTAGACCCCCTAAGGTACTTATCTAGATCTGTTGTGAGCACTTTGAACTCCCAAGTGTTTCACAAAAGCTTATAATGCCTGGGTGTGAAAAAAAAAAAAACAATTTTCCACAAAAATGATTTTTTAGTCCCAAATTTTTGAATTTTCCCAAGGAAATTGGCCCCAAAAGTTGTTGTCCAATTTGTCCTGAGTACGCTGATACCCCATATGTGGGGGGGGAACTGTTTGGGTGCACGGCAGGGCTTGGAAAGGAAGTAGTAACGTTTTGGAATGCAGACGTTGATGGGGTCATGTTCCGTTTGCAGTGCCCCAGATGAGCCTAAACAGTGGAAACCCCCCACAAGTGACCCCATTTTGGAAACTATACCCCCTAAGGAACTTATCTAGATCTTTGGTGAGCACTTTGAACCCCCAAGTGCTTCACACAAGTTTATAATGCCCGGGCATGAAAATAAAAAATCCTATTTTTTTCCCACAAAAATTATATTTTAGTCACTAATTTTTTATTTTCTCAAGGGTAACAGGAGAAATTGGACCACATAAGTTGTTGTCCAATTTGTCCTGAGTACGCTGATACCCCATATGTGGGTGGGAACCACTGTTTGGGCGCACGGCAGAGCTCGGAATGGAAGGAGCACCATTTGACTTTTTCCAACCAAAATTGGCTGGAATTGAGATTGGATGCCATGTTGCATTTGGAAAGCCCCTGATGTGCCTAAACAGTGGAAACCCCCACAAATGACCCCATTTTGGAAACTAGACCCCCTAAGGAACTTTTCTAGATCTTTGGTGAGCAATTTGAACCCCCAAGTGCTTCACACAAGTTTATAACGTAGAGCCGTAAAATTTAAAAATCATATTTTTTCCACAAAATGATCTTTTCACCCCAATTTTTATTTTTCCAAGGGTAACAAGACTCCAAAAGTTATTGTGCAATTTGTCCTGAGTGCACTGATACCCCATATGTGGGGGTAAACCACTGTTTGGGTGCATGGCAGAGTTTGGAAGGGAAGGAGCGCCGTCTGACATTTTCAACGCAGAATTGGCTGGACGCCATGTCGTGTTTGGAGAGCTCCTGATCTGCCTAAACAGTGGAAACCCCCATAAATGACGCCATTTTGGAAACTAGACCCCTCAAGGAACTTATCTAGATGTGTGGTGAGAACTTTTAACCCCCAGGTGTTTCACTAAAGTTTATAACGTACAGCCGTAAAATAAAAAATCTTTTTTTTTTTTACAAAAATGATTTTTTTCGTCCCCAATATTTTATTTTCACAAGGGTAACAGAAGAAATTGGAACCCAAAAGTTGTTGTCCAATTTGTCCTGAGTATGCTGATACCCAATATGTGGGAGAAAACTACTGTATGGGCGCACGTCAGGGCTCGGAAGGGAAGTAGTGACGTTTTGGATTGCAGACTTTGATGGAATGGTCTGGGGCGTCATGTCACATTTGGAGAGCCCCTGATGCACCTATACAGTGGAAACCCCCACAAGTGACCCCATTTTGGCAAATAGACCCCACAAGGAACTTATCTAGATGTGTGGTGAGCACTTTGAACCCCGAAGTGCTTCACAGAAGTTTATAACGTACAGCCGTAAAATAAAAAATCTTTTTTTTTTTTTACAAAAATGATTTTTTCGCCCCAATATTTTATTTTCACAAGGGTAACAGAAGAAATTGGAACCCAAAAGTTGTTGTCCAATTTGTCCTGAGTACGCTGATACCCAATATGTGGGAGAAAACTACTGTATGGGCGCACGTCAGGGCTCGGAAGGGAAGTAGTGACGTTTTGGATTGCAGACTTTGATGGAATGGTCTGGGGGCGTCATGTCGCATTTGGAGAGCCCTGATGCGCCTAAACAGTGTAAACCCCCCACAAGTGACCCCATTTTGGAAAATAGACCTCACAAGGAACTTGTCTAGATGTGTGGTGAGCACTTTGAACCCCGAAGTGCTTACAGAAGTTTATAACGCACAGCCGTAAAAATAAAAAATCCTTTTTTTTTTTGCAAAAATGATTTTTTTGCCCCAATATTTTATTTTTACAAGGGTAATAGGAGAAATTGGACCCCAAAAGTTGTTGTCCAATTTGTCCTGAGTACGCTGATATCCAATATGTGGGAGAAAACTACTGTATGGGTACACGTTGGGGCTCGGAAGGAAGTAGTGACGTTTTGGATTGCAGACTTTGATGGAATGGACTGGGGGCGTCATGTCGCATTTGGAGAGCCCCTGATGCGCCTAAACAGTGGAAATCCCCAACAAGTGACCCCATTTTGGAAAATAGACCCCACAAGGAACTTATCTAGATGTGTGGTGAGCGCTATGAAGCCCCAAGTGCTTCACAGAAGTTTATAATGTACAGCCGTAAAAGCAAAAAAATATTTTTTTTTGTACAAAAATGATATTTTCGCCCCCAGTTTTTTATTTTCCCAAGGGTAGCAGAAGAAATAGGACAAATTGCACAATAACTCTTGGGGTCCAGAGTACGCTGATACCCCATATGTGGGGATAAACTACTGTTTGGACGCATGGCAGAGCTGAGAAGTGAAGGAGCACCGTTTGACTTTTTCAACGCAGAATTGGCTGGAATTGAGATCAGACGCCATGTCACATTTGGAGAGCCCCTGATGTGCCTAAACAGCTGAAACCCCCCAATTCTAACTCCAACCCTAACCCCAACACACCCCTAACCCTAGTCCCAACCCTAACCACAAACCTAACCCTAACACACCCCTAATCCCATCCCTAACCCTAATCCTAACTTTAGCGCCAACCCTAACCCTAACTTTAGCCGCAACCCTAACCCTAATGGGAAAATGGAAATAAATACTTTTTTTTAATTTTATTATTTTTCCCTTACTAAGGGGGTGATAAAGGGGGGTTTGATTTACTATTTATAGCGGGTTTTTATGATTGGCAGCTGTCACGCTAAAAGACGCTTTTTATTGCAAAAATAGTTTTTGCATCATCACATTTTGAGAGCTATAATTTTTGCATATTTTGGCCCACAGAGTCATGTGAGGTCTTATTTTTTGCGGGATGAGTTGACGTTTTTATTGGTACCATTTTTGAGCACGTGACGTTTTTTGATCGCTTTTTATTTCGATTTTTGGGAGGTTAGAATGAACAAAAATCAGCAATTCATGAATTTCTTTTGGGGGAGGCGTTTATACCGTTCCTCGTGTGGTAAAATTGATGAAGCAGTTTTATTCTTCGGGTCAGTACGATTATGGCGATACCTCATTTATATCATTTTTTCATGTTTTGGCGCTTTTATAGAATAAAAACAATTTTATATAAAAAATAATTATTTTTGCATCCTTTATTCTGCGAGCTATAACTTTTTTATTTTTTCGCTGATGATGCTTTATGATGGCTCGTTTTTTGCGGGACAAGGTGTCGTTTTCAGCGGTACCATGTTTTTTTATATCGGTCTTTTTGATCGCGTGTTATTCCACTTTTTGTTCGGCGGTATGATGATAAAGCATTGATTTTTTGCTTCGTTTTTTTTTTTTTTTTTAAGGGGTTCACTAAAGGGGTTAACTAGTGGGACAATTTTATAGGGGGGGTCGTTACGGATGCGGCGATACCAAATATGTGTACTTTTATTGTTTTTTTTTTTTTATTTACAGGAAGAAGTGAATTTATTGGGGAATATTTTTTTTTTTTTTTATTTATTTTGGATTTTTTTTTACACATGTTTATTTTTACTTTTTTAACTTTTTTACTTTGTCCCAGGGTGGGACATCACAGTATTTTATCAGATCGCTGGTGTGACAGTGTGCACAGCACTCTGTCACACCAGCGATCGCACAGGCATAGATGCAGGCTTCTCAGTGCCTGCTCTCGGCAGGCACTGAGGTAGCCGCCTCCATCCAGGACCCCGGCGCCATCTTGGATCCGGGTCCTGGGAGGGAGGAAGCCCTCAGAACAGCGCGATCACATCGCGCTGCTCTGAGGGTCTCAGGGGGGCGCGCAGGGAGCCCCCACCCTGCGTGATCCTCCCCTGTGCCCCCAGTACACCGCGATCATGTTTGATTGCGGTGTGCAAGGGGTTAATGTGCCGGGAGCGGTCCGTGACCGCTCCTGAAACACAGTCATGGGTGTCAGCTGTGATAATCAGCTGACACCCGGCGGCGATTAGCGCAGCTGATCGCCTATGACGTACTATCCCGTCCCCGGTCATACGGGCCCAGGTACCATGGACGGGATAGTACGTCCGATGGCAGTAAGGGGTTAAGGGTACATAACCATTTCTGAGAAAAAAACGGTCCATTTTCTGGATGGAAAAAATGGTCCGATTGTATGCAATTGGCATGCGATTGTCATGCGATTTGTATGCGATTTTTAATCACACCATCCCTTTTCCATCCGTTTTCCATCCGTATGCAATGCGATTTTAACATGACGTTTTACATAGAGCAGTTCTCTCTATGTAAAAACTCATGTTAAAATTGCATTGTAAAAAAAAACTACACAAAAAGCAAATAATTATATATATATATATATATATACATACAGTAAACCATTTCATTTCATGTAGTTTGATATATGGTTTTAATTAACAATTACATGAGTGCATGTGTACAACATTTCATACATGTAGGTGGTAATTAAATGTGTAATTTAGTGGAAAAAAATGTGTGGGCTATTTTCGCCACCAGACAGAGAAAACCAGTGAGTGAGGGCAGATAATAATAGCCTATGGAGGGTGCATTTTTTGTGCCCCCCCCGGCTACTAACATCTTCCCCCAGCCACCCCAGAAAAGGCACATCTATTATTAGATGTGCCTTTTCTGGCACTTAGCCCGTCTATTCCCATTGCCCTGTAGTGGTGGCTAAAGGGTTAATAATGGGTTAATGCCACCTTGCTATTGAAAGGTGATAATAAGCCAGGTTAATAATGTAGACTTGTCAATTGGTCAACTATGCATTATTAATCCTATAGTATTAAAGGGTTAAAAAAACACACACACATTAATTAAAAATGATTTTAATGAAATAAATACACATAGTTTTTGACCATATTTTATTTTACTGGTAATCCTTCCGAATCCCTTGTTCTCCTGTATTAAAAATAACATAATAAAGCAACCATATTCTTACCTCTCCGGCGTTCAGTCAGGCGTTTCAGTCAGGTCCCACGCTGCAATCCATCTGAACGTGTTAACATGTTAACTATTCAGTTCACTTCAGGTCAGCTGGGGATTCCCTCTGACGTCACTGAGCCTGTGCGGAGTCCCCGGCTGACCTGAAGTGAACTGATTAGCCTGGGAAACAATCAATTAAGCTTCCCAGCTAATCAGCTCTTCTCCTGTGAGCCGCAGAGAGGAACTCATTCATTCGGAGGTTTACAGCGAGGCTGCCAGCATTAACAGCGGTCCTCGCTGTAAACATGTTAACCCTTTCAGATTGATTGCAGCGGGGGACCTGACTGAGCGCCGGAGAGGTAAGAATATGGTTGTTTTATTATGTTATTTTTATTACAGGAGAACAAGGGATTCGGAAAGGATTACCTGTAAAATAAAATATGGTAAAAAACTCTGTGTATTTATTTCATTAAAATCATTTTTAATTAATGTGTGTGTGTTTTTTTAACCCTTTAATACTATAGGATTAATAATGCATAGTTGTCTAATTGACAACTCTACATTATTAATCTGGCTTATTGTCACCTTTCAATAGCAAGGTGGCATTAACCTATTATTAACCCATTAGCCACCGCTACAGGGCAATGGGAATAGACAGGCTAAGTGCCAGAAAAGGCACATCTAATAATAGATGTGCCTTTTCTGGGGTGTCTGGGGGCAGATGTTAGCTAGGGGGGGCACAAAAAATGCACCATCCCTAGGCTATTATTATCTGCCCTCACTAGTGTTGAGCATTCCGATACTGCAAATATCGGGTATCGGCCGATATTTGCTGTAACGGAATTCCGATTCTGAGTTCCGATATTTTTGTCATATCGGATACCGGAATCGGAGTTTTCCGACCAAGTCTATGGGAGTTCCTGTGTCACAGAACGAAGTACGTGACACAGGAACTCCCCGAAACTGTCACTGTCAGTGTCGGTCGGGTCTGTCAGGTGTCAGGACTCAGCAGAGTCCGCACTTACCTGTCAGAAGATCCCCTTCCCCGGCGATCACGTCCTCCTGGATGGCAGCCATTACCCTGTCCCTGGCGGTCACGTGCAGAATCTCATGATAACTGCAGTGACTGCCGGGTACTGGGTAATCTCGGCCAGCTGTACTCTCTCGACAGCTGGCCGTAAACCAGTCCGGATTGCGTCAACGCCGGGGACCCAGCTCAGGTAAGCAGCTCTGCTCCATGTGGATGTCAGGCTCAGCCTGTCATCCAGATGTAGCAGAGCTGGACTCGACGTGGGACACTCGTTATCTTGGACTGTGTCGGACAGGTGGTATTTGTGTTGGTTTATTATTTTTGTTTTTTTACAGGAGATCGATGGCGTCTCAGGAATGAGAGTGTAATAAAAATAATGAAAACTGTGTGGTGTTTTATTTCATTAAAAGACTTTTTTCTTGCTGTGTTTTTTTTTTTAAATTTACAAACTATGATTAATAATGGATCGGTGTCTTATTGACGCCTCTCCATTATTAACCGGGCTTATTGTCACCGATCAATCAAAGGTGACATTAACCCCTTATTACCCCGCTTGCCACCGCTACAGGGCAAGTGGGAAGAGCCGGGTAAAGTGCCACAATTGGCGCATCTTTGAATGCGCCATTTGTGGGGCTGCTGCAGCCTAGTATTTTTAGGCTTTTGAGGGCCAAAATCCATGGGCCTTGACAGTCTTTTAATACCAGGCCGCAGCAGTCTGCATTTTACTTGGCTGGTTAACAAAAATAGGGGGATCCCCACGCCATTTTTTTTTTCGAGGGGATCCCCTATTTTTGTTAACGAGCCAAGCTAAGCAGACTGCTGTGGCCTGGTATTATCAGGCTTGCAAGGTCCATGGAAATTGGATCCTTACCAGCCTGAAAAACCAGGCCTCAGCAGTCTGCTTCATCTGGCTAGTTAACAAAAATAGGGGGGACCCCACGCCATTTTTTTTAGAGGGGATCCCCTATTTTTGATAATCAGTTCACTTCAGGTCAGCCGGGATTCCCTCTGACGTCACTGATGCTGTGGGTGTCCCTGGCTGACCTGAAGTGAAAGTGGAAAGCAATCAATTATGCTAACCACTTCCTCTCCTGTCAGCCAGGAGAGGAGCTCATTCATTCGGGTTTACTGTGAGACTGTCAGCATTAGCTGCAGTCTCTGCAGTAAACATTAACCTTTTCAGAAGGATTACATCGGGGGACCTGACTGAACATCGGATAGGTAAGAATAATGTTGCTTTATTATTTTAATTTTATTACAGGTGAACAAGGGCTTCGCAAGGAATGGCAGTAAAATAAATTATTGTCAAAAACTGTGTGTTTATTTCATTAAAATGATTTTTTATTAAAGTGTGTGTGTTTTATATTTATTTCATACAATAGGATTAATAATTGATAGTTGTCTAATTGACAGCTCTCAATTATTAACCTGGCTTAAACTCACCTTTCAATAGCAAGGTGGCTTTAACCCTTATTAACTTATTCGCCACCGCTAAAGGGCAATGGGAATAGACGGGCAAAGTGCCAGAAAGGGCGCATCCAATTATAGATTTGCCTTTTCTGGGGTGTCTGGGGGCAGATGTTAGTAGCTGGGGGGGCAAAAATAATGGTCCCTCTCTGGGCTATTATTATCTGCCCCCACTCGCTAGCTTTGTCTGTCTGGTTGAGAAGATAGGGCGGGAGCCCACGCATTTTTTTCAACAATTTTACACCTCATATATATATATATATATATATATATTATATACATGTCATTGAATTTGTGACACATATATACATATATATTTATATTTATAGTTCATACACTTCTACATAGTATAATAGCCGCTAATTCAATTGCCGGCTTTTGTGAAAATACAGAAGCCGACATGAAATGACACATGGTTTACATAGAGTTAACCATATCATTTCATGTTGTTTGATATATTGTTTTCACTAACAATTACATGAGTATATGTGTGCAAAATTTGACACATGTAGGGGTTAATTAAAGGTGTAAATTTGTAGCAAAAAAAGTCCGCTTTTTTACAACAAATTTACACCTTTAATTAACCCCTACAGGTGTGAAATTTTGCACACATAAGCCCAGGTCTCACATAGCGATACACCAGCGATCCCGACAACGATCAGGATCGCTGGTGTATCACTACATTATCGCTGCTGAGCTGCCAAACAGGCAGCGATCAGGACAGTGACACTGCGGGTGTTAGGGTTCGAGTTCCCGCTGCTGCACAAGGGGAGTCTCGAACCCGTCCCGCTGCGGTCTCCCATTCATCTCCGGCCGCAGTGGAGCCTGCTCAGCAGAGACGTCGGTCCAGGCGTCTTGCCCACTCCTCTACTGTGCCGTGACTTGCTGCTGCCTTTCCTGGATCTGCTATTATAGCCAGTGCTGGAGCAGTCGTCTTTGAGACAAAGTCCTGCGTTTTCCCATCTGAGCATGCTCAGAGTGAGATCTCTCATTGGAGATCAGGGGTCACATGTTCAGGTGCTGCAGCGGCTCCTATTGGTCCGCCAGGAAGGTCATGTAGCTACGTGTGTTTGTAACAGCTTCTCATTGGTCCTTGTTCCTGGAAGGTCCTGTAGCTGTTGCTATAAAAGGGTAGCATGGCTGGGCCGCCATGCGCTAATATCAACCATTGTATGCTATGCGCCAATGTGATCATGCGTATGTGTGGTTAGGGACCCGGCTGAAATAAGCCACTAGAATACCGACTTAATCGGTGAGGAGTTTGGTATGGTAGCTGGCCAGGGTCGGTGTCCTAGATGCCCTAGATTACCGGCGTAACCGGTGAGGAGTTTTGATTGCCGTATTCAGGGTCTGGCGTTCAGACGCCATAGATTGCGGGTGACTCCCGCGAGGACATTAGCACATGATCACGCGTTATGTACGCTTAGCACTTAACTGTGTACCTGAGAGCCTGACAGGACACAGCACTTTTCCTCTGCGGCCCTGTGACGTAACAGGGTTTGCTTTCGACGCTAGACAGCGCCCTAGCGTTTTACTTTGCGGCTCACTGAAGCTAAGTGAGTTCACACCTATCGCCATATAGCGCTGTGGCATTTCCGTTAGCGGCTCTGGGTATTAACAGAGTTCGCACTTACTGCCACAACGCGCTACGGCGTTTATTTTAGCGACTCTGCGGGATAACAGAGTTCGCTACTTTCGCCATTTTACTAGCAGCAGGTTCCGCCTGCACGGTGGACCCCGGGCTGCGAACGCACCTCTCTACCTCATATATTTGGTGCGTTCCGCAGACCCTAACATAATATTAGCACCAGGGTCTGGCTGGTAAAAAATCCAGCAGCACTGGAGGGTAGGTTGGCGGCTCTTGAGTGCACAACCTCAGCTGTGGATGTTACCGCAGTCGCTGTTCAGGCTGCTAGCGTGGCTGCAGCCAGTGTGTCCACTGCCACATCTGCCCCCACAATATCCCACCTCCCGCTTCCAGACAAGTTTGCTGGTGACAGCAAGCAATGTCGGGGATTCGTGAGTCAGTGCTCTATACAACTCGAGCTTCTGGCTGCACGTTTCCCCACGGATCGGGCACAAGTGGGCTTTATAATTTTGCTTCTGTCAGGAGGAGCGTTGGAGTGGGCCACCCTGCTGTGGGAGCGTGACGACCGTGTGGTGCGGTGTGCTCTTCGTTTTCTGGAGGCTCTAAAAAAGGTCTTTTTAGGACCTCAGGTCACCCACGATACGGCGCTACAAATGCTGGCATTGGCACAGGGTTCGTCCTTGGTCAGTCTGTTTTCCGTCCAGTTTCGGACTCTGGCCTCAGAGCTAGACTGGTCGGATAAAGTACTCATTCCAGTCTACTGGCGAGGACTGGCTGATCATGTTAAAGATGCTTTGGCTACCAGGGAGATTCCCGCCACACTGGAGAAGCTTATCGCCATATCTACCCGCATCGACCTCCGTTTTCACGAGCGGAGGTTGGAGCGGTCCCAGTGTAGGCAGAGGTTCCGGCTGGCTCCCACCTTCGCCAGACCTCTGGAATCTTCCAGCCAGGCGCCCGACTCCCATAAGGCCATGGAGGTTTCTCGAGCGGGACCTAAGTCCCGGGCCGCTCGAGTACCCGTGGTCTGTAACATCTGCCAGCAGTTAGGACACTATGCCAACAAATGTCCACAGAGGTCGGGAAAACGGTCGCGTCTAGTGACCTTGGGAGGAGGTTCACTAGACACTGCGGCATTTTCCACCAAGTGGTCCTTTAAAGGGACAATTACAGTAGGTCCATCCACGCTCTCCGCTGAGCTCTGTGTGGATTCCGGAGCCGAGGGGAATTTCATGTCCTCTGCATTTGCTCTCCGCCACACTATACCTCTGGTGATGCTCGCCAAACCGGTGACTGTGCGAGTAGTGAATGGATCAACTCTGCCCTCCCAAATCACCCACCAGACGATCCCTCTCACTTTATCTATGTCCCCGTCCCATCAGGAGAGTATTTCTTTTCTTGTCCTGCCCGAGGGAATAGACGAGGTGTTGCTGGGAGTACCTTGGCTCCGTTACCACTCTCCCCATATTGAGTGGTCCTCTGGGAGGATACTGGGTTGGGGTGATTCATGTAGAGGCAGGTGTATCAGGGAGTGCGTTCAGGTCACCACCACAGAGATACCCGTAGATCTCACTTCTCTTCCTCAGTGTTATTGGGCATATGCAGACGTTTTCTCCAAGAAGGTGGCGGAGACTCTTCCACCTCATCGCCCCTACGACTGTCCTATTGATCTCTTGCCTGGAGCAGAACCTCCTCGGGGGAGAGTATACCCCCTCCGCTCCCTGAGACGGAGGCCATGTCCCAGTACATTCAGGAGAATCTGGCAAGAGGGTTCATTAGGAAGTCGGTGTCACCAGCAGGGGCAGGGTTCTTCTTTGTGCAAAAGAAGAACGGAGAATTACGTCCATGCATTGACTACAGGGGTCTTAACGCCATCACCGTCAAGAATAAGTACCCGTTGCCCCTAATCTCTGAGCTCTTTGATAGGCTCCGAGGAGCAAGAGTATTTACCAAGCTTGATCTACGTGGTGCCTATAACCTAATTCGCATCCATGAGGGGGACGAGTGGAAGACAGCTTTTAATACCAGGGATGGGCATTACGAATACCTGATGATGCCCTTCGGGCTCTGTAATGCTCCCGCTGTTTTCCAAGACTTTGTCAATGATATCTTCCGGGATATGCTCTCCACCTCTGTGGTAGTCTATCTGGATGATATTCTCATCTTTTCACCAGATATAGACTCTCACCGGAGGGATGTCAACAAAGTCTTCGACCTCTTACGGGCAAACTCCCTCTATGCCAAGCTGGAGAAATGTGTATTTGAGCAGGAGTCCTTACCTTTTCTGGGCTATATCATCTCTGCCCAGGGATTGGCTATGGATCCTGCCAAACTACAGGCTGTAATGGACTGGCAAGAACCCCATTCTCTTAAAGCGGTGCAGCAGCTTTATGGGGTTCATTAATTATTATCGCCAGTTCATTCCCCATTTCTCGACTTTGGTAGCTCCCTTGGTAGCCCTCACCAAGAAGGGAGCAAATCCCAAGTTGTGGTCTGAGGAGGTCTCCAAGGCGTTCTCTTCCATCAAGTCGCATTTTGCCAGTGCTCCCATATTACATCGCCCTGATGTTGATAAACCGTTTGTTTTAGAGGTGGACGCCTCTTCTGTTGGTGCTGGAGCAGTCCTATATCAAAAGGATGCTCAAGGTCGGAAGCATCCCTGCTTCTTCTTTTCTAAGACCTTTACAGCAGCAGAGAGGAATTATTCCATCGGGGACAGGGAGTTGCTGGCTATGAAATTGGCCTTCTCAGAGTGGAGACATCTTCTGGAGGGAGCTCGTTTTCCCTTCCAAGTCTTCACCGACCACAAGAACTTGGTATATTTGCAAACGGCTCAGCGGCTAAATTCTCGCCAGGCCAGATGGTCCCTATTCTTCTCTCGGTTCCATTTCACCCTCCATTTTCTCTCCGGTGAGAAGAATGTTCGGGCCGACGCTCTCTCTCGCTCCTTAGTGTCATCAGAGGAGGAGGATGAGGAGCCTCGGCTTATTGTCCCTGAAGAAAGCCTGAGAACTGTAGCCCCGGTTTCGCTAGAGTCTGTGCCTCCGGGCAAGACTTTTGTGCCCACTAATTTGCGACCGGAGGTACTCTCTTGGGCACACTCGTCCAGGGTGGGTGAACACTTTGGGGCAAAGAGGACAACTGAGCTATTGGCGAGGACATACTGGTGGCCACATATGGTCCGTGACGTCAGGGAGTATGTTCAGGCGTGTGTCTCCTGCGCAGGAACATGTCCCCTCGACAACGGCCAGCTGGGTTACTTTTTCCTTTGCCGGTGGCAGACAGGCCCTGGGAGATGGTCGGGATGGACTTTGTGGTGGGCTTACCCAAGTCTCGGGGTTGCACTATCATTTGGGTGATCACCGACCACTTCTCCAAAATGGTGCACTTAGAGCCGCTACCACGGTTACCTTCCGCACGGGCCTTGGCAGCATTATTTATTAGACACATCTTCCGTCTACACGGTATGCCAGACAAGATTGTCAGTGATCGAGGTCCCCAATTTGCGTCTCGGTTCTGGAGAGAGTTGTGTCATCTACTCTGCATTGAATTGAACCTCTCCTCTGCATATCATCCCGAGACGAATGGGTTGGTAGAGAGGGCCAACCAGACCTTGGTCACCTACTTGCGACATTTTGTCTCTGCCAGGCAGGATGACTGGGCATTCCTGCTTCCGTGGGCGGAGTTTGCGCTAAACAATGCTGTGGCTGACTCCACCGGACAGACCCCATTCCTCTTAAATTACGGCCAGCATCCGCGGGTACCGGTGCCCATGCCCGTTGCTTCCGCTGACTCCAGGGTGGCACACTGGGCTGTGGAAGCACGGGACATATGGGACCGCACCCAGGATGCCATTCAGGCTTCCAAGGAAAGGATGAGGTCTTCTGCCGATGCTCATCGGCGTCCCGCTCCGACATTTTCTCCTGGCGACCTAGTGTGGCTCTCCGCCCGAAACATCAGGCTACGGGTGGAATCCACTAAATTGGCACCCCGCTATTTGGGTCCCTTCAAGGTTCTCGAGCAGGTGAACCCTGTGGTTTACCGTTTGGCCCTTCCGCCTCGCCTTGGTATCTCCGACACCTTCCATGTGTCCCTCCTAAAACCCGTGGTCATCTCCCGGTTGCCTGAGTCATCTGCCGGGACGTCGGGTTCGTCTTCAGACGACTACGAGGTGAATGCCATTGTTGTGTGCAAGGTGGTACGAGGCAAAAAATTTTATTTGGTGGATTGGAGGGGTTATGGGCCTGAGAATAGGTCCTGGGAGCCTGTCGAGCATGTTCACGCTCCGCAGCTCATTGCTGCCTTTGAACGCAGCGAGGCCCAGAGAAGGGGGGCCCTAGGAGGGGGGGTAATGTTAGGGTTTGAGTTCCCGCTGCTGCACAAGGGGAGTCTCGAACCCGTCCCGCTGCGGTGTCCCATTCATCTCCGGCCGCAGTGGAGCCTGCTCAGCAGAGACGTCGGTCCAGGCGTCTTGCCCACTCCTCTACTGTGCAGTGACTTGCTGCTGCCTTTCCTGGATCTGCTATTATAGCCAGTGCTGGAGCAGTCGTCTTTGAGACAAAGTCCTGCGTTTTCCCATCTGAGCATGCTCAGAGTGAGATCTCTCATTGGAGATCAGGGGTCACATGTTCAGGTGCTGCAGCGGCTCCTATTGGTCCGCCAGGAAGGTCATGTAGCTACGTGTGTTTGTAACAGCTTCTCATTGGTCCTTGTTCCTGGAAGGTCCTGTAGCTGTTGCTATAAAAGGGTAGCATGGCTGGGCCGCCATGCGCTAATATCAACCATTGTATGCTATGCGCCAGTGTGATCATGCGTATGTGTGGTTAGGGACCCGGCTGAAATAAGCCACTAGAATACCGACTTAATCGGTGAGGAGTTTGGTATGGTAGCTGGCCAGGGTCGGTGTCCTAGATGCCCTAGATTACCGGCGTAACCGGTGAGGAGTTTTGATTGCCGTATTCAGGGTCTGGCGTTCAGACGCCATAGATTGCGGGTGACTCCCGCGAGGACATTAGCACATGATCACGCGTTATGTACGCTTAGCACTTAACTGTGTACCTGAGAGCCTGACAGGACACAGCACTTTTCCTCAGCGGCCCTGTGACGTAACAGGGTTTGCTTTCGACGCTAGACAGCGCCCTAGCGTTTTACTTTGCGGCTCACTGAAGCTAAGTGAGTTCGCACCTATCGCCATATAGCGCTGTGGCATTTCCGTTAGCGGCTCTGGGTATTAACAGAGTTCGCACTTACTGCCACAACGCGCTACGGCGTTTATTTTAGCGACTCTGCGGGATAACAGAGTTCGCTACTTTCGCCATTTTACTAGCAGCAGGTTCCGCCTGCACGGTGGACCCCGGGCTGCGAACGCACCTCTCTACCTCATATATTTGGTGCGTTCCGCAGACCCTAACATAATATTAGCGCCAGGGTCTGGCTGGTAAAATGGCGGATGACCAGCGTCTACTACGGGACATCCAGCAGCTGGAGGGTAGGTTGGCGGCTCTTGAGTGCACAACCTCAGCTGTGGATGTTACCGCAGTCGCTGTTCAGGCTGCTAGCGTGGCTGCAGCCTGTGTGTCCACTGCCACATCTGCCCCCACAATATCCCACCTCCCGCTTCCAGACAAGTTTGCTGGTGACAGCAAGCAATGTCGGGGATTCGTGAGTCAGTGCTCTATACAACTCGAGCTTCTGGCTGCACGTTTCCCCACGGATCGGGCACAAGTGGGCTTTATAATTTTGCTTCTGTCAGGCAGAGCGTTGGAGTGGGCCACCCTGCTGTGGGAGCGTGACGTCCGTGTGGTGCGGAGTGCTCCTCGTTTTCTGGAGGCTCTAAAAAAGGTCTTTTTAGGACCTCAGGTCACCCACGATACGGCGCTACAACTGCTGGCATTGGCACAGGGTTCGTCTTTGGTCAGTCTGTTTTCCGTCCAGTTTCGGACTCTGGCCTCAGAGCTAGACTGGTCGGATAAAGTACTCATTCCAGTCTACTGGCGAGGACTGGCTGATCATGTTAAAGATGCTTTGGCTACCAGGGAGATTCCCGCCACACTGGAGAAGCTTATCGCCATATCTACCCGCATCGACCTCCGTTTTCACGAGCGGAGGTTGGAGCGGTCCCAGTGTAGGCAGAGGTTCCGGCTGGCTCCCACCTTCGCCAGACCTCTGGAATCTTCCAGCCAGGCGCCCGACTCCCATAAGGCCATGGAAGTTTCTCGAGCGGGACCTAAGTCCCGGGCCGCTCGAGTACCCATGGTCTGTAACATCTGCCAGCAGTTAGGACACTATGCCAACAAATGTCCACAGAGGTCGGGAAAACGGTCGCGTCTAGTGACCTTGGGAGGAGGTTCACTAGACACTGCGGCATTTTCCACCAAGTGGTCCTTTAAAGGGACAATTACAGTAGGTCCATCCACGCTCTCCGCTGAGCTCTGTGTGGATTCCGGAGCCGAGGGGAATTTCATGTCCTCTGCATTTGCTCTCCGCCACACTATACCTCTGGTGATGCTCGCCAAACCGGTGACTGTGCGAGTAGTGAATGGATCAACTCTGCCCTCCCAAATCACCCACCAGACGATCCCTCTCACTTATCTATGTCCCTGTCCCATCAGGAGAGTATTTCTTTTCTTGTCCTGCCCGAGGGAATAGACGAGGTGTTGCTGGGAGTACCTTGGCTCCGTTATCACTCTCCCCATATTGAGTGGTCCTCTGGGAGGATACTGGGTTGGGGTGATTCATGTAGAGGCAGGTGTATCAGGGAGTGCGTTCAGGTCACCACCACAGAGATACCCGTAGATCTCACTTCTCTTCCTCAGTGTTATTGGGCATATGCAGACGTTTTCTCCAAGAAGGCGGCGGAGACTCTTCCACCTCATCGCCCCTACGACTGTCCTATTGATCTCTTGCCTGGAGCAGAACCTCCTCGGGGGAGAGTATACCCCTCTCGCTCCCTGAGAGGAGGCCATGTCCCAGTACATTCAGGAGAATCTGGCAAGAGGGTTCATTAGGAAGTCGGTGTCACCAGCAGGGGCAGGGTTCTTCTTTGTGCAAAAGAAGAACGGAGAATTACGTCCATGCATTGACTACAGGGGTCTTAACGCCATCACCGTCAAGAATAAGTACCCATTGCCCTAATCTCTGAGCTCTTTGATAGGCTCCGAGGAGCAAGAGTATTTACCAAGCTTGATCTACGTGGTGCCTATAACCTAATTCGCATCCATGAGGGGGACGAGTGGAAGACAGCTTTTAATACCAGGGATGGGCATTACGAATACCTGATGATGCCCTTCGGGCTCTGTAATGCTCCCGCTGTTTTCCAAGACTTTGTCAATGATATCTTCCGGGATATGCTCTCCACCTCTGTGGTAGTCTATCTGGATGATATTCTCATCTTTTCACCAGATATAGACTCTCACCGGAGGGATGTCAACAAAGTCTTCGACCTCTTACGGGCAAACTCCCTCTATGCCAAGCTGGAGAAATGTGTATTTGAGCAGGAGTCCTTACCTTTTCTGGGCTATATCATCTCTGCCCAGGGATTGGCTATGGATCCTGCCAAACTACAGGCTGTAATGGACTGGCAAGAACCCCATTCTCTTAAAGCGGTGCAGCACTTTATGGGGTTCATTAATTATTATCGCCAGTTCATTCCCCATTTCTCGACTTTGGTAGCTCCCTTGGTAGCCCTCACCAAGAAGGGAGCAAATCCCAAGTTGTGGTCTGAGGAGGTCTCCAAGGCGTTCTCTTCCATCAAGTCTCATTTTGCCAGTGCTCCCATATTACATCGCCCTGATGTTGATAAACCGTTTGTTTTAGAGGTGGACGCCTCTTCTGTTGGTGCTGGAGCAGTCCTATATCAAAAGGATGCTCAAGGTCGGAAGCATCCCTGCTTCTTCTTTTCTAAGACCTTTACAGCAGCAGAGAGGAATTATTCCATCGGGGACAGGGAGTTGCTGGCTATGAAATTGGCCTTCTCAGAGTGGAGACATCTTCTGGAGGGAGCTCGTTTTCCCTTCCAAGTCTTCACCGACCACAAGAACTTGGTATATTTGCAAACGGCTCAGCGGCTAAATTCTCGCCAGGCCAGATGGTCCCTATTCTTCTCTCGGTTCCATTTCACCCTCCATTTTCTCTCCGGTGAGAAGAATGTTCGGGCCGACGCTCTCTCTCATTCCTTAGTGTCATCAGAGGAGGAGGATGAGGAGCCTTGGCTTATTGTCCCTGAAGAAAGCCTGAGAACTGTAGCCCCGGTTTCGTTAGAGTCTGTGCCTCCGGGCAAGACTTTTGTGCCCACTAATTTGCGACCAGAGGTACTCTCTTGGGCACACTCGTCCAGGGTGGGTGGACACTTTGGGGCAAAGAGGACAACTGAGCTATTGGCGAGGACATACTGGTGGCCACATATGGTCCGTGACGTCAGGGAGTATGTTCAGGCGAGTGTCTCCTGCGCCAGGAACATGTCCCCTCGACAACGGCCAGCTGGGTTACTTTTTCCTTTGCCGGTGGCAGACAGGCCCTGGGAGATGGTCGGGATGGACTTTGTGGTGGGCTTACCCAAGTCTCGGGGTTGCACTATCATTTGGGTGATCACCGACCACTTCTCCAAAATGGTGCACTTAGAGCCGCTACCACGGTTACCTTCCGCACGGGCCTTGGCAGCATTATTTATTAGACACATCTTCCGTCTACACGGTATGCCAGACAAGATTGTCAGTGATCGAGGTCCCCAATTTGCGTCTCGGTTCTGAAGAGAGTTGTGTCATCTACTCTGCATTGAATTGAACCTCTCCTCTGCATATCATCCCGAGACGAATGGGTTGGTAGAGAGGGCCAACCAGACCTTGGTCACCTACTTGCGACATTTTTTCTCTGCCAGGCAGGATGACTGGGCATTCCTGCTTCCGTGGGCGGAGTTTGCGCTAAACAATGCTGTGGCTGACTCCACCGGACAGACCCCATTCCTCTTAAATTACGGCCAGCATCCGCGGGTACCGGTGCCCATGCCCGTTGCTTCCGCTGACTCCAGGGTGGCACACTGGGCTGTGGAAGCACGGGACATATGGGACCGCACCCAGGATGCCATTCAGGCTTCCAAGGAAAGGATGAGGTCTTCTGCCGATGCTCATCGGCGTCCCGCTCCGACATTTTCTCCTGGCGACCTAGTGTGGCTCTCCGCCCGAAACATCAGGCTACGGGTGGAATCCACTAAATTGGCACCCGCTATTTGGGTCCCTTCTAGGTTCTCGAGCAGGTGAACCCTGTGGTTTACCGTTTGGCCCTTCCGCCTCGCCTTGGTATCTCCGACACCTTCCATGTGTCCCTCCTAAAACCCATGGTCATCTCCCGGTTGCCTGAGTCATCTGCCGGGACGTCGGGTTCGTCTTCAGACGACTACGAGGTGAATGCCATTGTTGGGTGCAAGGTGGTACGAGGCAAAAAATTTTATTTGGTGGATTGGAGGGGTTATGGGCCTAAGGATATGTCCTGGGAGCCTGCCGAGCACGTTCACGCTCCGCAGCTCATCGCTGCCTTTGAATGCAGCGAGGCCCAGAGAAGGGGGGGCCCTAGGAGGGGGGGTAATGTTAGGGTTCGAGTTCCCGCTGCTGCACAAGGGGAGTCTCGAACCTGTCCCGCTGCGGTCTCCCATTCATCTCCGGCCGCAGTGGAGCCTGCTCAGCAGAGACGTTGGTCCAGGCGTCTTGCCCACTCCTCTACTGTGCAGTGACTTGCTGCTGCCTTTCCTGGATCTGCTATTATAGCCAGTGCTGGAGCAGTCGTCTTTGAGACAAAGTCCTGCGTTTTCCCATCTGAGCATGCTCAGAGTGAGATCTCTCATTGGAGATCAGGGGTCACATGTTCAGGTGCTGCAGCGGCTCCTATTGGTCCGCCAGGAAGGTCATGTAGCTACGTGTGTTTGTAACAGCTTCTCATTGGTCCTTGTTCCTGGAAGGTCCTGTAGCTGTTGCTATAAAAGGGTAGCATGGCTGGGCCGCCATGCGCTAATATCAACCATTGTATGCTATGCGCCAGTGTGATCATGCGTATGTGTGGTTAGGGACTCGGCTGAAATAAGCCACTAGAATACCGACTTAATCGTGAGGAGTTTGGTATGGTAGCTGGCCAGGGTCGGTGTCCTAGATGCCCTAGATTACCGGCGTAACCGGTGAGGAGTTTTGATTGCCGTATTCAGGGTCTGGCGTTCAGACGCCATAGATTGCGGGTGACTCCCGCGAGGACATTAGCACATGATCACGCGTTATGTAGCTTAGCACTTAACTGTGTACCTGAGAGCCTGACAGGACACAGAACTTTTCCTCAGCGGCCCTGTGACGTAACAGGGTTTGCTTTCGACGCTAGACAGCGCCCTAGCGTTTTACTTTGCGGCTCACTGAAGCTAAGTGAGTTCGCACCTATCGCCATATAGCGCTGTGGCATTTCCGTTAGCGGCTCTGGGTATTAACAGAGTTCGCACTTACTCCCACAACGCGCTACGGCGTTTATTTTAGCGACTCTGCGGGATAACAGAGTTCGCTACTTTCGCCATTTTACTAGCAGCAGGTTCCGCCTGCATGGTGGACCCCGGGCTGCGAACGCACCTCTCTACCTCATATATTTGGTGCGTTCCGCAGACCCTAACATAATATTAGCACCAGGGTCTGGCTGGTAAAATGGCGGATGACCAGCGTCTACTACGGGACATCCAGCAGCTGGAGGGTAGGTTGGCGGCTCTTGAGTGCACAACCTCAGCTGTGGATGTTACCGCAGTCGCTGTTCAGGTGGACCCCGGGCTGCGAACGCACCTCTCTACCTCATATATTTGGTGCGTTCCGCAGACCCTAACAGCGGGTAACATCGCTTAGTTACCCGCAGTGTACGTTGGATACCAGCGCCCTGATGCTGCGCGGTGCCTGGAAACACGCTGTGTACCTTGGTTACCAGCTCCCTGCATCAGGGAGCTGGCATCCAAGGTACACAGCGGGTTTCTAGGCACAGCCCCGCGCCTGGAAATCCGCTGTGTACCTTGGTTACCAGCGGATCGCTGGTCTCCCGCCTGTCACATGCAGCGATGCGTGCCTGTCAGCGGGAGACCAGCGATCAAAAAATGTCCAGGACATTCAGCGACGATCAGCAATACCCGGCAGGGGGGCTGATCATCGCTGAATGTCACACACAGCGATATCGCTGGGGAGCTCGCTGCTGCGTCACAAAACTAGTGACTCAGTAGCGATCCCGCTAGCTAGATCGCTGTGTGAGACTGGGGGCTATACACTCATGTAATTGTTTGTGAAAACCAGATATCAAACTACATGAAAAGACATGGTTAACTCTATGCAAACCATGTGTCATTTCATGTCAGGTGCTTCTGTATTTTCACAAAAGCCGGCATTACCCGGCAATTGAATCAGAGGCTATTTTACTATGTAGAAGTGTATGAACTATAAATATATGTATATATATGTCACAATGACATGTATATATCTATATATATGTATTCTATGTGTGTATATTTAGTGTTTACAAGGAAAGAAAGGGTTTTTTTTAGTTCCGATATTTCTGTCCCATTGACTTGCATTGTGTTTCCGGTATTGGATCGGCGATACCTGATACTTTTTGAGCATCGGACCGATCCAATCCGATCCGATATTTTAGGATATCGGGCAGTATCGCTCAACACTAGCCCTCACTCACTGGCTTTCCCTGTCTGGTGGCGAAAATACCGCGGGAGCCCAAGCATTTTTTTTTAACGAATTTACACATTTAATTACCACCTACATGTATGAAATGTTGCACACATGCACTCATGTAATTGTTGATTAAAACCATATATCAAACTACATGAAATTAAATGGTTTACTGCATGTAAACCATATGTCATTTCATGTCGGGTTCTGTAATGAAAGCCGGCAATTCAATTAGCAACTATTCTGCTATGTAGAAGTGTACAACCTATATATATATATATTATATATATATATATATATATATATATATATAATATAATTATTTGCTTTTTGTTTAGAGTTTGTTTCTTGCAATGTTATTTTAACATGAATTTTTACATAGAAAGAACTGCTCTATGTAAAACCTCATGTTAAAATCGCATTGCATACGGATGGAAAACGGATGGTGCGATTAAAAGTCGCATGACAATCGCATGACAATTGCATAGAATCGGACCATTTTTTCCATCCAGAAAACGGACTGTTTATTTTCTCAGAAATGGATATGTACCCTTAATTAACACATACATTTTTGAAATTTTGCACACATGCACTCATGTAATTGCTAATTAAAACTATATATCAAACTACATGAAATGAAATGGTTTACTATATGTAAACCATGAGTCATTTCATGTCGGATTCTGTAATGAAAGCCGGCAATTGAATTAGCGGCTATTCTGCTATGTAGAAGTGTATGATATATATATATATTATATATATATATATATATATATATATATATATATATATATGATTATTTGCTTTTTGTGTACAGTTTTTTTTTATGTGATTTTAACATGAGTTTTTACATAGAGAGAACTGCTCTATGTAAAAAGTCATGTTAAAATCGCATTGCATACGGATGGAAAATAGATGGAAAACGGAAAGTGCGATTTAAAATCCCCCTGACGAAGGAATATTTTCCGAAACGCGCGTCGGGGCGCGTTCTTGGAAGCAATCCATTCACCCTCAGTGACCTTCCGTTATTTTCCAGGTATAGTGACATAGGTGGTTTCAGTTCCATGGTAGCACTTGCTGGCCACTGGGTATTTTGTGGCTGCATGTTTTTTGAGTACAGATATCTCACTGCTTTTCAGCATATTATATGTAATATATTGCACATTTTTTCTTTAAACAATCATTGGCACATTGTTTATTGTTGTATTTTCTAGCATATTGTGGGTTTGTTTTTGCACATAATCACAATTATATATATTAACGTTGCTATATATTTTTTGGTATATGCACTTTTGTGTTACATACTTACCTGGTGACATGGATATGTATCCCGATTATTGGGTACTGTAGGGTGGTGTTTTTGCTTTCTTTTAACATCATTTTAATATTTTATGTTTGTGCAATTGTCCATGCCATATTATTAATTAAAAATACTTATTGTGTCCAAACCTGCCTTGGTGGTTCTTTTTCCCCCTTGTTTCTTTTGCACTTGGGTGTTGATTGTATTCTATTGGATGGTTATCCATCCGCACTTAGGGGTGCAGTTTCAATTAGTGGTGTAATTATATTGATTGATTTCTTTTATCATTAGTTTTTCGTTATATTTTATATACATTGTACACCATATTGTATTGCATTTCTTTTGTTTTTTGTATATATATATAAATATATATATATATATATATATATATATATATATATATTTGATTATTTGTTTTGTGTACAGTTTTTTTTTATGTGATTTTAACATGAGTTTTTACATAGAGAGAACTGCTCTATGTAAAAAGTCATGTTAAAATCGCATTGCATACGGATGGAAAATGGATGGAAAACGGAAAGTGCGATTTAAAATCGCATACAAATCTCATGACAATCGTATGCCAATTGCAGAGAATCTGACCTTTTTTCCATCCAGAAAACGGACCGTTTTTTTTCTCAAAAATGGGTATGTACCCTTAATTAACACGTACATTTCTGAAATTTTGCACACATGCACTCATGTATTTGTTAATTAAAACTATATATCAAACTACATGAAAAGAAATGTGTTATGTTACGGTAGCTGAGGAGAGCAGGTAAAAAAGGAAATACACCAGAGCAGTTGGAATCTATGAGATTGCAGTACCCTGACTAACCACCACAACTAGAGGCAGCCGTGGAGCGTTCCTACGTTGGTCCTAGACGCCTCGTCACAGCCTGAGAAACTAACTACACCTAAAGATAGAAATAGGAAAGCTATCTGCCCCGGAGCAGAACCCCAAAGATAATAGAAAGCCCCCAAACATGTAATGGCGGTTAGACAAGAGGAAATACTGACACAGAAAGAAAATAGTATGAGCAAACGCTGGGGCCCAAACTATCTAAATAGAAAAGGATAGGAAGGGTACTTACTGCAATCTCAGAAAACCCTGAAAAAACACCAACTCTACTAATTTCAAAATCACCTGAGATCACACGACCTCTACCACCTAAATTAGTTCTCTGGTGTAACAAAAACAAAACAGCAGCCACTGAAAAAAAACTGGAAAAAGCAAAAGTACAAAACACAGTGGCTGGACTAAACTGAGAGGGCAAAAGCCCCCGAGGGACCCTGAAGGCCCCCACAGAAGTGCAGGACAAAATGCAAAAATATAGCAAAAACACAAAATAAGAAATTGTCTTATCTGATAGCAGGAGATGCAGACACGACACAGCAGGCTACAAGGGAAACTGGAAAGAAGGATTCAGACCAGAACAATTGATCACCGGCAACCCTGATGGGAAAATGACTCCCTTACATAAGACCAATCAGTAACACCTGATTCCCAGTCCTCACAATCCTCACTAGTACCGCTTGTAACCACCAGAGGGAGCCTCTGCTCAGAACTCATCTCAAACCCATTCACAACAGTACCCCCCCCTTGAGAAGGGGTCACCGAACCCTCATTTGAGCAACCAGGTCGGTCAGGATGAGTTCTATGATACGCACGGATAAGTCTCCTAGCATGGATGTCCGAAGCAAACACCCAAGAATTGTCTTCCTGACCATAACCTCTCCATTTAATCAAATACTGGAGTCTTCGTCTAGAAAAATGAGAATCCAATATTTTCTCAACCACATACTCCAGATTGCCCTCAACCAAAACAGGGTCAGGAGGCACAGCAGCAGGAACCACTGGCTCAACAAACCTCTTCAACAAGGACTTGTGGAACACGTTATGGATCTTAAATGTCCCTGGAAGAAGCAAACGAAAAGAAACAGGATTAATAATCTCCATGATCTTATAAGGTCCAATGAACCTAGGCTTAAATTTAGGAGATGCTACTCTCATAGGAATATTCTTTGAGGACAACCAGACCAAGTCCCCCACTTTAAACCGAGGACCATCAGTCCTATGCCGGTTAGCAAACCGCTGGGCCTTCTCCTGAGAGAGGGACAACCTCTCCACTACCTGGTCCCAAATGTGCTGCATACACTCAACAACAGAGTCAACACCTGGACAGACAGAAGCCTCCGTCTGTCCTGAAGAAAATCGAGGGTAAAACCCAGAATTACAGAAAAACGAGACATCAAAGTGGCAGAGCTAGCCCTATTATTAAGAGCAAACTCAGCCAAAGGCAAAAAAGAGACCCAGTCATCCTGATCAGCAGACACAAAGCATCTTAGATAAGTCTCCAATGTCTGGTTTGTTCTCTCAGTTTGACCATTGGTCTGAGGATGAAATGCCGAGGAGAAAGACAATTGAACACCCAGTTTAGAACAAAAAGTCCTCCAAAATCTGGAAACAAACTGGACTCCTCTGTCAGACACAATGTTCTCAGGAATGCTGTGTAAACGAACCACGTGCTGAAGGAACAACGGCACCAATTCAGAGGAGGAAGGCAACTTAGGTAATGGCACAAGATGTATCATTTTGGAAAACCTATCACAAATTACCCAGATGGTGGTCATTCTCTGAGAAACAGGAAGATCGGAAATGAAATCCATAGAGATATGGGTCCATGGTCTCTTGGGCACAGGCAATGGCATCAACAAACCACTAGAGCGAGAGCAAGGCTTGGAGCGAGAGCAAGTCCCGCAGGACTGCACAAATTCCCTGACATCGCGAGACAAGGTATGCCACCAAAAGGACCGACTAACCAAGTCTCTGGTACCAAAAATTCCGGGATGCCCAGCCAATGCGGAACAATGAATCTCAGACATCACACTCTTTTTCCATTGGTCCGGGACAAACAATTTTCCAACAGGGCAGCGCTCGGGCCTATCCTCCTGACACCCCTCCAGAGCAAGTCTCAAATTGGGCGAGATGGCGGAAAGAACTACACCCTCCTTCAAAATAACAGAGGGATCAGATAGCTCAGGAGAGTCCGCAAGGAAACTCCTCGAGAGGGCATCCGCCTTAACATTCTTAGTGCCAGGAAGAAAGGAAACCACAAAATTAAAACGTGTGAAAAACAAGGCCCACCTGGCCTGTCTAGGATTGAGTCGCTTGGCAGATTCCAGATAGACCAGATTCTTATGGTCCGTAAGGACCACCACCTGATGTTTGGCTCCCTCCAGCCAATGTCTCCACTCTTCAAAAGCCTACTTCATGGCCAATAACTCCCGATTACCCACGTCATAATTACGTTCAGTAGGAGAAAATTTTCGAGAGAAAAAGGCACAAGGGTTACTTTTAGAGGTCTCTGGATCTTTTTGGGACAAAACGGCACCTGCCCCAATTTCAGAGGCATCAACCTCCACCTGAAATGGCAGAGAAACATCAGGCTGCCGTAGAACAGGAGCAGAAGTGAATCTCTGCTTAAGTTCCTGAAACGCAGAGACTGCCTCAGGAGGCCAATTCACCACATCAGAACCCTTTCTGGTCAAATCAGTTAATGGTTTAACAATAACCGAGAAATTACCAATAAATTTACGATAAAAATTGGCAAAACCCAAAAATCTCTGAAGAGCCTTTAATGAAGTAGGTTGGACCCAATCACAGATGGCCTGAACCTTGACCGGGTCCATTTCAATAACAGATGGGGACAAAATGAATCCCAGAAATGAGATCTTCTGTACGCCAAAAAGACACTTTGATCCCTTCACATACAGAGCATTCTCTCTCAAAATCTGGAACACAGTTCGAACATGTTTCACATGAGAGTCCCAGTCATTAAAAAAATCAAGATATCATCCAAATAAACAATCAGAAACTTGTCCACAAAATCCCTGAAAATGTCATTCATGAAGGACTGGAAGACGGAAGGAGCATTAGTGAGCCCAAAGGGCATCACAAGGTACTCAAAATGCCCTTCAGGGGTGTTAAATGCCGTCTTCCATTCATCCCCGTGCTTAATGCGAATAAGGTTATACGCCCCCCTGAGGTCAAGCTTGGTAAACCAAGTAGCGTTTTTTCACCCTGGAAAACAGGTCAGAAATCAAGGGTAACGGGTATTGATATTTCACAGTAATATTGTTCAAGAGACGATAATCAATACACGGCCTTAATGAACCATCTTTTTTGGCCACAAAGAAAAAACCGGCACCTAAGGGTGAAGAGGATGGTCTGATATGACCCTTCTCCAATGATTCCTTGATATAAGACCGCATAGCGTCATGTTCAGGTACAGACAAGTTAAAAAGGCGACCTTTAGGGAATTTACTACCTGGCACTAATTCAATAGCGCAGTCATAGCTCCTATGGGGAGGCAAGGATGCAGATTTACTTTCGCTAAACACATCAGAAAAATCAAACAAAAAGTCAGGAACATCCTCAGCCTGGGGGGAGGCAGAAAAAACAGGAGTGTTGGTATTAACACATTGGCAGCCCCAACTGGTTACAGACACAGATTTCCAATCCAAAACAGGATTATGAGACTGTAACCAAGGGAAACCCAGCACTATAATGTCATGCAGATTATATAGAACCAAAAATTTGCAGCACTCCTGGTGATCAGGTTCAACCCTCATTATCACCTGAGTAGAAAACTGGGGTTTATTCTCAGCCAAAGGGGTAGAATCGATCCCCAGTAAAGGAATAGACTTCTGTAGGGGTATCAAGGGAAACCCACAACGTTTAGCAAAATCATAATCCATCAGGTTAATAGCTGCTCCATAATCAACGAAAGCCTGAGCAGAAAATGAGGACAAAGAGCATATCAGAGTGACAGTTAATAAAAACTTAGTCTGAACACTACCCAAGACAACTGAGCGTGCAAAACGTCTTCCCCGCTTAGGGCAGACTGAAATAGCATGAGAGGCATCACCACAGTAGAAACATAACCCATTGCGCTTTCGAAACTCATGACGCTGTGCCCCAGACACCACTCCATCACACTGCATGGGCTCAGCAGCTGGCTCACAAGGCAACACCACTCCACGCATACTTCTCCGCTCACGCAAACGTCTGTCAATTTGAATCGCTAATGACATAGAATCATTGAGACCAGAGGTGACAGGGAATCCCACCATAACATCCTTTACATTATCCGACAGACCCTTCCGGAAAAGGGCCGCCAAAGCGTCGTCATTCCACTTGGTCAGGACTGCCCACCTACGGAATCTCTGACAGTATAACTCAGCGTCATCAAGCCCCTGATTTAATGCCAACAAGGCTTTTTCAGCTTGATCAGTGACATTAGGCTCATCGTACAATAACCCCAAAGCCTGAAAAAATGCATCAACATCACTCAAAACAGGATCCCCAGGTATCAGGGAAAAAGCCCAATCCTGAGGATCGCCGCGCAGGAGAGAGATGATAATTTGAACCTGCTGCGCTGCGTTTCCTGAGGACTTAGATTTTAAGGCAAGAAACAATTTACAATTATTTTTGAAATTCTGAAACTTAGCTCGATCCCCTAAAAACAAATCTGGCATGGGAATCCTAGGTTCCACAACAGGCAACCTAGCAAGATATGCAGCAATACTCTGAACCTCAGTGGCAAGCTGATCCACACGGCCAGACAACTGTGCAAACTCCATTGGGAGAAAAGATCCTCCCCAGCACCCAGAGATACAGAGGGAAAAAAAAAAAAAATGCAACAAACAGAAAAATATCTCTGACAACTTTTCTTCCTTCAAAATATTTTTTCCCTTCTGTGAGTACCATACAATTTTTATGGCCGGTGATACTGTTATGTTACGGTAGCTGAGGAGAGCAGGTAAAAAAGGAAATACACCAGAGCAGTTGGAATCTATGAGATTGCAGTACCCTGACTAACCACCACAACTAGAGGCAGCCGTGGAGCGTTCCTACGTTGGTCCTAGACGCCTCGTCACAGTCTGAGAAACTAACTACACCTAAAGATAGAAATAGGAAAGCTATCTGCCCCGGAGCAGAACCCCAAAGATAATAGAAAGCCCCCAAACATGTAATGGCGGTTAGACAAGAGGAAATACTGACACAGAAAGAAAATAGTATGAGCAAACGCTGGGGCCCAAACTATCTAAATAGAAAAGGATAGGAAGGGTACTTACTGCAATCTCAGAAAACCCTGAAAAAACACCAACTCTACTAATTTCAAAATCACCTGAGATCACACGACCTCTACCACCTAAATTAGTTCTCTGGTGTAACAAAAACAAAACAGCAGCCACTGAAAAAAAACTGGAAAAAGCAAAAGTACAAAACACAGTGGCTGGACTAAACTGAGAGGGCAAAAGCCCCCGGAGGGACCCTGAAGGCCCCCACAGAAGTGCAGGACAAAATGCAAAAATATAGCAAAAACACAAAATAAGAAATTGTCTTATCTGATAGCAGGAGATGCAGACACGACACAGCAGGCTACAAGGGAAACTGGAAAGAAGGATTCAGACCAGAACAATTGATCACCGGCAACCCTGATGGGAAAATGACTCCCTTACATAAGACCAATCAGTAACACCTGATTCCCAGTCCTCACAATCCTCACTAGTACCGCTTGTAACCACCAGAGGGAGCCTCTGCTCAGAACTCATCTCAAACCCATTCACAACAGAAATGGTTTACTGTATGTAAATCATGTGTCATTTCATGTCGGATTCTGTAATGATTTTACAGAAGCCGGCAATTGAATTAGCAGCTATTCTGCTACGTAGAAGTGTAAGAAATATATATAATTATTTGTTTTTTGTGTACAGTTTTTTTTTTTACAATGTGATTTTACCATGAGTTTTTACATAGAGAGAACTGCTCTATGTAAACCTCATGTTAAAATTGCATTGCATACGGATGGAAAACGGATGGAAAACAGGTGGTGCAATTAAAAATCGCATACAAATTGCATGACAATCGCATGCCAATTGCATAGAATCTGACCTTTTTTTCCATCCAGAAAACGGACCGTTTTTTTTCTCAAAAATGGGTATGTACCCTTAATTAACACGTACATTTCTGAAATTTTGTACACATGCACTCATGTAATTGTTAATTAAAACTCTATATCAAACTGCATGAAATCAAATGGTTTACTGTATGTAAACCATGTGTCATTTCATGTCGGATTCTGTAATGAAAGCCGGCAATTGAATTAGTGTCTATTCTGCTATGTAGAAGTGTATGACCTATATATATATAGATATCTATATCTTATATAGATATAGATATACAGATATATGTATAATTATTTGCTTTTTGTGTAGTTTTTTTTACAATGTGATTTTAACATGAGTTTTTACATAGAGAGAACTGCTCTATGTAAAACGTCATGTTAAAATCGCATTGCATACGGATGGAAAACGGATGGTGCGATTAAAAATCGCATACAAATCGCATGACAATCGCATGACAATTGCATAGAATCAGACCATTTTTTCCATCCAGAAAACGGACCATTTTTTTTTCTCAAAAATGGGTATGTACCCTTTATTAACATGTACATTTCTGAAATTTTGCACACATGCACTCATGTAATTGTTAATTAAAACTATATATCAAACTACATGAAAAGAAATGGTTTACTGTATGTAAATCATTTGTCATTTCATGTTGGATTCTGTAATGATTTTACAGAAGCCGGTGTTAGAGGTCGAGTTCCTGCTCCTGCACAGGGGGAATCTAGAGCCATTCCCACTGCGGCCCCCTTCATCCGTCTCCGGCCGCAGTGGAGTCTCCTCAGCAGAGACGTCGGTCCCAGCATCTTGCACAGCCTGATACGGTACAAAGGGTTACTGCTGCCTTTCCAGGTTCTGTAATTGTAGCCAGTACTGGTCAGCGGCCAGCAGAAAGCTATGAGATTAAGTCCTGCTTTTCCCCTTCTGAGCATGCCCAGGGCAAGGTCTTCCATTGGAGACCAAGGATCACATGCTCAGGCACTGCAGCAACTCCTATTGGTACGCCAGGAAGGTCCTGAAACTGCTTGTGTTCTGGAACAGTTTCTCATTGGTCCTTTTCTGGAAGGTCTGGTAGTTGCTGCTATAAAAGGGTTGCATGGCCGCAATTCTGTTATGTGCTTTGCCCCAGTGTGGTCATGTACGCATGCGGTTAGGGCTCGGCTGAAATAAGCCCCTAGAATACCGGCACCTCCGGTGAGGAGTTTTTGTATGCACGTGTTCAGGGTTTGGCTGAAATAGCCTCTAGAATACCGGCTACTCCGGTGAGGAGTTGGTTGTTTGCGTTACTGACTGCATGACCACAGACTGCTATCTGCTCAGCAGTTATCTGTGTGCTCCTGTGGTGTTAACAGGACACAGTCTCTATCTGAGCGTCTATGTCAGCGACTCTGTGAAGTAACAGAGTTCGCTCATACCGCCACATAGTGCCACAGCGTCTATGTCTGCGACTCTGTGAAGTAACAGAGCTCGCTTATACTGCCATATCCTGTCATCTTACTAGCAGCAGGCTTTGCCTGCACGATGGACCCTGGGCTGCGAACGCATCCATTATTTATGTTTATTTGGTGTGTTCCGCAGACCCTAACAGTCGGCAATTGAATTAGCGGCTATTCTGCTATGTAGAAGTGTATGTCCTATATATACATATATATATATACTAGTGATTAACCCGTTCTATGCCCGGGTGGCAAGCATTTTTATAGGTACATGGTCTCCATTCTGGTATGTGCTGCCCCCCTCCTATCCTAGTATGCATGGCACCCCTCATCCCCACCCAAATCTACTATGCATGGCACCCCATTCCTCATCCCGGTATGCATGGTCCCCTCATCCCCCAATCCTGGTATGCATGGTACCCCCTCATCCCTATCCTGGTATGCATGTTACCTGCTCATCCATATCCTGGTATTCATGGTTCTCTCACCCCCCAATCCTGGTATGCATGGTCCCCTCACCCCCCAATCCTGGTATGCATGGTTCCCTCCTGCCCAATCCTGATATGCATGGTCCCCTCACCCCCCAATCCTGATGTGCATGGTCCCCTCACCCCCCTATCCTGATGTGCATGGTCCCCCTCACCCCCCAATCCTGATGTGCATGGTCCCCTCACCTCCCAATCCTGATGTGCATGGCCCCCTCACCCTCCAATCCTGATGTGCATGGTCCCGTCACCCCATCCTGTTGAGCATGGTCCCCTCACCCCAAACCTGATGTGCATGGTCTCACCCCCCAATCCTGATGTGCATGATCTCCTCACCCCCAATTCTTATATGAATGGTACCCTCACCCCCAATCCTGATATGCATGGTCCCCTCACCCCCCAAACCTGATATGCATGGTCCCCTCACCCCCCAATCCTGATATGCAAGGTCCCCTCACCCCCCAATCCTGGTATGCATGGTCCCATCACCCCCAATCCTGATGTGCATGGTCTCCTCACCCCCTAATCCTGATGTGCATGGTCCCCTCACCCCCCCAATCCTGATGTGCATGGTCTCCTCACCCCCTATCCTGGTATGCATGGTCCTCTCACCCCCTATCCTGGTGTGCATGGTCCCCTCGCCCCCCAATCCTGATGTGCATGGTCCCCTGGCAAGCATTTTTAAAGGTATATGGTCTCCCATGCTGGTATGTGCTACCCCCCTCCTATCCTGGCATGCATGGCACCCCTCATCCCTATCCTGGTATGCATGGTACCCCTCATCCCTATGCTGGTATGTATGGTCCCCTCACCCCCACCCAAATATGGTATGCATGGCACCCCATTCCTCATCCTGGTATGCATGGACCCCTCATCACCCAATCCTGGTATGCATGGTACCCCCTCGTCCCTATACTGGTATGCATGGTACCTGCTCATCCATATCCTGGTATTCATGGTTCCCTCACCCCCCAATCCCGGTATGCATGGTCCCCTCACCTCCCCAATCCCGGTATGCACGGTCCCCTCACCCACCAATCCTAGTATGCAAGGTCACCTCCCACCCAATCCTGGAATGCATGGTCCCCTCACCCCCCAATTCTGGTATGACTGGTCCCCTCACCCCCAATTCTGGTATGAATGGTCCCCTCATCGCCCAATCCTGATGTGCATGGTCCGCTCACCCCCCAATCCTGATGTGCATGGTCCGCTCACCCCCAATCCTGATGTGCATGGTCCCCTCACCCCCCAATCCTGATGTGCATGGTCCCCTCACCCCCCCAATCCTGATGTGCATGGTCCCCTCACCCCCCCAATCCTGATGTGCATGGTCCTCTCACCCCCAACCCTGATGTGAATGGTCCGCTCACCCCCCAACCCTGATGTGCATGGTCCGCTCACCCCCAATCCTGATGTGCATGGTCCCCTCACCCCCAATCCTGATGTGCATGGTCCCCTCACCCCCCAATCCTGATGTGCATGGTCCCCTCACCCCCCAACCCTGATGTGCATGGTCCCCTCAACCCCCAACCCTGATGTGCATGGTCCCCGCACCCCCTCCAATCCTGATGTGCATGGTCCGCTCACCCCCAAACCCTGATGTGCATGGTCCGCTCACCCCCAATCCTGATGTGCATGGTCCCCTCACCCCCAATCCTGATGTGCATGGTCCCTCACCCCCCAATCCTGATGTGCATGGTCCCCTCACCCCCCAATCCTGATGTGCATGGTCCCCTCACCCCCCAACCCTGATGTGCATGGTCCCCTCACCCCCCAACCCTGATGTGCATGGTCCCCTCACCCCCCAACCCTGATGTGCATGGTCCCCTCACCCCCCTATCCTGATGTGCATTGTCCCCCTCACCCCCCAACCCTGATGTGCATGGTCCCCTCACCCCCAATCCTGATGTGCATGGTCCCCTCACCCTCCAACCCTGATGTGCATGGTCCCCTCACCCCTAACCCTGATGTGCATGGTCCCCTCACCCCCAACCCTGATGTGCATGGTCCCCTCACCCCCCAATCCTGATGTGCATGGTCCCCTCACCCCCCCAACCCTGATGTGCATGGTCCCCTCACCCCCCAACCCTGATGTGCATGGTCCGCTCACCCCCCAACCCTGATGTGCATTGTCCCCTCACCCCCCAACCCTGATGTGCATGGTCCCTTCACCCCCCAACCCTGATGTGCATGGTCCTCTCACCCCCCAACACTGATGTGCATGGTCCCCTCACGGCCCCCCTATCCTGATGTGCATGGCCCTCTCACCGCTATTAAACTGCACAGATACATCCAAAAAAAAAAAACATTTATACTCACCTTTCATCCCTGTGCTCCGTTCTGCTGGACGCCGGGGGAGGAGAGCGGCGCCGGAGTACGCGCATGCCCATACCGCGCGGTCCGGCGCCATATTGCTGAAGACACACTGTAAATGTGTCTTCAGCAAAATGGCGCCGGATAGCGCTACTGCGCATGCGCGATCCGATGCGCACTCCTGGTCTCCTGCCCCGGAAGAAGAGAAGCACCGCGGAAACGCTCCTCCCGTTCAGGTAAGTATGTGAATATGGCGCCGGAGATCGCGGTATGCATCCAGTACGCATACCGCGATCTCCGGCGCCATACAGAGTACTCACCGCTCTGGATGCCTCACTCTGTCTGGAGCCAGACTGCGCAGGCGTGTTGCGCTTGCGCAGTCTATAAAGGCTTCAGACAGAGTGACGCTCCTACCGTTATATTATAGATACATATATAATTATGTGCTTTTTGTGTTTTGTGTACTGTACAATTAATTAACACGTACATTTCTGAAATTTTGCACACAAGCACTCATGTAATTGTTAATTAAAACTATATATCAAACTACATGAAAAGAAATGGTACACTGTATTTAAATCATGTGTCATTTCATGTCGGATTCTGTAAGGATTTTACAGAAGCTGGCAATTGAATTAGCGGCTATTCTGCTATGTAGAAGTGTATGAACTATATATATTTTTATATGTATATATATAAATACATATATATATATATATATATATATATATATATATATGATTATTTGCTTTTTAAAATAATGTGTACATTTTTTTTCCAATGTTATTTTAACATGAATTTTTACATAGAGAGGTCTGGTCAATGTAAAACCTCATATTAAAATCGCATTGCATACGGATCGAAAACGGATAGTGCGATTAAAAATCGCATACAAATCGCATGACAATCGTATGCCAATTGCATAGAATCGGACCGTTTTTTCCATCCAGAAAACGGACCGTTTTTTCTCGCAAATGGGTATGTACCCTATATACTGTATGTGTCACAATGACATGTATATATGTATTCTATGTGTATATATCTATTCTTTCTTATGTGATTTTATAACTGTCATTTGGGTCCATTATATGTCGGTTTTGCAAGCCGGCGAGAAAATCTCAGCGAACGGATGCTATACGGATGACACATTGATATTTTGATGCGAGGAAATCGCATCCTCGCATTGCACACGGATGACATACGGATCACTGTTCAGATGACTTTTCTGCATATTACGGCCGTATAATATGGTCCGATTTTTATACGGTGTGTGTGACTCCGGCCACAGACAGATAGATAGATAGCCAGTTAGCTAGATAATAGTTAAATAGATAATAGATAGATAATAGATAGATTGATGATAGATAGATAATAGATAGATAGAAGATAGACAGATAGATAGAAGATAGATAGATAGATAATAGATAGACAGATAGATAGATAGATAGAAGATAGATAGATAGATAGATAGATAGATAGTAATAGAAGATAGATGGAAAATAGATAGATAATAGATAGAATGGTACATAAATAGTTAAATAGCATTAATTAAAAAAAAAGGGAAAAAAATGGCGTGGGCTCCGGCGCAATTTTCTGCACCAGAGGGGGAAAGCCAATGGCTCGGGCCAATATTTCTAGCCTGCGAAGGCGTTAATACCCATGGAGCTTCCCAGGCTATGAATATCAGCCCACAGCTAGCCTTTACTAGCTATTAAAATAGGGGGACCCCGAAAAAAAATGACGTTGGGTCCCCCAGTAATTTATAGCCAGAAAGGCTACGCAGACAGCTGCGGGCTGATATTCATAGCCTAGGAAGGGGCCATGGATATTGGTGCACCCCCCTGGCTAAAAATACCAGCACCCAGCCGCCCCATCTGTAAGATGCGACAATTCCGACACAGCCCCTCTCTTCCCACTCCCCTGTAGCGGTGGGATATGGGGTAATAAGGGGTTAATATCACCTTGCTATTGTAAGGTGACTGTTGTAAACGTATTGGAGACAATTTCTGAGCCGAGGCTCCCTCTGGTGGTTGCTGTCAGTACTGAAGCTGTATAGAATGACTGGGCCTCCTCAGCTAGCAGCGATACCTGGCAATCAGGAGTCACTGACTGGACTGATATAAAGGAGCTGCCTTCCCATGATCCTCGCCGGTGATCAATTGTTTGTTTCCTGTTCATTTGGAAGTCTGCTGGTGTCTTGCCTGTGTCTGCTACTTTCAGATAAGATATTTTCTGCTTATTTCTATTGTGTTTGCTATTTCCATTTTTGTCTGCACCTTTGTGGAGGTTAGCCGGGTCCCCTCCTGGGGCCTGTGCTTCTCTCTGTTTTCTGTAGCCACTATTATTTGTTCAATTTCACTTTCCCTGCTTTTTGAGTGGCTGCGGGTTAGCCTTGTTCACTCTGAGATCTGATTTAGTGGGTGGCAAGATCGTGTGATCTCAGCATTTTTGTAATCAGAAGTGTTGAAAGTTTTGCTAGGGTGTTGCTGGGTTGCAGATAGTATTCTGTTCTTTCCTGTCCTATTTAGTCAGTGTTTTGCCCTTGCGTTTGCGCACTCTATTTTCTGTCTGCGTTTGTGTTTCATCTTGTCTAACTGCCATTATATGTTTGGGGGCTGCCTATTCCTTTGGGGCTCTACTCCGGGGCAGTTAGCTTTCCTGTTTCTGTCTTTAGGTGTAGCTAGCTCTCCGGCCGTGCCGAGGCGTCTAGGATCACCGTAGGTACGCTCCACGGCTGCTTCTAGTTGTGCAGTTAGTTTAGGGATCTTGTTATGTTTCGGTAGCTGAGGAGGACAGGAACAACAGCAGGGCAGCCGAACACCTGAGATGTTGGTAACTGATGGGTTGCAGATTCCTAAACTAACGACACAACTAGAAGTAGCCGTGGAGCGTTCCTACGTTGATCCTAGACGCTTCGTCACAGCCTGAGAGATAACTACACCTAAAGGCAGAAAGATGAAAGCTATCTGCCCCGCAGCAGATCCCCAAAGAAAATAGGAAGCCCTCAAACATATAATGGCGGTTAGACAAGATGAAAATACAAACATAGGCAGAAAATAGACTGAGCAAACGCTGGGGCCACAAGCTGACTAAATAGGATAGGACAGGAGAGATTACTTTCTGCAACCCAGAAAACCCTACAAAAATCCAACAATTCTGATTACAAAAATACTAAGATCACACGATCTCGCCTCCCACTAAATCAGATCTCAGTGTGAACAAAAACCAAGCAGCAGCCGCTAAAAAAAAAACAGGAAAAAGCAAATGAGCAAATAACAGTGGCTGCAGATAAACTGTGAGGAGCTCAGGCCCCAGGAGGGGACCTGGCTGACCTCCACAAAAGTGCAGAAAACAATGCAAAAAGCAAGCACAAAAAGAAAAGCAAAAAATATCTTATCTGAAAGCAGGAGAGGCAGACAGGACTCCAGCAAACTTCCAAATGAACCAGGAACCACAATTGAGACAAGAACAATTGATCACCGGCAACCATCATGAGAGGGAACATCCCTTATTTCAGACCAGTCCGTGATTCCAGATTGCCACTCCTCGCTGAAAGGTTCAGTACCGTCTGTAACCATTAGAGGGAGCCTCTGCTCAGAAACCATCTCTAGCACATTCATAACAGGATCTGCAACCAATAAGTTCCAACCTCTCAGGTTTTCGGCTGCCTTGCTGTTTTGCTCCTGTCCTCCTCAGTTACCAAATCATAACAGGTGACATTAAGCCCGGTCAATAATAAAGAGGCGTCAATAAGACGCCTATCCATTATTAATCTTATATTAATAAAGGGTTAAAAAAACAACACACGCATAAGAATATAGTATTTTAATGAAATAAAACACAACACGGTTTTCATATCTTTATTATACGCTCAGATCCAAGCGACGCCCTCGATTTCCTGTAATAAAACGTAAAAAAATAAAACAACCGTATACTCCCTGTCCGACGCAGTCCAATTAATAACGAATGTCCCACGACAATCTCCCCTATAGAACAGTGACATCAGGTGATGCCACTGCTCTGTAGGGCCTCCCAGTGATGCACTGACAGGAGACAATGGCTCCTGCAGTGCATCACTGAGTTTATTCTCTCACTTTATGGCAATGCTGCATGGGAATTTTCTCACCCAGCATTGCCAGTGAGAGAATGAACTGTAGTGACGTCATTCTCTCCCGGCGTCTGAACGATACACAGGAGTGTATCACAGGGGCGGTGTAGAGTGCTGACATCACCCAATGTCAGCGTTTTAGACCAGAGATCGTCGTGGGACTCTCGTTATTATTATCTGGACTACGGCAGACAGGTGATGTATAGGTTGCTTTATTATTTTATTTTTATTACAGGAGACAATGGCATTGGGGAATAGGTGATTGGGGAGTATGTAATCTATGTTATGTGTTGTATGTTATGTGTATGTTCTGTATGTTATATGTTATGTGTGTGTACCATATGTTCTGTGTTGTATGTTATGTGTATGTACTGTATGTTATGTGTTGTATGTTATGTGTATGTTATGTGTTATATGTATGTTCTTTATGTTATGTGTTGTATGTTATATGTATGTTTTGTATGTTATGTGTTACATGTATGTTATGTGTTGTATGTTATATGTATGTACTGTATGTTATGTGTTATATGCATGTTATGTGTTGTATGTTATATGTTGTATGTTATATGTATGCTCTGTATGTTATGTGTTATATGTATGTTCTGCATGTTATGTGTTGTATGTTATATGTATGCTATGTGTTGTATGTTATATGTATGTTACGTGTTGTATGTTATATGTATGTACTGTATGTTATGTGTTGTATGTTATATGTATGTTACGTTTTGCATGTTATATGTATATACTGTATGTTGTGTTATATGTATGTTCTGTATGTTATGTGTTATATGTACTGTATGTTATATGTATGTTATGTGTTGTATTTTATATGTGTGCTCTGTAGTGTTGAGCATTCCGATACTGCAAATATCGGGTATCGGACGATATTTGCTGTATCGGAATTCCGATTCTGAGTTCCGATATTTTTGTCATATCGGATACCGGAATCTGAGTTTTCCGACCAAGTCTATGGGAGTTCCTGTGTCACAGAATGAAGTACGTGACACAGGAACTTCCCGAAACTGTCACTGTCAGTGTCAGTCGGGTCAGACAGGTGTCAGGACTCAGCAGAATCCTTTGTGGTGTTTTATTTCATTAAAATACTTTTTTCTGGCTGTGTCAATTTTTAAAAATTTTCAAACTATGATTAATAATTGATCGGTGTCTTATTGACGCCTCTCCATTATTAACCGGGCTTATTGTCACCGATCAATCAAAGGTGACATTAACCCCTTATTACCCCGCTTGCCACAGGGCAAGTGGGAAGAGCCGGGTAAAGTGCCACAATTGGCGCCTCTTTGGATGCACCAATTGTGGGGCTGCTGCAGCCTGGTATTTTTAGGCTGTTGAGGACCAAAATCCATGGGCCTTGACAGTCTTTTAATACCAGGCCGCAGCAGTCTGCATTTTTCTTGGCTGGTTAACAAAAATAGGGGGATCCTCACGCCATTTTTTTTTCGAGGGGATCCCCTATTTTTGTTAACCAGCCAAGCTAAGCAGACTGCTGTGGCCTGGTATTATCAGGCTTGCAAGGTCCATGGATATTGGATCCTTACCAGTAGGCCTCAGCAGTCTGCTTCATCTGGCTGGTTAACAAAAATAGGGGGACCCCATGCCATTTTTTTTCGAGGGGATCCCTATTTTTGTTAACCAGCCAAGATAAGAAGACTGCTGTGGCCTGGTATTATCAGGCTTGCAAGGTCCATGGATATTGGATCCTTACCAGAATGTAGACCGGCTTACTTTTCTGAAAATGAACAAGGCATGGATCTCACCTGAATTTGCCTGTCCGTTTTCAGATTAAATAACTGTTTGGCAACGTTTTCCATGTCTCCTGTTATGTTCATCTTTCTACCACCTGAACTCTACTCCCTGGGCTACAACACCGCCATTTGTTGCTCGTAAGTAATTGGCAGGGGTACTGACTCCTGGCCAGCCTGGTTACAGCACGACAGCTGTTTCCTGGCAGTGTGAACGTCAATTATCCTCCAATATGTTGTGCTGTCGTGTTGCATTCGGGTTAGCCGACTCTATGGTGCCTGCAGTTTAGGTGATTCCTATGTGTGCTGTGGGATATGTAAATAAAGGCTGTTTCCATTGTGACAATAGGACAAGCACCCACTGTAGGACTGTGTGATTCGGTAACTGCGGACGGCTTGCGTCCTGTCAACTTACATTTTCATGGGTGCGTTCTGCTACCCGTCCGGGGTCCAGTACCGTCAACTGGTTCTCCCAGTGCCTTTGGCCTAGGTGCCTCCATCTCCGTATCCGAGTTCCACCAACGTCTGCTGGTCCTTGGTAGTGCTTTGGAGCACAGGTACCTCCTGCTTAGTAACCGTGTCACAGTAACGTCAGCTGGTACTCGGTTGTGACATTGCCTCTTTTCCTTCTGCTACCCGTCCGGGGTCCAGTACCGTCAACTGGTTCTCCCCAGTGCCTTTGGCCTAGGTGCCTCCATCTCCGTATCCGAGTTCCACCAACGTCTGCTGGTCCTTGGTAGTGCTTTGGAGCACAGGTACCTCCTGCTTAGTAACCGTGTCACAGTAACGTCAGCTGGTACTCGGTTGTGACATTGCCTCTTTTCCTTCTGCTACCCGTCCGGGGTCCAGTACCGTCAACTGGTTCTCCCCAGTGCCTTTGGCCTAGGTGCCTCCATCTCCGTATCCGAGTTCCAGCAACGTCTGCTGGTCCTTGGTAGTGCTTTGGAGCACAGGTACCTCCTGCTTAGTAACCGTGTCACAGTAACGTCAGCTGGTACTCGGTTGTGACATTGCCTCTTTTCCTTCTGCTGCCCCTCCGGGTTCCAGCACAGTCAGCTGGTCCTCGTTACTTCCATTGTCTCTTGCTCCATCTGATACCCGTCCGGGTTCCAGTAACGTCAGCTGGTTCTCGGAAATTAGACGACCTTAAAGACCACCCAGAAGAAGATGACGACAACAAGGACGACGAGCATGAAGCCAACCAGCCTGAACACCATCACAAAGAAAAAATAAAAGATTACCCAGAAGAAGATCACCAACAGGACAAAGAAGGTTAAGACAAACTACAAGATGTAGCGTCGGCGTCCCTGCCTTCTGCCAGGCAGGGACGCTGTTCCCCTGCAGCAGCGTCCTCTGCCAGGCAGGGACGTCGCCCCCCTTACCCTTCCTCAGCGTCCTCCTTCCGCCCTGCTGGGGCCGCGCGCTCCTTCCCTGCTGCTGGACTTAGGGCGCGCGCCCGCGCCCTCCCCCACTCTTAAAGGAGCCGCGCGCATTTTTCAAATAAGTCCCCGGCCAATGCCGGAGGACTCCACCCTATATTAAGGGCTTCCTCCTTAATGGAGGTGCCCGAGCAATGTTGTTGTTGCACTGTTTCACTCTGCTTCAGCCCTCAGGTCCCGTTACCAGTTACCTGCCTGTTTCCTGCCCGTTTGCTGTATGCTACCTGTCCGCAAGTCTACCCGGAGGTTCGGACGTCACAAGTGGTGATCCACGGCTATTCCAGAGACTCTTGCCTGCTCGCTTGGGAGCGATCATCTGCCATCTGACTGCAGCCCTACCCGGAGGTTCGGACGTCACAAGCGGTGATCCCCGGCTATTCCAGAGACTCTTGCCTGCTCACTTGGGAGCGATCATCTGCCATCTGACTGCAGCCTACCGGGAGGCTTCACCATCTCAGGTCGTATATACCTGTCCATCTAGAGACTGCCCCGGTTACTTGCTGTGACAACCTGCCTGTCAATCCAGAGACTGCCCCGGTCACTTGCCGTGACAACCTGCCTGTCTATCCAGAGACTACCCCGGTCACTTGCTGTGACAACCTGCCTGTCAATCCAGAGACTGCCCCGGTCACTTGCCGTGACAACCTACCTGTCAATCCAGAGACTGCCCCGGTCACTTGCCGTGACAACCTGCCTGTCAATCCAGAGACTGCCCCGGTCACTTGCCGTGATCCTTTCCCGTATAACCAGAGACTGCCCCGTCACTTGCCGTGACTTCCTGTCCGTCTCCCTGGGCGCCACCCGCTCTCTTACAAGTATAACCTTCTTGTAAAATAAAGCTCAGAGGTTCCACCTACCTGACCCGTTACAGTTTGCTCGGGCCATGGAACCCGGTGGCACCCAAACCCCTTCGCTATCTGACCTGTGTAATGAACTGTCTCGTCAGAGGTCTCAACAGGAGTCCATCCTGGGTCATCTGCGGTGTGTTAATTCCCGCCTGGACACTCTGAATACTTCCCCGACAACCACCGCGAGCACCATGACCCGCAATCCGGCAGTTCCGCTGCTTACCAACTCCGTGGTTTCTATTCCAGGACCTCGACTTTCAGCTCCTCCTCGGTTTGGAGGCGACCCTGCTCTGGCTCGGGGTTTCATCAACCAATGTACCCTGCATTTTGAACTCCTGGCACACCAGTTTAACTCTGACCGGGCCAAAATTGCCTTCATCATGTCACATCTCACCGGAGAGGCCCTGGCCTGGCTAAATCCTCTTTGGGAAAGAGAAGATCCTCTGGTGTCTAACCTGTCTGCTTTTCTCTTAGCCTTCCGGAAGGTATTCGATGAACCCGGACGGAAGACCTCCTCTGCATCATCTCTGCTGCGTCTTCGTCAGGAGAGTCTCACCGTGGGTCAATATGCCATAAGGTTTCGTACCCTTGCCTCAGAGCTGGCTTGGGATAATGACGCTCTGATAGCTGTCTTCTGGGAGGGCCTGTCCGGCCGCATTAAAGATGAACTTGCCGGTCGAGACATTCCAACCTCTCTCGATGACCTCATAACTCTGGCCAATCGAATTGATCTACGGTTCCAGGAGCGAGCCAAAGAGGTCACCCGTGAGAGAAGGTTTCCTCGCCTAGCTCCTTCATTTCAGAGACCTGTAACTCCTTCCGTATCTCCTCAAGTGCCCCCGGCAGAGCCCATGCAGGTCGACCAGACCAAGATGGTCAAAGCCCGTCAGGACTCACGCCATGCTGAGGGGAGTTGCTTCTACTGTGGCAGTAAGGAGCACCGGATCCGTACCTGCCCAGAGAGGTCGGGAAACGCCTGTGTCTAGGTTCGCTCGGAGAGGTCCACCTAGACAAGAATAAATCCTCTTCATCTCTGCTGCTGTCTGTCTCAATTCTCCTCGGTGAGAACCGTTACTTCGAACTAGCCCAACTTGATTCTGGAGCAGCTGGGAATCTCGTTTCACAGGCTCTGGTAGAGAAATATCGCATTCCCACCAAACCTCTGCTTGAACCAGTATCTGTTTGCTGCTGTAGATGGGGGTCTTCTACCACGTCCCATCCAGCTTATCACCGAGGCTATAACCCTGCAGGTGGGAATGTTACATTCTGAGAGTATCTCATTTCATGTTCTACCTGGACTCTCTCACGCTTTCTTACTAGGTCTGCCTTGGCTCCAAAAGCATGCACCCGTGCTCGACTGGCAGACTGGAGAGATTCTTCGCTGGGGACAGGACTGTCATCAAACGTGTCTGGTGCCTGTTCATCCTGTCCGTCCTTCTCCTACACCTGCTAATCTACCAGGACTCCCGATTCCATATTGGTCTTTCGCTGATGTCTTTAATAAAAAGGAAGCAGAGACATTACCCCCACACAGACCGTATGATTGCCCGATCGACCTGCTACCTGGTACTACGCCTCCCCGTGGGCGTATTTACCCATTGTCCGCTGCTGAGACCAGGTCGATGTCCGAATATATCGAGGAGAACTTGGCCAAAGGATTCATCCGGAAATCTACCTCCCCAGCGGGAGCAGGTTTCTTCTTCGTAAAAAAGAAAGACGGATCTCTCCGTCCCTGTATTGACTACAGAGGCTTAAATTTGATCACGGTGAAGAATAAGTACCCTCTTCCGCTCATTCCAGAATTGTTTGATCGACTTAGAGGGGCGAGAATCTTCACCAAACTGGATCTTCGTGGGGCATACAACCTGGTTCGTATCCGTCGGGGAGATGAATGGAAGACGGCATTCAACACCCGGGACGGCCACTACGAGTATTTGGTGATGCCCTTTGGTCTCTGTAATGCTCCAGCAGTCTTTCAGGAGTTGGTCAATGACATCTTTCGGGACCTCCTCTACTCTTGCGTTGTGGTGTACCTAGACGATATCTTGGTCTTCTCTCCGGACCTCCAATCTCACCGGAGGGATGTTCGTCAGGTTCTGCTCAGGCTCAGGCAGAATCACCTCTTCGCCAAATATGAGAAGTGCCTCTTTGAGCAGACCTCGCTTCCGTTTTTGGGCTACATCATTTCTCAGACAGGCCTACGAATGGATCCGGAGAAACTGTCTGCCATCGAGAAGTGGCCTCGACCGGAGGGGTTGAAGGCCATTCAGCGGTTCCTGGGATTCGCCAACTATTACCGCCTCTTCATACCGCACTTCTCTTCCAGGACTGCTCCAATCTCCGCGCTCACCCGCAAGGATGCTAACCCCAAACAGTGGACGCCCGAAGCAGAGGAGGCCTTTCTTTCCTTAAAACAGGCCTTCTCTTCCGCTCCAGTGCTGCATCGCCCGGACGGCAACAAGAAGTTCTTCCTGGAGGTGGACGCTTCCTCCTCTGGAGCCGGAGCGGTACTCACTCAAAAATCTTCATCCGGGAGGATGGTATCCTGCGGCTTCTTCTCCAAACTCTTCTCCTCCTCCGAGCGCAACTACTCCATAGGAGACCGAGAGTTATTGGCCATCAAGTTGGCATTGGAGGAGTGGCGTTACCTACTCGAGGGGGCTCTTCATCCGGTAATCATTTACACGGACCACAAGAATCTGGCTTACCTCCAGCATGCTCAGAGACTTAACCCTCGCCAAGCCCGGTGGTCCTTGTTTTTTGCCCGCTTCGATTTTCTCTTGCATTTTCGCCCGGCTGACAAGAACGTCAAGGCTGATGCCTTGTCCCGGTCTTTCCTGGTGTCAGATCTCGAGGAAGAACCTAAACATATCATCGATCCCGCCAGAGTGATGCGGGTGGCTCCCGTGAGTCTAAATCGTCTCCCTCCAGGTAAGACGTTCGTATCAGTAACCGACCGGAAGAGAATCCTACACTGGGGTCATTCGTCTAAACTAGCTGGCCACGCTGGTCAGAAAAAGACCCTCCAACTCATAACCCGGCATTATTGGTGGCCTACCCTGCACAAGGACGTAATAGACTTTGTATCTGCCTGTGTCTCCTGTGCCCGCAACAAAGTTCCGAGACACCTGCCTGCCGGCCGTCTTCTTCCGCTTCCTGTACCCGCTGCCCCCTGGCAGCATATAGCCATGGACTTCATAACAGATCTGCCCGTTTCTGCCGGTTGTACGGTCATTTGGGTGGTCGCTGACCGCTTTTCCAAGATGGCTCACTTCATTCCTCTGCCAGGTCTTCCGTCTGCACCCGAGTTGGCTAAAGACTTTATCCGCCACATCTTCCGTCTCCATGGTCTGCCTCGTCACATTGTGTCGGATCGTGGGGTACAGTTCACCTCACGTTTCTGGAGAGCCACTTGTAAGTTGCTAGACGTCACCTTGGATTTCTCCTCCGCTTACCACCCGCAGTCCAATGGACAAGTTGAGCGAATCAATCAGAATCTGACCAGTTATCTCCGGCACTTCGTTAATGCCCACCATTCTGACTGGGTGGAGCTCCTGCCTTGGGCCGAATTCTCTTACAATAATCACGAGAGCGAATCTTCCTCCAAGTCTCCGTTTTTTGTAGTCTTCGGTCAGCACCCTCGGATCCCTGTTCCTGTCACCATCTCTGTGGACAATCCAGCTGCGGAATCTCTGGTTAGAGAATTTTCCTCCATATGGGAGAGTACCTGATCCGCACTCATTCAGTCATCCGAGCGTATGAAGAGACATGCTGACAAAAGACGTCTGGACCCTCCTCAATTCCGTCCTGGGATAAGGTCTGGCTTTCATCCAAGTATGTCCGGCTCAAGATTCCTTCCGACAAGTTAGGCCCTCGGTTCATCGGTCCCTTTGAGATCATCAGCCAGATCAACCCGGTGTCCTATAAATTGAAACTCCCGGCCAATTTGCGCATTCCTAACTCTTTCCATGTATCTCTCCTCAAACCGGTGGTACTTAACTCTTTTTTCAAGTCTACAGGTACACCTCCTGCTCCAGTGTCTGCTGACGATGAATTTGAGGTAGAGAACATTCTGGCCACCAAAAGGGTAGGAAGAAAGACTTATTTTTTGGTGGATTGGAAGGGGTTTGGTCCTGAGGAGAGAACGTGGGAGCCTCGGGAGAACATCCATGCCCCTCTCATCCTAGCTAAATTTCTTTCTGGCCTAAAGAGGGGGGGGCCTAGAGGGGGGGTACTGTAGCGTCGGCGTCCCTGCCTTCTGCCAGGCAGGGACGCTGTTCCCCTGCAGCAGCGTCCTCTGCCAGGCAGGGACGTCGCCCCCCTTACCCTTCCTCAGCGTCCTCCTTCCGCCCTGCTGGGGCCGCGCGCTCCTTCCCTGCTGCTGGACTTAGGGCGTGCGCCCGCGCCCTCCCCCGCTCTTAAAGGAGCCGCGCGCATTTTTCAAATAAGTCCCCGGCCAATGCCGGAGGACTCCACCCTATATTAAGGGCTTCCTCCTTAATGGAGGTGCCCGAGCAATGTTGTTGTTGCACTGTTTCACTCTGCTTCAGCCCTCAGGTCCCGTTACCAGTTACCTGCCTGTTTCCTGCCCGTTTGCTGTATGCTACCTGTCCGCAAGTCTACCCGGAGGTTCGGACGTCACAAGTGGTGATCCACGGCTATTCCAGAGACTCTTGCCTGCTCGCTTGGGAGCGATCATCTGCCATCTGACTGCAGCCCTACCCGGAGGTTCGGACGTCACAAGCGGTGATCCCCGGCTATTCCAGAGACTCTTGCCTGCTCACTTGGGAGCGATCATCTGCCATCTGACTGCAGCCTACCGGGAGGCTTCACCATCTCAGGTCGTATATACCTGTCCATCTAGAGACTGCCCCGGTTACTTGCTGTGACAACCTGCCTGTCAATCCAGAGACTGCCCCGGTCACTTGCCGTGACAACCTGCCTGTCTATCCAGAGACTACCCCGGTCACTTGCTGTGACAACCTGCCTGTCAATCCAGAGACTGCCCCGGTCACTTGCCGTGACAACCTACCTTTCAATCCAGAGACTGCCCCGGTCACTTGCCGTGACAACCTGCCTGTCAATCCAGAGACTGCCCCGGTCACTTGCCGTGATCCTTTCCCGTATAACCAGAGACTGCCCCGTCACTTGCCGTGACTTCCTGTCCGTCTCCCTGGGCGCCACCCGCTCTCTTACAAGTATAACCTTCTTGTATAAATAAAGCTCAGAGGTTCCACCTACCTGACCCGTTACACAAGATACAGAACAAGAGACAGAAGAACAATAAGCAGAAGATCAAAAAGCAGAAGAACATGAAGTATAAGACCAAAATGAAGAGCAAAATATATGCTCTAAATTGTAAGCAGAAGAAGACTAAGCAGTGTATGGGGGTGAGTCCGTTCCTCCTCGTGGTGCCCCTGGAAAATGCCTGCTGCTGCAGGCTAAACTGAACACGGACAAATACTGTTGTAATTTAAATCTTTTGTGACAGCAAGAACGGAAGAATGAAAAATTCATACTTTTACAGATTACAAGTACAGGAATCTCTGTCACAAATAAGAATATGATGAAGAAGATGAAGAGGAAGAAGATGAAGAATTTGAATATGAAGAAGATTAATAGTTTAATAATAACAATATGAGTAATGTAAACAAAAACATGAATAGCAAGAAGTTTAAGAAGAAGATTAAGAAGGTGAAGATGAAGAATAATTTGATGAGAAAGATGATGCTGCTGAAGATTATGAAGGAGAAAGTGTGTCAAAAGTTAAAAAGGTGAAGAGCATGGAAATTGTGAAACATACATATTTGCCAAAATAGAAAAAAGGTTAACAACATTGTCAATTTGTTCGTCAATCCAAACGTATTTCCAAAAAAATATATATTAATGCTATTCCAATGCATTGGGTTAAACATGTATGCCTTTATTGTCTCCTCAACCTCCCCCAATACATTCTACATTACTCTTTGTTGTTTTCCTTCATGTACAATTAACCAACAAGGCAAGAATGGGTTTTTATTAATGTCGATATTTGGTTCCCATAGACTTACATGGCACTTCCGGTATCGGTATCGGGTATCGCCGATATTTTAGTGATATCGGCGATACCATTCCGATCCGATATTTTTAGATATAGAGCAGTATCGCTCAACACTAGCTGCCGGGGCCCTGAGCAAGCGGGGGGGGCCCAGTGGCGGTGCTGACACCTCTCTCCTCCGCTAACGGGCACCGGGGTGCCTGACGGCGAGTGGGCCCCCCCGCCTGCTCAGGGCCCCGGCACTTGCCCGGTTGTGCCGGGTGCTGACGCCAGCCCTGGTTGTATGTTATATGTATGTTATGTGTTGTATGTTATATGTATGTACTGTATGTTATGTGTTGTATGTTATATGTATGTTACGTGTTGTATGTTATATGTATGTACTGTATGTTATGTGTTGTATGCTATATGTATGTTACGTGTTGTATGTTATATGTATGTACTGTATGTTACGTGTTGTATGTTATATGTATGTACTGTATGTTATGTGTTATATGTATGTTATGTGTTGTATGTTATATGTATGTACTGTATGTTATGTGTTATATGTATGTATTGTATGTTATGCGTTATATGTACTGTATGTTATGTGTTATATGTATATTATGTGTTGTATGTTATATGTATGTACTGTATGTTATGTGTTATATGTATGTTACATGTTGTATGTTATCTGTATGTACTGTATGTTATGTGTTATATGTATGTTATGTGTTGTATGTTATATGTATGTACTGTATGTTATGTGTTATATGTATGTATTGTATATTATGAGTTATATGTACTGTATGTAATGTGTTATATGTATGTTATGTGTTGTATGTTATATGTATGTACTGTATGTTATGTGTTATATGTATGTTACATGTTGTATGTTATCTGTATGTACTGTATGTTATGTGTTATATGTATGTTATGTGTTGTATGTTATATGTACAGTACAGACCAAAAGTTTGGACACACCTTCTCATTCAAAGATTTTTCTGTATTTTCATGACTATGAAAATTGTAGAATCACACTGAAGGCATCAAAACTATGAATTAACACATGTGGAATTATACATTACACTTTACAAAAAAGTGTGAAACTACTGGAAATATGTCTATATTGTAGGTTCTTCAAAGTAGCCACCTTTTGCTTTGATTACTGCTTTGCACGCAGAAAAGGTGAACGGATGGACTCTACATGCCTAGTTCCCACCGTGAAGCATGGAGGAGGTGGTGTGATGGTGTGGGGGTGCTTTGCTGGTGTCACTGTTGGGGATGGCTACAAATGAAACAAAGAGTGAAAAATTAAAGGGGTCTGAATACTTTCCGAACCCACTGTATATGGAGAGGGACATGTGATTTGAGCAGCCAATGACAAAAGCTGGTGTGTCAGAACCAGGGCCGGCACCCTGGCGCCCGTCAGCGGAGGAGAGCGCTTGCTCAGGGCCCCGGTAGCCGGTCGGGCACAATACTCACCTCTCTCCGTGCCTCCGCAGCTCTAGGCTCCCTCTGCGGGGCGCCCGCTCTTCCTCTCACAGCAGCGCCGCTGAATGACGTCATCATTTAGCGGCCGTCTGTGGCAGAGAGAGCGCAGACGCCGGACAGGTGAGATGTGATGTGTGTGTATCAGTGTGTGTGTATGTAGTGCAGTGCTTTGTGTGTGTATGTGAGAGAGTGCTGTATGTGTGATGGTGGTGGGGGAGGCAGTGATGATGATGATGATGGGGAGACAATGATGAAAGATGATGATGGGGAGGCGATGATGATGGGGAGGCGATGATGATGGGAGGTGATGATGATGGGGAGGCAATGATGATGGGGAGGCAATGATGATGATAATGGGGAAGCAATGACGATAATGATGGGGAGTCTTTCCACAGCACCCTTTCCGGAGCCGTAACAGTGCAGAATGCAGCACAGTGCAGAGGAGAGCTCCATATTTTGTATGGAGCATTATATGGGGACCAGTATCCTGTATGGAGCATTATTTGGGGTCCAATATTCTTTATGGAGCATTATATTTGGCCCATAATACTGTATGGAGGACTATGTGGTGCCCATAATATTGTATGGAGGACTGTACTGTCCAGTCTGTGCTGTGCGCTGTGAGGATTTGGCTGTTTCTGAGCTATTGTAGAATTTACAATAGATATCACTTATGTAATGGAAGAATTGAAGTGTTTGGCATTGTACTATACCCACATTTCTCTGCAGCATCTGTGCATCATGAATCGTGGTCTGCGTTAAAGGGGCCCACTGAGACTCTTTCGCCCGGGCCCATAAAAACCTGGAGCCCGCCCTGGTCAGAACATTGTGGATGTTTCCTACGCCCTGACTGGCTAGCCGCAATTTGCACACATAAAGTTAGGAAAAAAAAAGACTGCTTACAAGAACGCAGCGCCTCTGAGCTCTGCAAATCCCCTCCCCTCATCAAACACATTCCAAACGCTCATTATACATCACCATTATTGTTGCTAATGTGCTGAAAATACTTTTGTGGCAATGCAAATATTTTCCCGCACTTTTTACCAAATGTTACCAATTTTTTTCTGATTTTGTAAAATTTTGCTCGTGTTTCTGATCACGAATCCGAATGTGCAATATTCGTGCTGAATTTATGTTTGGCGATTGTTTTTCGAACATATTCGCTCATCACTAATTAACCCCTTAATGTGGAATGACGTGCACAGTCCGTCATGGCCGGGTGTCAGTTCCGGCACCAGGACGGACTGTGCACGTCATGCCTTTGATCTACCACTGCGTGTAAACACGCAGTGGTAGATCAGTGCCGACAGCTGTCACAGACAGCTGACAGACACCGCAAGCGGAGCGAGGACCTTTGCCGTCGGTCCCCGCACCTACAGCGCTGTGCTTGGTCAGTCAATCTGACTGACCAAACACAGCAGGGATCTCGCAGGAGAAGCTGAAATTTCAGCTTCTCCAGCGCGATCAGTGCAGGAGCCGGCGCTGCAGTGGCCAGGCTTCCTGCACTGACAGCCAGGAGCGGAGCCCCCACCGCCCCTGGCTGTTAACCCCCTAACTGCTGCGATCGAGCGCGATCGCAGCGCTCAGGGGGGGAGGCAGAGGGTCGGGAGCTCCCTCTGCCTCAGATCGGCGCCCTGCAATGTATTTGCAGGGCCCGATCTCTGCCTTGATGACCCGGGGGTTGTCATGACAACCTCCGGGTCATCTAGCTACGGAAAGCTGCTGGAGCATTGCAATGCATTGTAACTGCAATAAAAAGTAAAAAAAGTGAAAGTCCCATAAAGGGACAAGTTAAAAAAATCATTTTTTAAAAAAAATTAAAAAAAAAAATATTAAAAAATAATTTAAAAAAAATCCCCTAAAAAATACACATTTTTATGTAATAAAAAAAAATAAAAAACAAAAAAATTACACATGTTTGGTATCGCCACGTCCGTAAAAATCCCATCTATAAAAGCGTATCCCTAGTTAACCCCTTCAGTGAGAGCCGTAAAAAAAAAACACAAAAAAGTAGTAAATTATACTTTTTCCAAGCGGTATCATCATACTGCTTGGAAAAAGTGCAATAACACGCGATCAAAAAGTCAGATATAAATAATCATGGTACCGCTGAAAACGTCATCTTGTCCCACAAAAAACAAGCCGCTATACAGCATCATCAGCGAAAAAACAAAAAAAGTTATAGCTCGTGGAATAAACTGATGCAAAAATAATTATTTTTTCTATAAAATTTTTTATTGTGTAAAAAACGCCAAAACATAAAAAAAAAATATAAAATGAGGTATCACTGTAATCGTAGTAACTCAAAGAATAAAGCTGCTTTATCAATTTTACCACACACACGGAACGGAGGAAAAAAAAAAAAAAAAAAAAACAATTCCTGAATTGCTGGTTTTTGTTCATTCTGCTTCCACAAAAATCGGAATAGGAAGCGATCAAAAAACGATATGTGCCCAAATATGGTACCAATAAAAACGTCAGCTCGTCCCGCAAAAAATAAGCCCACAGATAACTCTGTCGGCCGAAATATGGAAAAATTATAGCTCTCAAAATACGGCGATGCAAAAATTTCTTACAAAAAATTATTCCAAAAAAAAGCATCTTTTAGTGTGTGACAGAAGCTAAAGATGAAAAAAGGGTGTAAATCTGGTATCGCTGTAATCGCACCGATCCGAGGAATAAAGTCGCCTAATCACTGATACCGCACGAGGAACGGCGCAAAAAAGAAAGCCAATTCTTCACCTTTTGTGGATTTGTTCATTGTGCCTCCCAAAGATCGCAGTAAGGCGATCACAGTGGTTCCCCCCCACATATGGGGTATCAGCGTACTCAGGACAAAATGTACAATAGCTTTTGGGGTCCTATTGTCACGCTGTTCTGTATACAGGAGGACCGGGGTCTATGCTGACCCTAAGCTGGGTCCTGACTAGTCCCTCTACCTGGAGGTACTGTTGATGGTACAGAGGTCCAGGCCGCCAGCGTAACCCTATCTCCTGTGAATCCCTGACCACTGTAATCTAGTCCTGAGAAGGACCCTGATTACCACCATAGGGAATAGGAAGGTAACTGCCTACACACAGTATAAGACGAACGAGACAGTACAAGGGGTAAAAATAAAAGACCACCTTGCATACCCTACCTCAGAAGCGTCCACCTCAACAATGAACGGCTGTGACGCATCAGGTTGAATGAGTATGGGTGCCGAAGCAAAACATTTTTTCAGGGAGGAGAACGCTTGACAAGCTTTGTCAGACCACCTTGAAAAATCCGTCCCTTTTTTAGTCATGTCAGTGAGAGGTTTAACTATGGACGAGAAATTACAATAAATTTCCGGTAGCAGTTAGCAAACCCCTGGAAACGTTGTAATGCCTTAAGATCCTCTGGCAGATCCCACTCAAGAACTGCCCGCACTTTCCCAGGGTCCATACGAAAACCGGAAGCTGACACCAGGAATCCTAAAAACTGAAGTTCCTGTACGGCGAACACACACTTCTCCCATTTGGCGTACAGTTTATTGTCCCGCAAGATCTGCAACACCTGCCTCACATGCTCCTGATGAGACACAAGATCCGGCGAGTAAATTAAGATGTCATCCAGATATATAACAACAAACTGTCCCACTAGGTGGCGAAAGATGTCATTAGCAAAATGTTGAAACACCGCCGGGGGATTAGTCAGACCAAATGGCATGACAAGGTTCTCATAATGCCCCTCCGGAGTGTTAAACGCCGTCTTCCACTCATCCCCCTCCTTCATCCTAATCAGATTATACGCCCCCCTGAGATCCAACTTGGAGAACCATTTGGCGCCCACGATCTGATTGAAGAGATCGGGAATAAGTGGGAGCGGATACGGATCTCGGACCGTAATCCGATTAAGCTCACGGAAATCCAGGCAAGGGCGTAGGCCTCCATCTTTTTTCTTCACAAAGAAGAACCCCGCGGCCACCGGGGAAGATGAAGGTCTAATATGCCCCTTAGCCAGACTCTCCGAAATATAATCCTTCATGGCCTGCCTCTCAGGACCAGAAAGGTTATACAACCTAGATTTCGGTAACTTGGCTTCAGGAAGCAATTTTACAGAACAGTCATACGTGCGATGAGGAGGTAGTTCTTGACACCCATTCTCTGAAAATACATCCTCAAAGTCAACCAGAAATGGAGGTAAGGCCCTAGGCACGACCGCACCGATGACCGTGTTCATGCAGTTCTTATTACAGAACTCACTCCACTGGCTTATCTTTCTGGATTGCCAATTAATAACCAGGTTATGCTTAGTTAACCAAGGAAGGCCCAGCACTATAGGAGTGAGAAGACCCTCCAACACGTAACAAGACAATAGTTCTTTATGTATCGCCTCCACTCGAAAATCTATGTTATGCACGGCTTGCAAAAAACTACCTTGACCGAGAGGCCTGGCGTCGATCGAGAATATGGGGATGGGTTTAGCCAATACACTCAGTCGCATACCATGAACCCGGGCAAACCGAGCGTCCACCAGATTAGCCCCGGACCCACTATCCAGAAGAACAGATATCCTCTCAGTTCTCGTACCCACCACCACCTCCGCCGGTACGAGAAATTGAGACGGACCTGGGGACGAAATACATACACCCAGATTGTCGTCCACCACACAACCTGGGATCAATAGTTTTCCGGCGACTTCTCGCTCTGCAAAGGACGAGATGGACACCCCCCAACAAAATGTCCCTTTCTCCCGCAGTAGAAACACCTTCCTGTCTTGCGGCGCACTGCCGATCCCCTCCCTCGGAATGATGTCACTCCTAACTGCATAGGCTCCTCTGGACTGACCAGGGGAACCTCCACATAGGGGCCTTAGTAGAAGGTGGAGTCATCACAGGGCGGAGTTACCCCGCACCTCTCCCGCAGCCGTCTATCAATGCGAATAGCAAGGGCCATAGCGGCTTCCAGTGACGTGGGAGGGTCATACTGCGCCAACACATCTTTTAATTTGTCAGATAACCCTTGACAAAACTGGCTCCTAAGAGCCGGGTCATTCCACTGGTGTCCGTGGCCCACCTAAGGAACTCCGAAGAAAATTCCTCTGCCGGACGATCTCCCTGCTGTATCTTACGTAACTTAGTTTCAGCAAGGGAGACCCGATCCGGGTCATCATATACAAGACCCAGAGCTGCGAAAAATCTATCCACTGACTGGAGAGCCGGGGAGCCCGGGGGAGAGAGAACGCCCAGGATTGGGGGTCCCCTTGTAGGAGCGAGATGACAATTTCCACCCTTTGATCCTCACTCCCCGATGACCGAGGTCGCAGCCGAAAGTACAATTTACATGCCTCCCGGAAAGCAAAAAATTTGTCCCGCCCTCCAGTGAACCTGTCAGGGAGAGCTACTTTAGGTTCAGGTCTGGCTTGCTCCGGGGGGTACAAAACCTTGGACTTAACATCCCTCAGCTCCATGGACAAACTCTGCAACTGCTGAGCTAGACTGGCTACTGGATCCATGGTGGCTGGGGAGAATCTTTAGTATGGTCGGTGAAAATGTCACGCTGTCTCTGTATACAGGAGGACCGGGGTCTATGCTGACCCTAAGCTGGGGTCCTGACTAGTCCCTCTACCTGGAGGTACTGTTGATGGTACAGAGGTCCAGGCCGCCAGCGTAACCCTATCTCCTGTGAATCCCTGACCACTGTAATCTAGTCCTGAGAAGGACCCTGATTACCACCATAGGGAATAGGAAGGTAACTGCCTACACACAGTATAAGACGAACGAGACAGTACAAGGTGTAAAAATAAAAGACCACCTTGCATACAAAACTACCACTACAGAGGGAACACCAACGCGTAAGGAGATAAATAATAAAGCGAGGAGAGGAGAAAACCACAACAGGTACTCTTAGCTTTAGACTTCTCAATACGATCCGCTCTGCTGGTCTGCATGTGTGCTTTCACCGACACATTCCTAGCAGACTGGCAGGTTTTTGAAGGAATCCAATTACAACAACATTAATTGCAGCTGAGCGAGGCTGGTCTTGTCTAACACAGAGAGAGGGAGAATTAACTCCCTCACTGCCGAAAAACACCCAGCACCAGAAACTCAGCTGTGAGAAGTCAGGTTGTGTGACACCTATTTCTCCTGTTACCCTTAGAAAAATAAAAATTTGGGGGCAAAAAGGTCATTTTTGTGGAAAAAAATATGATTTTTTTATTTTCACGGCTCTACGTTATAAACTTCTGTGAAGCCCTTGGGGTTCAAAGTGCTGACCACACATCTAGATAAGTTCCTTGGGGGTCTAGTTTGCAAAATGGGGTCATTTGTGGGGGTTTCTACTGTTTAGGCACATCAGGGGCTCTCCAAGCGCGACATGACACCCGCAGACCATTCCATCAAAGTCTGCATTTAAAAACGGTGCTCCTTCCCTTCCGATCTCTGCCATGCGTCAAAATAGTGGTTCCCCCCACATATGGGATATCAGCGTACTCAGGACAAATTGCACAATAGCTTTTGGGGTCCTATTTCTCCTGTTACCCTTATACAAATAAAAATTTAGGGGCAAAAAGATTATTTTTGTGGAAAAAAATATGATTTTTTTATTTTCATGGCTCTACGTTATAAACTTCTGTGAAGCACTTGGGGTTCAAAGTGCTCACCACACATCTAGTAAGTTCCTTGGGGGGTCTAGTTTCCAAAATGGAGTCACTTGTGGGGGGTTTCTACTGTTTAGGCACATCAGGGGCTCTCCAAACGTGACATGACACCCGCAGACCATTCCATCAAAGTCTGCATTTGAAAAAGGCGCTCCTTCCCTTTCGAGCTCTGCCATGCGTCAAAATAGTGGTTTACCCCCACATATGGGGTATCAGCGTACTTAGGACAAATTGCGCAATAACTTTTGAGGTCCTGTTACCCTTTGGAAAATAACAATTGGGGGTGGAAAGATCATTTTTGTAGAAAAGATATGATTTTTTAATTTTACTGCTCTACGTTATAACCTTCTGTGAAGCCCTTGGGGGTTCAAAGTTCTAACCACACATCTAGATAAGTTCCTTTGGGGGTCTAGTTTCCAAAATGGGGTCACTTGTGGGGGGTTTCCACTGTTTAGGCACACAGGGGCTCTCCAAATACAACATGGCGTCCAATCTCAATTCCAGCCAAAAAAGTCAAATGGCGCTGCTTCCCTTCCGAGCTCTGCCATGCGCCCAAATAGTGGTTTACCCCCACATATGGGGTATCAGCGTACTCAGGACTAATTGCACAATAACTTTTGGGGTCCTTTTATCCTTTGGAAAATAAAAATTGGGATGAAAAGATCATTTTTGTGGAAAAAATATGATTTTTTAATTTTACGGCTCTACGTTATAACCTTCTGTGAAGCCCTTGGGGGTTAAAAGCTCTCACAACACATTTAGATAAGTTCCTTGGGGGGTCTGGTTTCCAAAATGGGGTCACTTGTGGGGGGTTTCCACTGTTTAGGCACACAGGGACTCTCCAAATGCGACATGGCGTCCAATCTCAATTCCAGCCAAAAAAGTCAAATGGCGCTGCTTCCCTTCCGAGCTCTGCCATGCGCCCAAATAGTGGTTTACCCCCACATATGAGGTATCGGTGTACTCTGGAGAAATTGTACAACAAATATTGTGGTTCATTTTCTACTGATACCCTTGACAAAATTTAAAAAAATTGTGTCGAAAGAAAAATTTTGGGAAAAAAAGTTAAATGTTCATTTTTTCCTTCCACATTGCTTCAATTCTTGTGAAGTACCTAAAGGGTTAATAAACTTCTTGAATGTGGCTTTGAACACGTTGAGGGGTGCAGTTTTTAGAATGGTGTCACTTTTGGGTATTTTCTGTCATATTGACCCCTCAAATTCACTTCAAATGTGAGGTGGCCCCTAAAAAAATGGTATTGTAAATTTTGTTGGAAAAATGAGAAATTGCTGGTCAAATCTTAACACTTATAACTTCCTAACAAAAAAAAATTTTGGTTCCAAAATTGTGCTGATGTAAAGTAGACATTTGGGAAATGTTATTTATTAACTAATTTTTGTGACATATCTCTCTGATTTAATGGCATAAAAATTAAAAGTTTGAAAATTGCAAAATTTTCAAAATTTTTGCCATATTTCCGTTTTTTTCACAAATAGACGCAAGTTATATTGAAGAAATTTTACCACTATCATGAAGTACAATATGTCACGAGTAGGGTTGAGCATTCTGATACTGCAAATATCGGGTATCGGCCGATATTGGCTGTATCGGAATTCCGATTCCGAGTTCCGATATTTTCGTCATATCGGATACCGGAATTGGGATTGTCACTGTCACTGTCAGTGTCCGTCGGTCGGTTCTGTCAGGAGTCAGCGGCACTTACCTGGCAGAAGATCTCCGGCGGTCACGGGCTGGACTGCTTCATGGCCGCAATCTTCTTTCCCCGGCGGTCACATGCAGTTTCTCGCGATAACTGCAGTGACTGCTGGGTAATCCCGGCCGTAAAGCAGTCAGTCCGATGACGTCACCGCCGGGGAAGCAGGTAATCAGCTGTGCTGCGTTGCGATGACAGGCTCTGCCTGTCATTGCGATGTAGCAGAGCTGGATCGTCGTGGGACTGTCGTTATGGACTGCGTCGGACAGGTGGTATACTGTTGGTTTGTTTTTTTTCTTTTTTTACAGGAGATCGATGGCGTCGCAGGAATGAGAGTACAATAAAATTAATGAAAACTGTGTTGTCTCTTTTATTTCATTAAAAGACTTTTTTCTTGCTGTGTCTTTTTTTTAAACATTTAAAAACTTTGGGATTAATAATGGATCGGTGTCTTATTGACACCTCTCCATTATTAACCGGGCTTATTGTCACCGTGCAATCAACGGTGACATTAACCCCTTATTACCCCGCTTGCCACCGCTACAGGGCAAGTGGGAAGAGCCGGGTAAAGTGCCACAATTGGCACATCTTTTGATGCGCCATATGTGGGGCTGCTGTAGCCTGGTATTATCAGGCTGTTGAGGGCCAAAATCCATGGGCCTTGACAGTCTTTTAATACCAGGCCGCAGCAGTCTGCATTTTACTTGGCTGGTTAACAAAAATAGGGGGGATCCCCACGCCGTTTTTTTTTCGAGGGGATCCCCTATTTTTGTTAACCAGCCAAGCTAAGCAGACTGCTGTGGCCTGGTATTATCAGGCTGGCAAGGTCCATGGATATTGGATCCTTACCAGCCTGAAAAACAGGCCTCAGCGGTCTGCTTCATCTGGCTGGTTAACAAAAATAGGGGGACCCACGTCAATTTTTTTGAGGGGATCCCTATTTTTGTTAATCAGCCAAGATATGCAGACTGCTGTGGCCTGGTATTATCAGGCTGGCAAGGTCCATGGATCTTGGCTCCTTAACAGCCTGAAAATCCAGGCCTCAGCGTCTGCTTCATCTGGCTGGTTAACAAAAATAGGGGGGACCCCACGCCAATTTTTTTCGAGGGGATCCCCTATTTTTGTTAATCAGCCAAGATATGCAGACTGCTGTGGCCTGGTATTATCAGGCTGGCAAGGTCCATGGATCTTGGCTCCTTAACAGCCTGAAAATCCAGGCCTCAGCGGTCTGCTTCATCTGGCTGGTTAACAAAAATAGGGGGGACCCCACGCCATTTTTTTTTCGAAGGGAACCCCTATTTTTGTTAATCAGTTCCCTCTGACGTCACTGATTGTGTCCCTGGCTGACCTGAAGTGAAAGTGGAAAGCAATCAATTAAGCTTTCCACTTAAGGGCCCGTCTCACATAGCGATATCGCTACCGAGATCGCTGCTGAGTCACTAGTTTTGTGACGCAGCAGCGAGCTCACCAGCGATATCGCTGTGTGTGACATTCAGCGACGATCAGCCCCCCTGCCGGGTATCGCTGATCGTCGCTGAAATGTCAGGACCTTTTTTTGATCGCTGGTTTCCCGCTGACAGGCACGCATCGCTGCGTGTGACAGGCGGGAGACCAGCGATCCGCTGGTAACCAAGGTACACAGCGGGTTTCCAGGCGCGGGGCTGTGCCTAGAAACCCGCTGTGTACCTTGGATACCAGCGCCCTGATGCAGGGAGCTGGTATCCAAGGTACACAGCGGGTTTCCAAGCGCTGCGCGGTGCCTGGAAACCCGCTGTGTACCTTGGTTACCAGCGGATCGCTGGTCTCCCGCCTGTCACACGCAGCGATGCGTGCCTGTCAGAGGGAAACCAGCGATCAAAAAAAGGTCCTGACATTTCTGCGACGATCAGCGATACCCGGCAGGGGGGCTGATCGTCGCTGAATGTCACACACAGCGATATCGCTGGTGAGCTCGCTGCTGCATCACAAAACTAGTGACTCAGCAGCGATCTCGGTAGCGATATCGCTATGTGAGACGGGCCCTTAAGCGATGTTACCCGCAGTTTCGCTGTCCCAGATCGCTGCCTGAGCTGCCTGTTTGGCAGCTCAGCAGCGATCATGTAGCGATACACCAGCGATCCTGACAAGTGCATATCGTTGTCGGGATCGCTGGTGTATCGTTATGTGCCACCCAGCCTTTACTCTCCTGTCAGCCAGGAGAGGAACTCATTCATTTGGGGGTTTACTGTGAGGCTGCAGCAATAGCTGCGGTCCCTGCAGTAAACATTAACCCTTTCTGAAGGATTACACCGTGGGACCTGACTGTGCATGGGATAGGTAAGAATAATTTTGCTTTTTTATTTTATTTTTATTACAGGAAATGGTTTTTGCAGTAAAATAAAAGATGGTCAAAAACATGTGTCTTTATTTCATTAAAATGATTTTTAATTAAAGTGTGTGTGTTTTATTTTTATTTCATGCAATAGGATTAATAATTGATAGTTGTCTAATTGACAGCTCTCAATTATTAACCTGGCTTAAGGTCACCTTTCAATAGCAAGGTGGCTTTAACCCCATATTAACCCATTCGCCACCGCTAAAGGGCAATGGGAATAGACGGGCAAAGTGCCAGAAAGGGCGAATCTAATTATAGATTTGTCTTTCCTGGGGTGTCTGGGGGCAGATGTTAGTAGCCGGGGGGGCAAAAATAATGGTCCCTCTCTGGGCTATTATTATCTGCCCCCACTCACTGGCTTTGTCTGTGTGGTTGCGAAAATAGGGCGGGAGCCCACGCATTTTTTTTCAGCAATTTTACACCTCATATATATATATATACATGTCATTGAATTTGTGACACATATATATATATTTATATTTGTAGTTCATACACTTCTACATAGTATAATAGCCGCTAATTCAATTGCCGGCTTTTGTGAAAATGCAGAACCCGACATGAAATGACACTTGGTGTACATAGGGTTAACCATGTCCTTTGCTATCTGATTTGCACAAACAATTACATCATTCTATGTGTGCAAAATTTCACACCTGTAGGGGTTAATTAAAGGTGTAAATTCGTAGCAAAAAAAACGGACTTTTTTGCTACGAATTTACACCTTTAATTAACCCTACAGGTGTGAAATTTTGCACACATAGACTGATTTAATTGTTTGTGCAAATTAGATAGCAAAGGACATGAAAAGACATGGTTAACCCTATGTAGTGACCCGACATGAAATGACACTTGGTGTACATAGGGTTAACCATGTCTTTTCATGTCCTTTGCTATCTAATTTGCACAAACAATTAAATCAGTCTATGTGTGCAAAATTTCACACCTGTAGGGGTTAATTAAAGGTGTAAATTCGTAGCAAAAAAGTCCGTTTTTTTTACAACGAATTTACACCTTTAATTAACCCCTACAGGTGTGAAATTTTGCACACATAGACTGATTTAATTGTTTGTGCAAATCAGATAGCAAACGACATGAAAAGACATGGTTAACCCTATGTACACCAAGTGTCATTTCATGTCGGGTGCTTCTGTCTTTTCACAGAAGCCGGCTTTACCCGGCAATTGAATCAGAGGATATTTTACTATGTAGAAGTGTATAAACTATACATATATGTATATATATATGTCACAATGACATGTATATATATATATGTATTCTATGTGTGTATATTTAGTGTTTACAAGGAAAGAATGGGGTTTTTTTAGTTACGATATTTTGTTCCCATAGACTTACATGGGACTTCCGGTATCGGTATCGGGTATCGCCGATATTTTAATGGTATCGGCGATACCATTCCGATTCCGATACTTTTGGATATCGGAAAGTATCGCTCAACTCTAGTCACGAGAAAACTTTCTCTGAATCGCCAAGATCTGTTGAAGCGTTCCAGAGTTATAACCTCATAAAGAGACAGTGGTCAGAATTGTAAAAATTGGCCTGGTCTTTAACCTACAAAATGGCTTGGTCGTTAAGGGGTTAAGACAACTTAAAAAAAAACATTTTACCTGCATTTACATAGTGTTGCTTTCATCCGTAGGGCTTACATAGTCGGAGGAAATCTAACCCTTGTTCCATTTTAGAAGAGTCAGCCTATCTACATTTTCCGTTGACAGCCGTGTGCGCCTATCAGTTATGAGCAAGGACACTGGTATGGTCACTTAAGTAGTCCTTCAACATCTTGGTCAACTTCTCCCTCCTCGTCATAGTTACTCCCACAGATAACCCTTGCTGATGGGATGGTCTCATAAAAATAGCACAGTCGGTGGACATTTCCATCCCCCCTGAGTTGCACCTGGTACTTGTGGCCCTCCCCTGTAATTCTTATGGGTGAAAAGAGCCAGTACCTCTGCCACCAGTGTTGACTGAGAGTAATCTTTTGAGCAAGTCTTCATTACGGCCCTCTGGCATGCATGCACTGAAAATGACACATCTGCCTCCTACATTAAAGAAGCGAATTTCTCCTTGTACTGTGGGTCAAGAAAGGTGCACAGCCAGTAATTCATGGTGGATAAAATGTCTTTCACGCAAGAGTCTTGGGAAAGGCATCTGGACATGAACTCTGCCATGTATGTCAGACTACAAAGAGTCAAACGTTCAGTGTCCTCACCAGGACGAACAGTAACCATTGCTGATTAATACCACTACTGTGTGACATTTCTCCATGGCCATCTAATGTCTAGCTATGCATCTATCTCTCTGTTACTCTCTGGATATGAGAAAACCACATTGGACATCAGACTATTGGAACAGGAAAGAGCTAATTGTCTATAAATATCTTGTTATCTGATGTTTATATCTTACTGTGCACCCACTTGATTGTTCTATTTGTGGTACCTATGCTATAGGACTGTATGATTATTATGGGCACTGTGCAATAGCTTTATAGATTATTGTCCAAACTGCAGCCTGTGATAGCCCAAATTATCTTTAATGTGATTACACACTCTGCCCGTACCATTTATTTTGGATTATTAATGTAATTGTACATCTTGGGTGCATCCCTCCTGGAACATATAGCAATAACTATGAGATACAGTATTTACCTTTCTACTAGACCTTGATTTGGTCTGTATGTTTGGGGTACTTCCTTAAATTGTTTTTGCATGTGTGTGTTTTTTTGTGCATATCTCAGTGTGTAGGATGTTAAGGGTACACTATGGTCTTTAGGGCTACAAGTGTTGAGCGGGGCGCCATCACGTCTACAACTAGGGTGCCAACCTCCGCTGGCAGGTAGGACGATTTTCAGGACTTTTCTAGGGAGAGATTAGCCCTTAGATAAGTTATCATACTTTCTTTTGCCTGTTGGTCCTCAATCTTTGCACCATTTTAAGTATTTTTGACCTTTTAAAATACATTAATAAAGGTTAATTCTTAGAGGTCTGTTTTCTTTTGGTGTTTAATAAATATTGAGACCCTACTATTTCAAAAAAGAAGGTTTTGCTTCCACCAGGAAAAACCAGTGTGCCTTCAGGGAAATGTATCATCCCTGTCCACAAGAACTTGTCCACGTGTTTGTGGTTAAGTGGACTTTCCCTGTGACTGCGTTGGCCAGAGCACAGCTGATATTGTGTAACACGTGTTTCTGTAACGCAGGTACGGCACACCGGGAAAAATATTGGGGCTGGGAATCGAGTACCGTGGGACTGCCACCGCCAAGAGGCCTCTGAAAGATTCAGTTCCCACAAGTCGAAATGGCAACATTTCCAGGGCTAAAAATCTGGCAATGTGGGTGTTAAGCGTTTGGGCCTGTGGTTGGGTGGCTGGATATTTCTGCTTTCTAGTAAATGTCTGGGGCAGGGACAACTGAACGATGTGCTGGAACAATGAAGTGTACATGGTTGCTGACTGTTGTATGTGTGCAAATGCAGATGGTGGGCAGGAGGCATCAGTGCATGCTTCAAGGTGAGCAGATTGGGAAGGCCGTAACACAGGAGAAGTGGCAGTCGTTTCACCAGTAGAAAAAGATTTTGTACTCAGGCGTTCCTCCCACCTACTGCGGTGCTTGGCTGCCATGTGCTTTTGCAGGCTGGTAGTGCTCAGGTTGACAGTGTTCTTGGCTCTTCTTAGCTTGGTTTGGCAGGTGCTGAAAATTACACTTGTTTTATCTGAAGGACTTTCAGAAAAAAACTGCCATACAGGGGAACAACTCACCTTTTGCCTTTTATCTAGCCGAGTGGGGGGGACTCTGTGGAACAGTTGACTGAGTTCTACAACTGGTCAAACCATTATATCTTCTTGCCTGTTTTCTTGCTACTGATCCATCCCTCTCCGCACTGCTGTGCTCGCTAGGCGTGCCAACGTGCCAGGTTGGATCAGTGGCTTCATCATAGACCAAGTAATCTTCCAATTCCTCAATCTGATATTTCTTCTGAGTTGTGATTTGAGGCTGACCTAATGCCAACTGTGCCTCATGATTATCCTCTGCCATTTCAGACATGAATTGACCTTCCTCAAAGTGGCTTTCTCTTGTCCGTGGGTGCTCAAATGTTTGGGCATCACTGCACTCCACTTCCTCATGACCCTATTTAATGACGCACATTGAGAGGCCTAAAAAATTACAAGTAAACGTAAACATTTCCTCAGAGTAGCCAACGTTGGGGTCATATGTCTCCTGGGACACTTGATGGTGGGAGGAAGAAGGACCAGGTTGAGGATTGGCTACTGAGAGTGGACCGTGTGGAAGATTTCGTGGTGCTGCTTGTCAACACACTGGAGCCTTTGTCTTCCATCCAATTCACAACATCCTCTCACTTGTCTTGGTTCGTTAGTGGTATATCTCGCTGACCAAATTTTGACAGGAGCCTAGAATGAGAAACAGTCACCTTGACCTTTAGATGTCATTAGTTGCCCTTTTTTCCTGCTCCTGGATGAAGGAGCCTCTCTCTTTAACAGCTTGTTCTGTTTAGAATTGCCCCTTTAGTTTTCCTGGGCAAGAGAACTTGTAGCTATTTTACTCTGGATCTCTGAGTCTTACACGCACGTGTTCCTGGCTCTCCCTACAAATCACTGCTCCTGTCAAACGGATTCCGGTGAGGGTCAATTGTACCTACGTGTTTGTGTTAGAACAGGTGTAGCATTCTCTGTAATTAGGCATGTTCTGCTTTGTATCATATTGCTGTTTTCTCTGTATGCAGATAGATGCATGTCTGTATAAGTAGTACAATGCTTGCAACCTGAAATAGCTCTAGATAGCCATGATAACTATATCTCTGTGTTATGCTGCGTTATGTGCTATCTCTGTAATGTCCCTGTTAGTCACATTATTGCATCCTGTATCATACTGCAATGTGCCAAGTAGAGATGAGCGATTTTCCCTTTTTTCTGGTCGAGTCGAGTTTCACAGAACCCAACTTTCGCAAAAGTCGGGTCGAATGAAATCGGCCGACTATCGCGAAAAATCGGCGGGTAAATCAAAACACGAAACCCAATGCAAGTCAATGGGGAAGCAAAATCGGTAGACAGTGGAGGACAGAAAACACACCTACAGTGCCCATTTCAATGGCAACAACATCAATCATTATTACATCAGCTTGGCAACCTTTATTGACTTTATAATAATGTTTACGCATTGAAAAATGGGGTTATTTGGCTCAACTTGTGGGGGGGGTTGGGATGGCTCCCGGTTTTCGTGTGCCCCGGGGCAAAGAGTATCAGTGGGCCCCTTTAACACATACCACAATTAATGATGCTCCGTTACGGCACAGAAATCTCGGTATAGTACAATGCAAAATACTTCACTTCTTACATGACATGACTGATTTCTATGTTAACATCTACAATAGCTAGAAAAAAAGACACTATATTCCTCCATACAATACTATGGCCACCACATAGTGTGCCATACAGAAGAATGAGCCCCATATAATGCTCCATACAGAATAGGCCCCATATGATGCTCCATACCCTATATGATGGCCCATAAATAATGAACCCCATATGATGCTCCAGTATATGATGGTCCAAAAGGATGATGTTCCAGTGTATAATGGGCCAAAATCAAGCTCCATATATAATGCGCCCCATTATTAATTTTCCAGTGTGTAATGGGCCACGTTAATGCTGCTCCAGTGTCTGATGTCCCCCATGTTGAATGCTTCATTATATGATGGGCCCCATGCCTGCTGCTCCAGTCTCTGATCGGCCCCATGCCTGCTGCTCCAGTCTCTGAACTGCCCAATTGACAATGCTACAGTATATGATGGGCCCTATGGCTGCTGCTCCAGTCTCTGATCTGCCCCATGGCTTCTGTTCCAGTCTCTGATTGGCCCCATGCCTGCTGCTCCAGTCTCTGATCTGCCCCATGGCTGCTGCTTCAGTCTCTGATTGGCCCCATGCCTGCTGCTCCAGTCTCTGATCGGCCCCATGCCTGCTGCTCCAGTCTCTGATCTGCCCAATGGCTGCTTCTCCAGTCTCTGATTGGCCCCATGCCTGCTGCTCCAGTCTCTGATTGGCCCCATGCCTGCTGCTCCAGTCTCTGATCGGCCCCATGCCTGCTGCTCCAGTCTCTGAACTGCCCAATTGACAATGCTACAGTATATGATGGGCCCCATGCCTGCTGCTCCAGTCTCTAATCTGCCCCATGGCTGCTGCTCCAGTCTCTGACCTGCCCCATGGCTGCTGCTCCAGTCTCTGATAGGCCCCATGCCTGCTGCTCCAGTCTCTGATTGGCCCCATGCCTGCTGCTCCAGTCTCTCATCGGCACCATGCCTGCTGCTCCAGTCTCTGATCTGCCCCATGGCTGCTGCTTCAGTCTCTAAGTGGCCCCATGCCTGCTGCTCCAGTCTCTGATTGGCCCCATGGCTGCTGCTCCAGTCTTTGATCAGCCCCATGCCTGCTGCTCCAGTCTCTGAACTGCCCAATTGACAATGCTACAGTATATGATGGGCCCCATGCCTGTTGCTCCAGTCTCTGATCTGCCCCATGGCTGCTGCTCCAGTCTCTGATCTGTCCCATGGCTGCTGATCCAGTCTCTGATTGGCCCCATGCCTGCTGCTCCAGTCTCTGACCTGCCCCATGGCTGCTGCTTCAGTCTCTGATTGGCCCCATGCCTGCTGCTCCAGTCTCTGATCTGCCCCATTGACAATGCTACTGTATATGTTGTGCCCCATGGATGATGCTCCAGTGTGTTATGGGCCCAACGAAAGCTCCATATATGATGGTCCACATTATTAATGATCCAGTGTGAAATGCTACCCATATATTCATGAAAACTTTTAACAATACTCCTTGCACTCCTTGCTGTGCAGTGGTCTACTCTGCCCTCCTCAGCGTCACCATCTTACAGGTGTCTGCACTTGGACTGTTTATCCAGAGGGAGTACAGTCGTGAGGTAATTTCCCTCTGTAACCTGAATTTTACTTTCAGGAAACGCGGAAGACGTCACAGTGGTGGAGCATGGAGAGGTAAGTATTGCAAGTGCTGTGGCCCTTAGCAAGCAGGGGTGGCCGACTAGTGGGCGACGGCACTGGCACAGGGCCCCTCATAGTATGCCGGTGCGTCTGACGGCGAGAGGGCCCATCCCACCGTCAGAGGCAAATGTTTGTACTATGCGGGTCCCTGTACCAGTGCCGTTGCACACGAGTCGGCCCCCCCAACCTGCTCAGTGAACCAGCACTTGCCCGTGTGCGCCAGGTGGCTCATGTATTCATCTGGTGGAAAGCATGGCCCCCCAGGATCAAAGTCAGTAGGCTGTGTAAGTGTGAGCGCTTAGTTTGCAATGTGCCCCAGGAGTTGGTTGCCCTGGTGGGATTCTGAGCGTGCTTTGAGTCTCATCCTGGGAAAGTCTTGGACTCTCTAGCAACCCGGCACCTGGACTATCAGACTTTGTTCAGTAACCCCACTCCCCGTATTCCTGGCATTCCTGTCATGATGGGTAATTTTTTTAAACAAGGTTAAAGGTCAGGTAAGCTTTGGCCTGAGAACACAACCTGAAACATGGCTCACAGCTCCACTACAGTGGCAGTGTGGTTGCATACTGTGAGCGCGAAAACTTATCTCCCCCGGCATCAAATACGGAGAGCATCGTTGATCCATGTTGCCTATACTGTGGTCTAGGCAGTACTGTCCCAACCTCGCTTTCCCCTGTGTACACTGCATGCACCACATTCACCCAGGTCGCAGAAGGGACACCGGGCCATTAGCCTATTATATAACTTCAGTACTCACATAGCAAGCCGGAGGCAGTGTCATCTCGATGAGTCTCAGCTACTGAACATCAGTTATTTTTGCAGAAAACGTGTCTATATAATAGCAAGGAAAAGAAGAGCAGACGTTATACCACGTCTTTCGCGGCTACTGGCTCTGGACAATGATTGCAAGGTCTTGTCAGGAAGGACCAAAGAGTAATACTACACCATGAGACAACAGAGAAAGGAACCTATATAAAGCAATCAGTGAAAGTTGCCTTCCCAATTTAACGGTGAGTTTGATGAGCCCCTCACCTCGAGGACACTGTACCAAGCATGCATGTGTGCACACCTGAACTCGGAGTAAAGCCTAGGAAAATGCACATCCCTTTAGGATCCCTAGTGATGACTCTTTGCACCTTCATTCACTGAGATTCACAGGTGACTCGTCATCGCACATGAAATGTGGACCCAAATATAGAATAGCAGTTGGTGTACCTGGACAACACTGCTGAATTTTAAATGCAAGTATATTCCTGGGTGACTGGGTGACTTACATTGCAGCACTAAACAGATAGGGATTTACAATAAATATTTTGGAATTGTACAGTAATAGTAAAATGGTTAGTCCAAAATCAAAGTGTGGAGTTATATCATATGCCTTTGTGATTTTAGGCTTGATGTTTGTGTAGTGACTTTGACCTTTCAGTTCGCAGTGGGCCATGGTGATCAGTCACAAAGGAGCGTTACAGTTCAGTACTTTTAATAAATTTAACCTTGTATTCTGGTGGATCAGGTTCTTGTTTTTTGTGCCTTCAAACATGAAGCTGTCCTTTGTTACCAAAACCATTCACAGTCGACTCGGCACCTCAACCTGATAATAAGCCTTTGTATTTAACCATCATTGCACAGCACTAATAGAACCACCACTGATAAGGCCATTACATTTGTCAAACATTTAAAAAATTACCTGCCGGTTTCTCACCGAGCTTCTGTGACCTCCATCAACCTGATGTCATGATCCATTCCTGGGTTTAGTCTGTCTGCCCTTGGTCCGGGCGGATCATGTCAAGGGTTAACTTTGCTCTGCCTCATTCTGGGTTCAGGTTGGCTATTTAGCTCTCACACATCCTGCTAGCAGTGTGAGCTATACTGCTACCTTCGGCTTGTGAACCTGACTGGTAACCCTTGATTTGTCCTGCTGTTATCCCTGACTTGTCCCGTGTCTGTTGTTTCCCTCTGTCTGCCCTGTTCCCTGCATTTCCCTGCTTGTCTGTTTGATTCTCTGGTTTTTGACTCGGCTTGTATTCGGACTCGTTTCTCCTTTCTGTCTTTGTCTTATCTGCTTCTGACCGTTGCTGACCTCCTGGCTTTCTCCTGACCACGCATATTGCTTATTCCTTTTGTCCTGCTGCCTCCGTACGGTTTTGACTTGGCTTGCCTGACCACGCTCACGCCACTTGGTGGCGCCTGTGTTTCTGCTCTGTAGAGGACTTGCTGAGACCTGTGATTCCTCCTGACTCAGTTTTGGACATTTTTGCTGCCACCTGGTGGTGGTTTTGGCTGCTGCAGTGCAGGCCTACTCTGGTAGTGTGTAATCCCTTCTCCCCTCTGTAACCTACAGGTGGAGCACACACACTACCCTGCATTACAGCTGCTTGACACCTGACTTTCGTAAGGGTAGAATGTGCCACCGTGCAAAAATTGATGGAAGCTGCCACGTTAATGGTATGTTACAAATATTACCAATGCAAATGAGATTGCCTTGACAAAAGACATCACCAACTGATACAGATGTTCAATAAGGCCTTGGTAGCATCTCCCTATTCTGGAGGAAAATAAGTACACTCACAAAAGGGACATCATACTTATGAAGTTCTGAGTCATTAGGAATTCTTCACGCGGCTACTGCCTTGGGACAATGATTGTGAGGTGTTGGCAGGAAGGACAGGGGAGTAATACTACACCGTGAGATGACACAGAAAGGAACATATTAATAGTAGTCCTGTAAAGCTGTCTTTACAATGTACCTGGGAGTTTCCAGAGCCACTTACCTGCAGGATACTGTACCAAGGGGCATATGTGCACACCTCAACTCGGAGTAAAGCCTTGTAAACTGCCCCCGAATGTGTGATCTAAATTTGTTCCAGTGGCACCTTGTACACACTGCTACATTTAACAGCACCATTCATCCACCAAAACATACTTCAGCCCTGAGACAAGAAGCTGTGCATGTGGCGACCTAGTCAAACTCTGCTGCATCACCACCAGTTTCAGAGGAGATGCACTGGAGCGCCATTCAGCTTTCACCATAAACCACAGGTGGCGTAACCAACAGTGTAATAGAAAATCTAATCCTCCCCTGTAAATGATTCCCCTTTTCATTGAACAGCCAGAGACATGGACAGGGTCACTGCTGGCGTGACACATCCCTTTAACACACCAGCAAGGTACAGAGTACCCCAGTGCCCTGCTGAGCGATCCACTTGCAGGAGCCTATAGGCAGACTCACGCTCAAAGGGTCATCATCAGTATGTATGACACAAGAAAAGAACAATTTTGTTGGTGGAGGAGGGGTGGTGGGGCAGGCCACATAGTGAGGTAGCCAAAATGCCATATGCTTAGGTGTCTAATGGATGTTAAGATGCTGCAAATGGAAGAGTCGACACAAAAGACGTGGATCTACAGATAAAAGGTATATATAGTATACTCAAAATTTTAAAAATATCCATCTAGATTTCTGCAGTAACACCCATATTCAGAGTCCCACTTTGGATAACACCCAAATTTAAAAGCAGTAAAGTTTATTCTATAAGTACAATGCAGCCAAATACATTGTTGTTGGAATTCTTCATCTCCGTATCTATTTACATAGAAAAAATGATAGCCAGAGGCCCAGTCTGGCTACCACCCAATTCTGCAAAGCATGAAAGTGAACTCTAGAAGTACAGTCCAGCTGTACATATTGTTGTGTCAATTGGTCAGCTCCGTATCTATTTCCGCAGGAACACCCATACTCAGAGGCCTAGTTTGGCTAAGACCCTAATTGAAAAGCAGGAAAGTTTATTGTATCAGTAGAATTCAGCTGTATACATTGTTGGGGGAATTGTTCTTCTCCGTATCTATTAACGAAGATAAAATGTTAGCCAGAGGCCCAGTCTGACTAACTGCAATTTCTGCAAAGCATGAAAATGAACTGTATAACTACAGTCCATCTGGAGATATAAATGTGTTCATTGTTCAGATACGTATCTATTTTTCCAGAAAACTTGGTAGCCAGAGGCCCAGTCTGGCTACCAGACAATTCTGCAAAGCAGGAAAGTGAACTGTACAACTACAGTCCACCTGGACATATGGTTGTGTCAATTGTTCTGCTCCTTATCTATTTCCGCAGGAACACCCATACTCGGAGCACAAGTTTGGCTAACACCAAGATTGAAAAACAGGAACGTTTACTCTATCAGTACAATACAGCTGTTTACATTGCTGGTGGAATTGTTCATCTCCCTATCTATTTACGAAGATAAACTGTTAGCTAGAGGACCAGTCTGGCTAACAGCAAATTCTGCAAAGCAGGAAAGTGAACTGTATAACTACTGTCCAGCTGGAGATATTGCCGTGTTAATAGTTCAGCTCCGTATCTATTTACCAACAAAAACTTGTAGCCAGAGGCCCATTCTGGCTACCACTCAATAATCACAATCATCTGGCTCTGATGGGTTCACACTAAGCCGTCCATCCATGTTGTATATTTGTGTCTTGGTCTGCCAGTAAAAGGAGCTTATGGTGGTCTGCTCATGTACTTGAACAGTAAGCCCAACAGTGCCGACCGGCCCAGGAAGAATGTCCCCTTCATCATGTTCACTCCTCGGCATAGGCCGGTCTCATCGCTTTCCATCATAACATTTCTGTACCTTAAAGAGTTTATTTGAAAAGCTCCTTTTTTGGTTGGCTGCTTGAGCACATTGGACACAATACACTGCATATAAATTGGATATAGCAATGCTGTGATGTTGGCTCAGTATTTCATTACAAATATTTCTTGGTAAACTATGTTGGTTTATCTCCTTCAGAGCCATAACTTTGCCTGACTCAAATGGTAAGAGTTTAATACAAAACAGTGATGGCTGAATGCTTTTAGATGCAGAGCACTTAATACATTTTGTAAGCGATAACTTGTACGAGTGACACTGCATGTTCCTTCTTTACTGGATTATAAAACGTTAAAAAAAAAGTAATGCTATTATTTATAAATTACTTTGTTGAAACCCTCTGTGATCATCTATGGTGTCTCTCCAATATTTACTATACAGCAGAACGGAACAGTTGTGGAATATTGAGCATGGTCACAGTTTTAGAAATGCAAGAATGTGCATATGTTCAAAAACCTATTTTATTTACGCAATACATAGTAGCAGCAATTTTAAACATTACTTTACATAACTTAGCTATAGATATTGCTAAAAAAGATTGTCATGATTAATGATTATAGATAGTAGTCTATGGGTTAATTTTGCGTTTTTCAAGAATATAGATATGATTGCTGTTAATAGTGTACTGTGAATATACAAATGGCTCTTTTGAATGCATATTCAAATATACAGAATGCATTCAGACAATTACCTCACTGCATTTCTGGTAAGAAATTTAACGTTTCCATATGTTTGCGGCTTGTGTACAGGGCAGTATGTTTTGTACTGTGTGCTGGTTTGTTTGTTATAGCACCATCTACTGGTGGCTGAATTTATAGCCTGTGCCTTTAACAAGCAGATAGAGTGTTGCATTGTGGGATTGAAGCAAGGTATGCTGGGAAGAAGAAACTCCATTTTCATCTGTGTACTTCAGGGAATACACGTGTTTCATGTGCTCTCCTGTAACCTCTCCAACTTGAGTTTGCTATCCTGGTAAAGCATATCTGGTAAGATCAATATCTTCTCTAGCAATGCAGTGTTTAGGAGATTATTAACTGTATAGCAGCCAGTGCATAGGAGATGTTATTAGAATCCTGTGTAAAGTTTGCATCATACTGTATACTTTCCTGTTAATTGTAAAGTGTCAGCTGTGTGCCCAATACTTATCTATGTTATTTGTATTTTTATAGTTTTACCGCGCATGTTCTATACTGTTCACCAATAAACACGTTAGACTACAGAGGACAGTCTGCTTATTTGGAGTACGGAATTGTGGTTTAGGCTGTATGCTAGATTGCACACTGTGTCAACGTGTATGAAGGCAGAACAGTAAAACAGATGCTAGACGCCTGCGATAGTGAATACGACTTAAGGAGTCGCTTGTACCCACACCGCACTGCCTGCGGATACTGCAGCGGCCGCCATACAGTCACCAGTACCGAGAGTACAGCCCGCCTTCAGGCGCTTCATCATTCCCTCGACGTGGAAGCCGCCGCGCATAGACTGTTTCCCGTTAATATTCTCAGCAGTACGCAGCTAAACGAACAATGTCTCAAAACAGTACATCCTCACTCAAAACAAGGTCACAAGCAAGCTCCAGCAGGTCGTCATTAGCAGAGCTCGGTGCTGTCGCCCGTGCCGAAGCCAAGGCAGTCAAAACAAGATCCTCCTTTGCCGAAAGAGAGATGCGCCTAAAGCTGAGACAGGCGGAGCAAGATGCAGATACCACACATCTGCAGGCCGAAAGTGCACGTCTGCAGGCAGAGAGAGAGGCCGAAACCGCACGCCTGCAAGCCGAAACTGCACGTTTTCAAGCAGACCTAGAAAGACTTGCGGTAGACAAAGAGACTGCAGCTGCAATTGCTAAAGCAGAGTATTTGGAAGCTATGAAGGATCCTGATTGTGAGAGACGCAGCAACATTTGCGGACCAGATATAGGAGAGCAAGATCCAGCGCAGCGTGTCGCAGAGTAAGTCCGTCAACATTCCGGCATGGACGACAGCCCTGATGCACCACATCGACTAGCCTATGCCAGCTACCAGCGATCCAACCCCGAACTTCTTTACCACAAACAAGGAATCGTCCAGCGCAGAGATGTCGACCACAGCGGCTGTTCCGCTGAGCAGAAGGTACAGCTCCCATCACACCTTAAAGAGACACCTCCTTCGCCGAGAAGGTATAGCACAGACTATACGAAGTCAGAAGCGTCTCAAAGGTATTGTGATACACCACCAGGGCCGGCGTCAGCACCCGGCATACCCGGGCAAGTGCCGGGGTCCAGAGCAGGCGGGGGGGTCCACTATACTCACCTCTCCCCGTGCCTCCGCAATCCACAGCTCCAGGCTCCCTCTGCCGGGCGCCCACGCTTCCTCTCACAGCAGCGCCGCTGAATGACGTCATCATTCAGCGGCCGGCTGTGGCAGAGAGAGCGCGGATGCCGGACAGGTGAGATGTGAGGTGTGTGTCTGTGTGTGTGTGTCTGTGTGTTTCAGTGTGTGTGTATGTTGTGCGGTGCTTTGTGTGTGTGTATCTATGTGAGAGAGTGCTGTTGTGCTGTCTGTGTGTGGTGCTGTATGTGTGATGGTGGTGGGGGGAGGCAGTGATGGTGATGAGGAGCCAAAGGCAATGATAATGATGGGGAGGCGATGATGATGGGGAGGCAATGATGATGTTGGGGAGGCGATGATGATGGGGAGGCAATGATGATGGGGAGGCGATGATGATGGGGAGGCGATGATGATGGGAGGCGATGATGATAATGATGGGGAGGCGATGATGATGATGATGGGGAGGCGATGATGATGGGGAGGCAATGATGATGATGATGATGGGGAGGCAATGATGATGATGATGGGGAGTCTTTCCACAGCGCCCTTTCCTGAGCTGTAACAGCGCAGAACGCAGTACAGTGCAGAGGAGAGCTCCATATTTTGTATGGAGCATTATATGGGGACCAGTATCCTGTATGGAGCATTATTTGAGGTCCAATATTCTTTATGGAGCATTATATTTGGCCCATAATACTGTATGGAGGACTACAGTATGTGGTGCCCATAATATTGTATGAAGGACTGTACTGTCCAGTCTGTACTGTGCGCTGTGAGGATTTGGCGGTTTTTGAGCTATTGTAGAATTTACAATAGATATCACTAATGTAATGGAAGAAGTGAAGTATTTGGCATTGTACTATACCCATATTTCTCTGCAGTATCTGTGAATCATGAATCGTGGTCTGTGTTAAAGGGGCTCACTGAGACTCTTTCGCCCGGGGCCCATAAAAACCTGGAGCCGGCCCTGTACACCACACACTAGACATGACTATAACACACCAGCTCATGCCAGCACTGACCAAGCCACCATAGACTTTGAAAAGTTCCTTGCCCGCCAAGAACTGGTTACAAAAGGACTTGTAAAGTTCACTGACAAACCCGAGAACTATAGGTCATGGCGAGCCACATTCATGGTCTGGACCTTTCTAGTAGTGAGGAGTTAGATCTCCTAGTAAAGTGGCTCGGAAGTGAGTCGATCGAGCATGCCAAAAGACTAAGAGACATCAATATAAAGCATCCACACACAGGTCTACGCAAAGTGTGGGAAAGACTTGATGAATGCTATGGGACAGTAGAAGTCATAGAGAATGCTTTATACAAAAGAATTGATGATTTTCCTAAGATAGGACCTAAAGGTTATCAAAAGCTTAGAGAATTGAGTGCTTTATTGATAGAGTTACAGGTTGCCCAGAAGGAAGGAGACTTGCCCAGATTGGCATTCTTAGACAACGCTAGGGATGTCAATCCGATAATACAAAAACTTCCTTACAACCTACAAGAAAAGTGGGTTACATATGGCTCACGGTATAAACAAAATCATAATGTACCATTCCCTCCTTTCACTGTATTCGTAGAATTTGTCACCCAACAAGCTAAAATCAGAAATGACCCTAGTTTTGACTTCACTCTGTCATGTTCCACTGCCCCCGTTGTCAAACCCAGTAGGATACCCGTGGCAGTCCACAAGACTAACATTGTTTCCACAGGCCCACCTCACAATGCAAGTAAACCCCCTCCAGACGAGAACAAGTCTCAGGATGTCAGTAAACAGTGTCCTCTACACAAGAAACCACATCCTCTACTAAAATGCAGAGCCTTCAGGGAGAAATCTTTGGATGATCACAAAGGTTTCCTCAAAGAGAACAACATCTGCTTCAAATTCTGTGCCACAACCTCTCACCTCGCCAGGAACTGTGAAGCTAGGGTGAAATGTGCAGAATGCAGCAGCACGGATCACAATACAGCCTTGCACCCTGGACCACTTCCACGAGTGTTGTCACAAGCAGAGGAGCATGATGGGAAGGAGAAGAACACTGATGAAGATACCCCTGTGGTCAGCTCTCAATGTACAGAGATCTGTAAAGGACTCACAGGAGGAAGGTCCTGTTCAAAAATCTGCCTTGTCCAAGTCTACCCTGCAGGCCACAAGGACAAAGACCTCAAGATATATGCAATCCTGGATGACCAAAATAACAGGTCTTTAGCCAGGTCCATCTTCTTTGACAACTTCAGCATTGTAGCACCTGGTTCTCCCTACTCCCTGAGGACGTGTTCAGGTACCGTTGAGACGGCGGGGAGAAAAGCGGCTGGATACAAGGTGGAGTCCATAGATGGTCAAACCTGCCTATCGCTACCAATCATCCTGGAGTGCAACCAGATTCCCGACAACAGGTCAGAGATACCATCACCGAAGGTTGCGACACATCACCCCCATCTAAAGCGTATAGCCCACCTGATACCTGAGTTGGATCCAGAAGCCCCAATAGCCCTACTCCTGGGAAGAGATATACTACGAGTCCACAAGACTAGAGAATCTATAAACGGCTCTAAAAATGCTCCGTACACTCAGAGGCTCAACCTTGGATGGGTCATCATAGGAGACATCTGTCTAGGATGAGCACACAAGCTGGCCTCAGTCAACAGTATGCTCACCAACACACTAGAAAATGGACGTCCGTCTCTCTTCCAGCCATGTCACAATAGTCTGCTGGTAAAGGAATTGCCAAACAGCACTCCTCTACCTTGCCCTTTCTCAGTACCTACCAACGAAGACCACGCCTGTGAAGGTGAACAAGACCACATGGGATGTACAGTCTTCAACAGGACAAAAGAAGACGACAAGGTAGCGATGTCCATAGAAGATAGGATGTTCCTGGACATCATGGATAGACAAATAGTCAAAGACAAATTGAACAGTTGGGTCGCACCCTTACCATTTTGACCTCAGAGAAGACACCTACCCAACAACAGGGAACTGGTCAACAGCCGGTGAATCTACCTCAGTCACAAGCTTAAGAAGTCACCTGAGACGAAGGAACACTTCTTTACCTTCATGGGAAGGATATTCCAGAATCACTCAGAGATTGCACCTGCACTTCGGCCCTCAGAGGAGTGTTGGTACCTGCCCATCTTCGGAGTATACCATCCCAAGAAGCCAGGTCAAATAAGAGTGGTATTCGACTCAAGTGCCAAATGTGAAGATGTCTCATTAAATGATGTCCTACTGTCGGGCCCAGACCTCAACAACAGACTTCTGGAAGTACTACTCTCTTTCCGCAGAGATACAGTGGCATTTATGGCTGACATGCAACAGATGTTCCACTGTTTTCTCATCAAAGAGGAACACAGAAACTACTTGAGGTTCTTATGGTACCGTGACAACTACCCAGACAAAGACATCACAGAGTACAGGATGAGGGTACACATATTTGGGAACAGCCCTTCCCAGCTGTTGCTATCTACAGCCTCCGTAATTCTGCCAAAGAAGGTGAAGAAAGGTATGGGTCAGATCTTTCGTAGAAAAGGACTTCTACGTAGACGACTGTTTGAACTCCACACCAACAAATGAGGCTGCAATCAGTCTACTAAAAAGGGCTCAAGAAATGCTCGCTCTGTCTAACCTAAGGTTACACAAGATTTCCTACAAAAGTCGAGAGTTGATGGAAGCATTTCCCTCTCAAGACTATTCCAATGATCTAAAGGACCTAGACCTAAGCATCGACACTCTTCCCATGCAGTGGAGTCTTGGATTGCTTTGGGATCTGTAGACAGATGCCTTCACCTTTCAGATCAGTAAAGATGAGAAACCCTTCACGCGCAGAGGAGTTCTTTCTTTTGTGAATAGTCTATACGACCCCCTGGGATTCGTAGCTCCAGTTACTGTCCAAGGGAAAATGATGCTAAGAGACTTCACCCAAGACACATCTGATTGGGATGATCCACTGCCAGCAGAAAAGGCAGATCTGTGGGCAGAGTGGAAGAGGTCTCTCAAGGCCTTGACCGACTTTCGTGTGAAACGACTGTATGATCCTGTGCCATCCACAGAAGTCAAGACACAAAGACTTTTTATCTTCTGCGACGCATCAGTCAAAGCAATCGCAGCAGTTGCATACCTCAAAACCATAGATGTCAATGAACAGATCCACATCGGATTTGTCATGAGCCGGACTAAACTGGCACCACTCCGCGAACACACGGTACCCAGACTGGAACTCTGTGCTGCTGTCCTCGCAGTTGAGTTGGCTGAGCTTATCTCAGGTGTGATGAATCTGGAGAGTAAAGAAGCAGAGTTCTACACTGATAGCAAGGTGGTACTGGGATACATCTGCAATGAAACGCAACGCTTTTATGTCTAGGTCAGCAACCGGATACTGAGGATAAGAAGATCTACCTTCCCTAGTCAGTGGCACTATGTACCTACTCACCTCAATCCTGCGGACCATGCGACTAGATCTGTTGCTTCACGTCATCTTAAGGACACTACCTGGTTCACAGGCCCTGCTTCCTTGTACCGTTCGATGCCCACATCGACAGTCCTGAAACGTTCGAACTGGTGGATCCAGATGCCGATGAGGAGCTCCGTCCTCGAGTGTCTGCTCTGCATACAGGGATTTCAAGTCATTACCTGGAAAGTTCTCAACCTGGAAGTCACTTGTTCGAGCCGTTGCTTGTCTACTTCATGTGGCCCAGTTCTACAAGTCAGCATTACCTGCAAGCTAGAGATCTTGTAAAGGTTGGCAGCACTGCAAGCATGCTTTTACTGCCCTCAACTTGGAAAGAGCCAAGGTTACAATACTTCATGTTGTGCAAAGGGAAACCTATCCCAGATAAATAGACAACCTCAACAAAGGTCAACCCATTTCTAGAGACAGTGCCTTGAAAAAGCTGGATCCGACCATTCTCACTCCCACCATGCTACTTACTCAGAAAACCAACAAACCCAGCGCTGCACTGGGAGAATTCAGCAACAAGGACCTCTACAGACGACAATGGAGACAAGTTCAAAGTCTCTCCAATACTTTCTGGGACAGATGGAGAAAACAATATCTCTCTACCTTACAGCCTAGGAAGAAGTGGCAGATCGACAAGTCGAACATCAAACCAGGTAATATTGTGCTCATGAAGGACAGCCAGTCACGCTGAAATGAGTGGCCACTTGGCCTCATCACCAAGGTATTCCCAAGCAAGCATGAGAAGGTGCGCAAGGTCGAGGTCAAAGTGTGGAAGGCTGGGGAGAGTAAACTATTCCTCAGACCAGTTGCGGAACTAGTTTTACTGCTTTCACCAAAAGAGCCTGTATGTGGCATCAGTTGATTCCAAGCAGGGAGTGTTCTGCCCATCTGAGTACAGGGCAGTATATTTTGTACTGTGTGCTGGTTTGTTTGTTATAGCACCATCTAGTGGTGGCTGAATTTATAGCCTGTGCCTTTAACAAGCAGATAGAGTGTTGCATTGTGGGATTGAAGCAAGGTATGCTGGGAAGAAGAAACTCCATTTTCTTCTGTGTACTTCAGGGATTACACGTGTTTCATGTGCTCTCCTGTAACCTCTCCAACTTGAGTATGCTATCCTGGTAAAGCATATCTGGTAAGATCAATATATTCTCTAGCAATGCCGTGTTTAGAAGATTATTAACTGTATAGCAGCCAGTGCATAGGAGATGTTATTAGAATCCTGTGTAAGGTTTGCATCATACTGTATACTTTCCTGTTAATTGTAAAGTGTCAGCTGTATGCCCAATACTTATCTTTGTCATTTGTATTTTTATCGTTTTACCGCGCATGTTCTATACTGTTCACCAATAAACAAGTTAGACTACAGAGGACAGTCTGCTTATTTGGAGTACAGAATTGTGGTTTAGGCTGTGTGCTAGATTGCACACCGTGTCAACGTGTATGAAGGCAGAACACCAACATATAGGAAAAAGTCAGCATAATATTGTATATTTTTTTAGTATTGCCTGTTAATGGTTTCCACCGGTAGGGGGAACATCATTGAGAGAGTTTCTCACTGCCATGCATTGTTTTTTACGGAGCCCTCAATTACACCTCTTGCCACCAGATACGAAAATATCAAAGTACTAGTGTTGAGCATTCCGATACTGCAAATATCAGGTATCGACCGATATTCACTGCATCGGAATTCCGATTCCGAGTTCCGATATTTTTGTCATATCTGATACCGGAATCGGAATGTTCCTGTCACTGTCAGTGTCCGTCGGTCGGGTCTGTCAGGAGTTAGCGGCACTTACCTGGCAGAAGATCCCCGGTGGTGACGTCCTGGACTGCTTGATGGCCGCCATTATCTTCTCCCTGAAGGTCACGTGCAGTTTCTCGCGATAACTGCACGTGCGGCCGGGTAATCACGGCTGTAAAGCAGTCCAATGACGTCACCGCCGGGGAAGCAGGTAAGCAGCTGCGCTGCGTCGGGATGTCAGGCTCTGCCTGACATTCCGATGTAGCAGAGCTGGATCGTTGTGGGACACTCGCTACTATGGACTGCGTCGGACAGGTGGTATACTGTTGGTTTGTTATTTTTACTTTTTTTCCAGGAGATCGATGGCGTCGCAGGATGAGCGTGTAATAAAATTAATGAAAACTGTGTTGTCTCTTTTATTTCATTAAAATACTTTTTTCTTGCTGTGTCTTTTTTTTAAACATTTAAAAACTTTGGGATTAATAATGGATCGGTGTCTTATTGACGCCTCTCCATTATTTTTACCGCACACTCCAAATGATCAATTTGCAAAATTCGTTAGTATCGGGTTCAGCGGCGCTCCCGCGCCTTGCTGAGGCAGTCCAGCCACAGCAAGGCGCGGGAGCGCCGCTGAACCCGATACTAACGATCACTAGGTGGGAAACTCCCCTTGATCTCTGAGGCTTAGAATTGATATAACTGACTGCCAGTTCTCAAATATTACAGGCTAATAGAGTCTCCTTTCTTCTGGCCACCATCCGACTACTATATATCAGATTACTATTGAGGCTTCTCTCTTAGAGACATTGGATACAGCGACTACATGACTAAGGTTCTGGATGAACCGAAACGTTGAGATATTAGTGTCGCTTTATGCTTACATTCCTGTTTTGCTTCACAAATTTGGTTGTCCACAATAAATTGATATTTTGCAAATTGATCATTTGGAGTGTGCGGTAAAAAGTTATTCCCTACTATTGGACGTACTAGTCCATTGTACCAGCACCTCAACTGTATAAGACCTGAGTGCTCGCTAAATAACCCCCTTATAGTCTCTCCATTATTAACCGGGCTTATTGTCACCGTGTAATCAACGGTGACATTAACCCCTTATTACCCTACTTGCCACCGCTACAGGGCAAGTGGGAAGAGCCGGGTTTAGTGCCACAATTGGCGCATCTTTGGATGCGCCATTTGTGGGGCTGCTGCAGCCTGGTATTATCAGGCTGTTGAGGGCCAAAATCCATGGGCCTTGACAGTCTTTTAATATCAGGCCGCAGCAGTCTGCATTTTACTTGGCTGGTTAACAAAAATAGGGGGGACCCCACGCCATTTTTTTTCGAGGGGATCCCCTATTTTTGTTAACCAGCCAAGCTAAGCAGACTACTGTTACCTAGTATTATCAGGCTTGCAAGGTCCATGGATATTGGATCCTTACCAGCCTGAAAAACCAGGCCTCAGCAGTCTGCTTCATCTGGCTGGTTAACAAAAATAGGGGGGACCCCACGCCATTTTTTTCGAGGGGATCCCCTATTTTTGTCAACCAGCCAAGATAAGCAGACTGCTGTGGCCTGGTATTATCAGGCTGGCAAGGTCCATGGATCTTGGCTCCTTAACAGCCTGAAAATCCAGGCATCAGTAGTCTGCTTCATCAGGCTGGTTAACAAAAATAGGGGGGACCCCACGCCATTTTTTTTTTGAGGGGATCCCCTATTTTTGTTAATCAGTTCACTTCACGTCAGCCGGGATTCCCTCTGACGTCACTGATGCAGTGCGATGTCCCTGGCTGACCTGAAGTGAAAGTGGGAAGCAACCAATTAAGCTTTCCACTTCCTCTCCTGTCAGCCAGGAGAGGAGAAGATTCATTCGGGTGGTTACTGTGAGGCTGCAGCATTAACTGCGGTCCCTACAGTAAACATTAACCCTTTCTAATGGATTACACCGTGGGACCTGACTGAACATCGGATAGGTAAGAATAATTTTGCTTTTTATTTTATTTTTATTACAGGAAAAGGTTTTTGCAGAAAATAAAAGATGGTCAAAAACATGTGTCTTTATTTCATTAAAATGATTTTTAATAAAGTGTGTGTGTTTTATTTTCATTTCATGCAATAAGATTAATAATTGATAGTTGTCTAATTGACAGCTCTCAATTATTAACCTGGCTTAAGGTCACCTTTCAATAGCAAGGTGGCTTTAACCCCTTATTAACCCATTCGCCACCGCTACAGGGCAATGGGAATAGACGGGCAAAGTGTCAGAAAGGGCGAATCTAATTATAGATTTGCCTTTTCTGGGTGTCTGGGGGCAGATGTTATAGAGGTATGTAATTCACCGCACACACTATAGACTTTTGGTTTTTGCAAAAATGATAATTTTATTGTGTTCCAAAATGTTGCGCAAAGTGCCTTGTAAAATAACAAAGATATTCCTACATTCAAATATATGGGGGCAGATGTTAGTAGCCAGGGGGGGCCAAAAATAATGGTCCCTCTCTGGGCTATTATTATCTGCCCCCACTCGCTGGCTTTGTCTGTCTGGTTGAGAAAATAGGGCGGGAGCCCACGCATTTTTTTTCAACAATTTTACACCTCATATATATATATATACATGTCATTGAATTTGTGACACATATATATATATATATTTATATTTATAGTTCATACACTTCTACATAGTATAATAGCCGCTAATTCAATTGCCGGCTTTTGTGAAAATACAGAAGCCGACATGAAATGACACATGGTTTACATAGATTTAACCATGTCATTTCATGTTGTTTGATATATTGTTTTCACTAACAATTACATGAGTGTATGTGTGAAAAATTTCACACCTGTAGGGGTTAATTAAAGGTGTAAATTCGTAGCAAAAAAGTCCATTTTTTTTACAACGAATTTACACCTTTAATTAACCCCTACAGGTGTGAAATATTGCACACATACACTCATGTAATTGTTTGTGAAAACTAGATATCAAACTACATGAAAAGACATGGTTAACTCTATGTAAACCATGTTTCATTTCATGTCGGGTGCTTCTGTATTTTCACAAAAGCCGGCATTACCTGGCAATTGAATCAGAGGCTATTTTACTATGTAGAAGTGTATGAACTATAAATATATGTATATAATATATATATATGTCACAATGACATGTATATATATATTTATATATATATATATATGTATTCTATGTGTATATTTAGTGTTTACAAGGAAAGAAAGGGGTTTTTTTAGTTCCGATATTTCTGTCCCATAGACTTGCATTGGATTTCCGGTATCGCCGATACTTTTTGGGTATCGACGATACCCATTCCGATCCGATACTTCTTGATATCGGGAAGTATCGCTAACACTACAAAGTACCTTTTTTTTGGGCCATATTGGCCTACTGTTCTGTATATCATATGTATCTGGGACTATACTCATTATTTGTTCTGTACCCAACTGTAGTGAATAATCGATAGCCAACAGATTCTATTAATATTTGGAACTTGCTGAAGATAAATTTATAGACGGCGAATGGTATTCACTAAGCCACGTTCCTTATTCTAGGATCATGACATTGGAACATAATGGCAATAAATCTATTATGTGTTAGGGTTCGAGTTCCCGCTGCTGCACAAGGGGAGTCTCGAACCAGTTCCGCTGCGGTCCCCCATCCATCTCCGGCCACAGTGGAGCCTGCTCAGCAAAGACATTGGTCCCAGCATCTCGCCCGGTCTAATACTATGCAGAGACTTGCTGCTGCCTCTTCAGGTTCTGCTATTGTAGCCACTACTGGTCAACAGCGAGCAGATGTCTTTAGGGTCACATGCTCAGATACAGCTGCCACTTCTATTGGTCCTTCAGGAAGGTCCTCCGGCTGTTGATGTTCTGAAGCAGTTTCCCATTGGTCCTTCCTGGAAGGTCTTTTTCTCATGGCTGCTATAAAAGGCTGTCCTTACCGCACGGCTGTGCGCTAGGATCAATTGCATTATGTGCTTTGCGCCAGTGTGATCATGCAAGCATGTGGTTAGGGCTCGGCTGAAATAAGCCCCTAGAATACCGGCACCTCCGGTGAGGAGATTTGAGTGCACGTGGTTAGGGCTTGGATGAAATAAGCCCCTAGAATACCGGCTTCACCGGTGAGGAGATTGCTTGATTGCGTTGCTGTCTGCATGATCACGGACTGCTATCCGCACAGCAGTTATCTGTGTATCCCTGTGGAGTTAACAGGACACAGTACCTATCTCTGCGTCTTTACCTCAGCGACTCTGTGGTGTAACAGAGTTCGCTTATATTGCTATATAGCGCTGCGGCATTCCCGCTTGTGGCTCTGTGGATTAACAGAGTTCGCACTATCTGCCACAGCGCGCTACGGCGTTTATTTTAGCGACTCTGCGGGATAACAGAGTTCGCTACTTACGCCATCTTACTAGCAGCAGGCTCTGCCTGCATGGTGGACCTGGGCTGCGAACACACCTCTCTACATTATTTATTAGGTGCGTTCCGCAGACCCTAACATAATGTATAGAGAACTGAAGGTGTTTTATTACAAATTGCGATTGATGTGGTCACAAAACTGTAGTCTGACTCTTAACCATGCAGCAATGCGGTGAAAATGTAAGGGACAGTCCTACGTCCCTTTTCTAAACTTGCATCCTTTTTATATAAATTGATAGTTATTTTATTCTTCATATGTCACTAGATTTTTTTTTTTTTTTGAAAAACACAGTATCTGAGGAAATTGATTTGGCTTAATGTAATCCGGGTTTCACCTTTGACTTGGAGAGGAGGTGTTCATACACCTTCTGTTATGTTGTAATTTCGGCAGTGGTCATCCCGTGGCTGGAGGCAGAAGCAGTCAGGTGTGACTGTGTCAAATCTTATGGAGCGCCTGCGGGAGCTCGCACGCTCCAGGAGAGGGGGATGGCTATAAGGCCAGCTGTCTTCACTCATTTGCGCTTATGGATACCCGGGACGCAGAGAGCAAGGGCAGGAGGACCAGGCCCCCAGAGAGGCTGTCACCAGAGCTGTCATCGCGCGGCAGGCGCATGTTCCGGAGCCCCTCCAGGGACCCTGCGGAGGCTGAAGAAAGCGATGCGGCTCCCCCCCTTTGGCACACCTCCGGCAGGAAACTGCCTAGCCGTGCGGCAGGCGCAGGTCTGCCGAGCGGACCTGGATCAAGTGCCGCAATGGAAATGCAGGCCAAACAGGATGTGCGGCCTCCTCGTAGAGCGCAGTCGGCACCAGGGGCTAACGGCGCTGCGGGGGGTGGCGTGGAACCCCGTAGTGAGCCAGGAGAAGCATCGTAGCGGAGGCACGGGGTACAGGACAGAGCAGGCAGGCGCCCTTGGAGGAGGACATCAGTAGCGAGCCTGCAACGGGGAGGAAGAAGAGGAGGTGTTCAGCGGGCAGGCTGCATCAGCTGGACCCCCTGCTGCCTGGCTCTGACAGCAGGTGAACCAGGAGGAGAGTGGTGGGCAGCGTGGTAGCAATGGTGGACGGGGCACAAGGATGGCCATCGCTACAGCTCACGGGATCGCAGGGGCGTTCCAGGGCCATACGGGGGTCAGCAGTTTGTCTCGCTGCATGCGCTCCAGTCTTACCTGGTGATGAGCAGGCCAGGGGCGCAGCCCAGGGGTGCATGCCAGGGGCAGTGAGGCGGCGCAGAATGTTATGATCCAGACAACGACATGGAAGTGGCTGTATAGCTACAGGATGCGTGATGTTTGGTTGCCGGGGACACAGCACCTGTGCAGCTTGTTGAGTATGAGTCTTTGTCATGTTTGTCACCTGCAGGGGCTGGTTGAGGTGTAATCGGTGGGGGTAGTGCATTAGGGTTAGAGGAGCTGGGTCTGAGGGGTGGCGGCGTATTGGTAGGCCCGGATATTAGGGAGGTGCTGTTGACTATGTCTCACATTTTTAAAAGAATGGAAGGGGGTACAGCGACTGGGGCAGGGGTGTCACCCGTCGGGCTATGGATCACGGCATCGGGTTCGGGGAATCAGATTGTGGGTGACCCCTGTAGGGCCGTGGAGGGGGAACAGGTACCCAGCTCTGGTGTATCCGTGTCACTGAAAACGGAGAAGGATAAAGGGGATGCGGTAAAATTGGATGATAGGGCAGAGGGTCAAGTTAACGTTTGCTTTGAGGGCCCCTTGGGGGCGCATTTTAAAAAACAATTGAAGGTGAAAATGTGTGGTGCTGAATAAGTGGAAAATTTTCCCTATACCCCCTTGGAGAAGTTTCATTTGGATAGGGCAAAGAGAGATGACAGGAAAAAGGAGGAGAAGCGAAGCTGGCACTGGCGCCTTATCCAGCAAACTTTCCTGAACTCGATGCAAGCATTCCCTATATTACTGAGTGCTAGAGTTCAGAAGTCCACGGAAAATAATTCATGATTGTTTTGTTATTTGTACGCGATTGGGGAAGCTCACCGCACTTGTGGTGGGCTGACCTGGTTGCGCTATGATGAACAATTCAGGCAGTGTAAGGCGGTCATGCCTCACATTAGGTCGTATGAAAAGGATATAGGCCTGTGGCTTTAAGTGATGGCGCCCGCAAGGTATGGGCAGTCCTTTCACGGGAGCTGACGGAGCATTTCACCGCAGGGGGGACAAGAAGGAGGTAGTCAGGGGAGGCAAGGAGCAAATGAAAAATCCTGAACATGCTGGCAGTTTAATGAGGGCCAGTGGAAATATGGCAATACATTCAAATTTAAGCATGTGTGCAGTCGTTTGCAGGTACTGTTTTATTTATTGGAATTTTAAATGACTTTTGATATTTATTGTTTTTATCCTGCTGTTTTTAATTTTTTGGGTTGTGAATCAATACCTAAGGTGTGGGGGGGACAGAAATTCAATGAACAACTCAGGTAGCTAGCAACTTTTAGCCTGTATTTCTCTGCAAGATGTTTTTCTGATCTAACAATGGGCTCTGCATCTCGCGGAAGACAGTGATCAAATAATCCAAATATTTTTGGCTACATCTGTGGAAAATTTACTGTGAAGACTCAGAGGTGCAACATTACTGACTTTGTTAAGAAGGTGTATTGTGCGTACTTCATAGTTAAACTTGGAGAACAAGACAAGCATTGTTCTCCTCACAAAAGTGTGCAAAACCTGTATTGAGAGCTTGAGATCATGGTCTCAAGGAAAGAATGCTAAACTTCAGTTTGGAGTTCCTATGGTTTGGAGACAACAAAGCAATCATTTACAAGACTGCAATTTCTGCCTTGTCGATGTAAAAGGTTAAAAAAGCAATATTAGCAATACCCGAGTATCCCTTCAGCTATTTGACCAGTTGCCCCTAGTGAAGACATACCTGTTCCAAAATGAACTACACTACCAGAAAATGTTGACACAGATCTCTCCTCACATTGCTGTACTAATGAAGAAGACAGTCCAGATATTTTTCTGCCATGTCATGAAGATAGTGACAAAGCAATTATGTTTACTCAGTGTGCTTTGAATGATCTGGTTTCAGATCTTTATGTACCAAAAGAGTCTGCTGAACTATTGGCTTCAAGAAGACTACAAGAGAATCAAATGTTCAAACCCAGTACAAGTGTCTCATTTTATAGGAACAGGGAAGCAGCACTACGTAAGTACTTCCATTCAGATGGCCAGCTTGTCTATTGTACTGATGCTACTTCTCTTTATGGGACTTCCAGCATATGATTCAAGGGATTGGAGTCTTTTTATGGATAGTTCCAAAAGAAGTTTAAAATGTGTTCTGTTACATAATGGAAATAAGTATGGCTCTGTAACAATAGGTCATTCTGTAAAACGTTAAGAAGAATATAAAAACATGCAGATTGTTCTACAGAGGTTACAATATAATGTTCATGGGTGGTTAATTTGTGTTGATTTTACAATGGTTAACTTTCTTTTGGGTCTGCAAGGAGGGTACAAAAAACACCCTTGTTTTCTGTGCTACTGGGACAGTTGAGCTGCAGCAGAGCATTGCTTTAAAAATGAATGGCATCAGCGACAGAGTTTGAAATCTGGCGATAAGAATGTGATCCATGATCCTCTAATGGATAGGAATAACATTGTCTTTCCTCCCTTGCACATAAAACTTGGATTGATGAAGCAGTTCATCAAACCTCTCAATCACTGTGGAGAATGCTTTAACTATATAGATTCAACTTTTCCTGGTCTTACTGAAGAGAAGAAAAAAGCTGGAATTTTTGATGGACCTCAACTAAGAACACTTCTGGGAGACCCAAATTTTATCACATCAATGAATGAGACAGAATAAAGAGCTTGGAATGCATTTTGAAATGTGGTGCAGAATTTTCTAGGGAATAAGAAAGCAGACAACCATGAAGACATTGTGGAAGAGCTACAAATGAGTCTGCAAAATATTGGATGTAGAAGGATTATCAAGATTCACTATTTAGACAGCCATTTTTACTTTTTTCAAGACCACCTTGGGGATGTGAGCGAGGAGCAAGGGGAGCGTTTTCATCAGGACATTAAAACAATGGAAGAATGGTATGAAGGCCGCTGGGACTCACACATGATGGCTGACTATTGCAGGAGCTTGATGAGAGACAACCCAGAAGCTGTACTTCACAGATCAGCCAATAAAAGAAATTTCAAATAACTGACATTTGCCATTCATCTGTGTGCCAGATATATGTGTTTTTATATTTTGTATTTGAATTCTGTAAGCATATTTCATTTGCTGTACATAGACTTTGTAATCTTTGTTCTTCCTTAATTAAAAATATACAAAATGTAGTACCGAAAATAATGTGTTTTTATCATAAAACATTAGATAGTAGTAATTTTAAGCACAAATGGAAAATATCTCTAAATCCTGATGTGATAGCCAAACGCAGAGTCTAGTTCAATATTAGTATGTCGGCAACCAAAATTGAATTAAGATATGGTTTAAAACTTTTTGCCTGAAATATTGCGTTGAACAGTAATTATTTTCAGGCTAGGCCTAGCAGTCACCAGCCAAACCACATTACAGCTGCAGCAGGCCATGTTTGCCCATCGTGACCAACGGCCCCCACTTTTCAGGCTCCTGTTCCTTTTTGCCAATGATCCAGCTGCCATGTTTGATCCTTCAACCTAGTATGGCCCATCGGCCGGTAACCCTTAGACTTTATAAACGCAACGTGCCAACAGGTTTCTAAACACAATTCTTTAGTTACGAGGGGGGCCTGAAAAGTTTGAGGCCCACCCATGAAATCTTTTTTGCATGGTCTTGTTTTGCAATGCAATATCTTATTTACTTTGTTGAATGGTCTCATGAGGAGCAATCTTGATTTATTTATATTTTTTTTCTGTGACAGCATTTTAAAGTTTGGTGGCAAGGCTGAAATATGGGAATGGATAAATTGGCAAAGCGAGCAGTCATTCAATACCTTCAGAAAAAAGGACTGACACCATTGGAAATTCACAAGGACATGCTGGAGACATAAGGGGACAATGCTCCTTCTTATACAATGGTGAAAAAGTGGGTTGCAGATTTCAAGCGGGGACAGACATCAATTGAAGATGCTGCTCGCAGTGGTCGTCCCTCAACCGCATGCACAGAAGAAAATTTTCAAAAAAGTGCAAGACATTGTAATGGCGGATCGACGGGTCAAACAGTGGCACATTGCACAATGTGTGGGCATATCAGTGGAGAGGGTTGGCCATATCCTAACACAGCTGCTGAACATGCATAAAGTTTCAGCATGATGGGTGCCCAGACTTTTGACATTATAGAACAAAAATCTGAGAGAACTTCGCTCTGCGGAAAATGTGCAACTGTTTGAAGCTGATATTCAACTTTTTATGCAGAGATTTGTTACAATGGATGAAACTTGGGTACACCACTTTTGTCCAGAGTCAAAAGAAGACTCAAAGCAGTGGAAACATCCCTACTCCCCACGCCCCAAAAAGGCAAAGGTGGTTCCATCTGCTGGCAAGGTGATGGCATCAGTGTTGTGGGATTCCAAGGGTGTCATTTTTCTGGAGTTCCTCCAGAAAGGTCAAACCGTCAATGGGGAATATTATGCAGCTCAGATTCATCTTCTGAGGTCATCAATTAAGGAAAAACATCAAGGGATGCTGCGGAAAGGGGTGTTGTTTCACCAGGACAAAGCGCCAGTTCACACATCAGCTGTTGCAATGGCTGCAATTCACTTCTGTGGTTTCCAACTGCTTCAGCACCCATTCTATTCTCCTGATTTGGCTCCCTCAGACTATCACCTATTTCCCCAGATGAAAAAGCACCTTTGTGGAAGTCGTTTTCTTTCTGATGAAGCCGTCATGGACGCCGTAAAGGAGTTTTTGGAGGAGCAAGACAGAACGTTCTACCACAGTGGACTAATGAAACTCCAAGAGCGATGGCATACCTGTGTGACCCTCAAGGGAGACTATGTCGAGAACTGACTGTAAAAATTTGACCCACGGTCACTACTTCTGGGTCAGGGCTCAAAATTTTCAGGCGCCCCTCGTATATACAAAAGTGTGGTCAGTAGAGTTGAGCGATACTTTCCGATATCCAAAAGTATCGGAATCGGAATGGTATCGCCGATACCCAAAAAATATCGACGATACCCGATACCGATACCGGAAATCCAATGTAAGTCTATGGGAACAAAATATCGGAATTAAAAAAAACCCATTCTTGCCTTGTTGGTTAATTGTACATGAAGGAAAACAGCAAAGAGTAATGTAGAATGTATTGGGGAAGGTTGAGGAGACATTAAAGGCATAGATGTTTAACCCAATCAAATGGAATAGCATAAATATTTTTTTTTTTAAAGATGTTCGGATTGACGAAGAAATTGACAATGTTGTTAACGTTTTTTCTATTTTGGCAAATATGTATATTTCACAACTTCCATGCTCTTCACCTTTTTAACTTTTGACACACTTTCTCCTTCATAATCTTCAGCAGCATCATCTTTTTCATCAAATTATTCTTCATCTTCACCTTCTTTATCTTCTTCTTAAACTTCTTGCTATTCATCTTTTTGTTAACATTACTCATATCCTTTTATATTAAACTATTATTCTTATTCATATTGTACTTCATCTTCTTCATCATATTCTTATTTGTGACAGAGAATCCTGTACTTGTAATCTGTCAAAGTATGAATTTTTCATCCTTCCGTTCTTGCTGTCACAAAAGATTTAAATTACAACAGTATTTGTCCGTGTTCAGTTTAGCCTGCAGCAGCAGGCATTTTCCAGGGGCACCACGAGGAGGAACGGACTCACCCCCATACACTGCTTAGTCTTCTTCTGCTTATAATTTAGAGCATATATTTTGCTCTTCATTTTGGTCTTATACTTCATGTTCTTCTGCTTTTTGATCTTCTGCTTATTGTTCTTAAGTCTCTTGTTCTGTATCTTGTAGTTTGTCTTAACCTTCTTAGTCCTGTTTGGTAAACTTTTATTTCTTCTTTGTGATGGTGTTTAGGCTGGTTGGCTTGATGCTCGTCGTCCTTGTGGTCGTCATCTTCTTCGGGGTGGTCATCAGGGTCGTCGTCTTCATTGTTGGAGATCCAGAGTGATTACCCAAAAAAGCATTGAAAAAATCTTCAATTTGTAAATGTAGCAGAAGGTACAAGAGTCAATGCAAGTAACGAGGACCAGCTGACTGTGCTGGAACCCGGAGGGGCAGCAGAAGGAAAAGAGCCAATGGCACAACCGAGGACCACCTGACTTTACTGGGACAGGTTACTAAGCAGGAGGTACCTGTGCTCCAAAGCACTACCAAGGACCAGCAGACGTTGCTGGAACTCGGATACCGAGATGGAGGCAACTAGGCCAAAGGCACTGCGGAGAACCAGCTGACGGTACTGGAACCCGGACGGGTAGCAGAAGGTAGAAGAGCCAATGCAAGTAACGAGGACCAGCTGACTGTGCTGGAACCCGGAGGGGCAGCAGAAGAAAAAGAGCCAATGGCACAACCGAGGACCAACTGACGTTACTGGGACACGGTTACTAAGCAGGAGGTACCTGTGCTCCAAAGCACTACCAAGGACCAGCAGACGTTGCTGGAACTCGGATACCGAGATGGAGGCACCTAGGCCAAAGGCACTGCGGAGAACCAGCTGACGGTACTGGAACCCGGACAGGTAGCAGAAGGTACAAGAGCCAATGCAAGTAACGAGGACCAGCTGACTGTGCTGGAACCCGGAGGGGCAGCAGAAGGAAAAGAGCCAATGGCACAACCGAGGACCAGCTGACGTTACTGGGACACGGTTACTAAGCAGGAGGTACCTGTGCTCCAAAGCACTACCAAGGACCAGCAGACGTTGCTGGAACTCGGATACCGAGATGGAGGCACCTAGGACAAAGGCACTGCGGAGAACCAGCTGACGGTACTGGAACCCGGATGGGTAGCAGAAGGTACAAGAGTCAATGCAAGTAACGAGGACCAACTGACTGTGCTGGAACCCGGAGGGGCAGCAGAAGGAAAAGAGCCAATGGCACAACCGAGGACCAGCTGACGTTACTGGGACACGGTTACTAAGCAGGAGGTACCTGTGCTCCAAAGCACTACCAAGGACCAGCAGACGTTGCTGGAACTCGGATAACGAGATGGAGGCACCTAGGCCAAAGGCACTGCGGAGAACCAGCTGACGGTACTGGAACCCGGACGGGTAGCAGAAGGTACCCATGGAAATTTAAGTTGACAGGCCGCGAGCCGGCCGCAGTTACCGAATCCCACAGTACTACAGTGGGTGATTGTCCTATTGTCACAACGGAAACAGCCTTTATTTGCATATCCCGCAGCACACATAGGAAGCACCTAAACTCCAAGCACCATAGAGTCGGCTAACCCGACGGCAACACGACAGGACAACTTATTGGAGGCTAAGTGACGTTTACACTGACAGGAAACAGATGGCGTGCTGTAACCAGTCTGGGCAGGAGTGAGTACCCGTACCAATGACACTTCCGAGCAACAACTGGCGGTGTTGAAGCCCAGGGATGAGAAGACAACAGGGTGGAGGCAGCTTGACTTTTTGCTGTTCACACAGCAGGGGAACAGCTGACATTACTGAACCCCAGTAACACAGGAGCAAGTGTTGACTGTGCTAACAGCACTTCCGAGCAACAACTGGCGGTGTTGGAGCCCAGGGATGAGAAGAGAACATGGTGGAGGCAGCAGGACTTTTTGCCGTACACACAGCAGGGGAACAGCTGACATTAGTGAACCCCAGTAACACAGGAGCAAGTGTTGACTGTGCTAACAGCACTTCCGAGCAACAACTGGCGGTGTTGTAGCCCAGGAATGAGAAGAGAACATGGTGGAGGCAGCAGGACTTTTTGCCGTTCACACAGCAGGGGAACAGCTGACATTACTGAACCCCAGTAACACAGGAGCAAGTGTTGACTGTGCTAACAGCACTTCCGAGCAACAACTGGCGGTGTTGGAGCCCAGGGATGAGAAGAGAACATGGTGGAGGCAGCAGGACTTTTTGCCGTTCACACAGCAGGGGAACAGCTGACATTACTGAACCCCAGTAACACAGGAGCAAGTGTTGACTGTGCTAACAGCACTTCCGAGCAACAACTGGCGGTGTTGTAGCCCAGGGATGAGAAGAGAACATGGTGGAGGCAGCAGGACTTTTTGCCGTTCACACAGCAGGGGAACAGCTGACATTACTGAACCCCAGTAACACAGGAGCAAGTGTTGACTGTGCTAACAGCACTTCCGAGCAACAACTGTCGGTGTTGTAGCCCAGGAATGAGAAGAGAACATGGTGGAGGCAGCAGGACTTTTTGCCGTTCACACAGCAGGGGAACAGCTGACATTACTGAACCCCAGTAACACAGGAGCAAGTGTTGACTGTGCTAACAGCACTTCCGAGCAACAACTGGCGGTGTTGGAGCCCAGGGATGAGAAAGAGAACATGGTGGAGGCAGCAGGACTTTTTGCCGTTCACACAGCAGGGAACAGCTGACATTACTGAACCCCAGTAACACAGGAGCAAGTGTTGACTGTGCTAACAGCACTTCTGAGCAACAACTGGCGGTGTTGGAGCCCAGAGATGAGAAGAGAACATGGTGGAGGCAGCAGGACTTTTTGCCGTTCACACAGCAGGGGAACAGCTGACATTACTGAACCCCAGTAACACAGGAGCAAGTGTTGACTGTGCTAACAGCACTTCCGAGCAACAACTGGCGGTGTTGGAGCCCAGGGATAAGAAGAGAACATGGTGGAGGCAGCAGGACTTTTTGCCGTACACACAGCAGGGGAACAGCTGACATTACTGAACCCCAGTAACACAGGAGCAAGTGTTGACTGTGCTAGCAGCACTTCCGAGCAACAACTGGCGGTGTTGGAGCCCAGGGTCAAAAAGGATGTTTAAATACTATATCAAGTATTTTCCTTGTTACGTGTCAATTAAAAATGTCTATACTCCAAACAAGTGAAATATAACCTTTAGTACCATAAGATGATGATTTTACTTAAAAAAATATATGTAAATTAATAATTTACAAACATAAGCGCATACATTAACATGTTGAAAAGCAATGCAAACCACAATTAAAATAGGTTAAATAATCTGCTATACGGTTTAAAATAAAAGCATACAAGTACATATCAGAATCCATTAATGATGGCTAAGTAACAGTATGTACACCATTTTTATTGTGTAGACAATGAATGGCTGACTTAAAAACATAATCAGCATTACAAGTTATCTTTGACATTCATAAAACTTTACATTTGGTGAATAATATCACTAACATTTTTTAAAAAATATCTAAAATTTCCATCATGTAATACTGATAATATGTGCCAATCATTTATATTAACAAACAAAAAATTTAAAAAGTGCATAGTGCAGAGTGAAAACAGATATTTATGCCTGACTGTGGACTTGCAAGCATGACAACGGATAGATAAGGTATATATAGATGAGACTGCATAGCCACAGATGGTGAATGGCGATGTAATACTGTACCTCAATAAAGTGTGCGTTACTACTACATCCTTTCTTTTATATAGCTTTATAAAAGGTTACGTGCATGTATGGTTGCGCCTTTGTTTGGACGCACAGACTGGCTTCCTGCTGTGACGCGTTGGGTATTGGAGCGTCTGTACGTCTTATGACGCAGACTAACATTCACGGTGCGCATCGTTCATCATCGCAAGCGTACCGACAACACAAAGGCGTTGTCATGACTGCTTTACTCAGTAAACATGCACCTATGATGAAACATACACGCATGTGCCCTATTACATAACAAGCTACAAGAAAAACGAGTGTGAGGTGTGACACAGCTGTTTGGTTAAGGTACAGTATTATATCGACATTGTACAGGTGTCGCTATTCAGTCTGATAAATAGATATCATTTACCTATTCTATCAGTTGTCGTTCTTTCAGCACCACTTAAAGGTATATATTTTGCTATTGTGACTATGCACTATTGACTTTACCAAGGTAATGCATGATTTTTGTTAGCGATTATCATGTTTACATGAAGGACCTTTATGATATGGGCTGTTAACTTTCTAATTAAATATGTATTTTTTAAAATGACACAAATATAAGTAATGTTGAAGAGGACTATTCCTACATGCATTTTTTGCACAATATTACAGGTGTACATCACGTCCCTTAATCAACATTGGATTATTATATTTACTTGTATTCTTTTATTTAAAAGGCAAGAACACTGAAGTATAACCTTCGCACTGCAGCAGTTGTCAAAGTTCAACCCACATTATGCACTTCCAACATTGCAGCATTTGAGTCATGATGTGAGTTGGATTTGTCTAAGCTATGGAGTGACAAGGTTGACCATCAGTATCCTATAGCATAAGTAGGCTTTTGTGTTTGCATTTGTTTTCGACATGTGCATATCTGTAATAATATGTCACAATTATTTTGTTACAGATTTGTGACAAAGACTAATCATTTTATGGTTTTAAAGTTGACGTTTCAAATGTTTACAGCTTAGAAATCAGGGTGTAGCCTCATATCTATGTGTAGCACTAGACACTTTGACATGTCATGTTTTTTTCACCATGATTAGGTAGCTAGCAGTAATTTTTGCCGGACACACAGCAGGGGAACAGCAGGCGTTACTGAACCCCACAAACACATCAGCGATTGTTTTCATCTGTGCATCTAACACTTCTGAGCAGCAACTGGCGGTGTTGAAGCCCAGGGTCAAGGAGGGTGTAGACAGAGGCCTAGTATGAGATGTTTGAAGTTGAAGTTGTAGTTAGCAGCAGTAATAATTGCCAGACACACAGCAGGGGAACAGCAGGCGTTACTGAACCCCACAAACACATCAGCGATTGTTTTCATCTGTGCATCTAACACTTCTGAGCAGCAACTGGCGGTGTTGAAGCCCAGGGTCAAGGAGGGTGTAGGCAGAGGCCTAGTATGAGATGTTTGAAGTTGAAGTTGTAGTTAGCAGCAGTAATTTTTGCCAGACACACAGCAGGGGAACAGCAGGCGTTACTGAACCCCACAAACACATCAGCGATTGTTTTCATCTGTGCATCTAACACTTCTGAGCAGCAACTGGCGGTGTTGAAGCCCAGGGTCAAGGAGGGTGTAGGCATAAAATATTGAGTTATTGCCTTGTTACGTGGCCATTGCAAATGTATGTACTTCAAACAAGAATAAATGAAGTTTTACTAGGACAATAAAATGATGAATTTCAATTCCAAGAATAGAAAAATATTTATACTTGAGAGTCCTCTGTGGTTGATACCGTTTAATGGCTAACTGAAAATATGGTAACAAATTCCAAGCTTTCGAGACTACTCAGGTCTCTTCATCAGGCTAAGACTAAAACAAAAAATTAAGAATCACATATTTCTACACACAACAGGACACAGGAATAGGTAAGACAAGTGAGGGAGGGACAAGTGAGCGGAGACCGGCCAAAAAATGAGAACAAGGATGAATTATCAGCGCCACACAATAAGAGAAAAAAATAATGGATTTACCTGTGGCAAAACAATTTTGTATGCCCGGTCATAGCATGATGGATATGGAATTACTGGTATTAAAATATAACTTCAAATATGAGAAAGATACAAAGGTTTCAGAATATAAGCTCATCATGACCTTTGACATTGTTAGTGATGGCATGAATAGATCACACGGATTTATGTCATTCTATATCAATTAAGGAATCTGCGTCTCTGCCCTTCCAGGGGCATGAAAACACAAAACCAGACCCCAATCAGAGGGCAATAAAACTTTCTATCCTTATCTAGGAACTGTTCCAATATTTATGTTCATCCCTTTGTGATAAGGACAGTTCTGCTACACGTCACTTACTTGTCTTACCTATTGCACTATTCCTGTGTCCTGTTGTGTATAGAAATATGTGATGCTTCATTTTTTGTTTTAGTCTTTGCCTGATGAAGAGACGTGAGTAGCCTCGAAAGCTTGCAATTTGTTACCATCTTTTCAGTTATCCATTCAAAGGTATCAACCACTGCGGACTCTCAAGTCTAAATATTTTTCTATCTACTGGCTAACACGGTATGAAGATACACATGTTTCCTAACTTCAAGAATAAAAATAAAGACACTGCAAATATAAACGCATATATGCACATGCCAACAAGAAATGGAACAACACACCACCCAAAAAATTGGTTACAAAATATAGTGTTGTAAATTTAAGAATAAAAGTCCATTTTTGTATTTATGAATAATGCTTAAGGAACGCTATGTTAAACCATAACATAGTGAAGACAATGGATTTTGTAATAGTCACTCATCATCATCATTGCAATTTAGATGTGACAGTCACAGACATTTCAATTATTTAAGTTAATAAAATCGTTACTTTGTACAGCATGTATGACATGTCCAGCATGGACTCATCAATGTGATGACACAATAATGTACGATAAAAAATAACCATTTAAAAAAACATAATGCATTGTCACAATTTAAGTGTGTGCCTGCAAGTGTAGGTGAAACAAAGGCTACGGATAGCAAAGGTATATTCTATGTCTGTATCAGACAGTGGACAGCCTCTGATGGGTAATGGCGATGTTATACTGTACGTCAATAAAGTCTGCGGCTGCAATCATGCATTTTTTGCTTGTACAGTGTTGAAGAGGGTAAAAGCATGTCTGGTTGCGCAAGGCTTTATCCGTCAACACTACCTTCCTACTGTCACGCGTAGGGTAGGGTAGCGTGTGTCAATTAGATGACTCTATAAAATGTGACGTTACGCAGCGTTATTGCGCCCTAGGGACGCCAAAAATACGACAGCAGTAATCATTTACTGTCTAATACTCCACCTATGACCAACAAAAAAAGACCGTTCCCTCTTTAACAATCTACAAGACTAACAAGCATAATGGTTGACGCTGACTTTATTGAGGTACAGTATTACATCGACATTGTCCATGAGTAACTATGCACTGTGATACCTATATACCATTATTAATTTATATCTGTTGTGGTTGTTTCAACAGCACTTGCAGGTATAACTACCTATTGTCAGTATGCATGATGCACTTTCTAGATGTAATAATTTATTATTGCACATTATTACCAGGTTTAGATACTGGCCATTTCATATATGGTGTGTGAAGTTACAGTTGGCATCAGTATGTGTATTTTATAATGTCTGTCATAAATAAAACTCGTGATGATGATGATGAGGATTTTATGATTCGTACATCCATTGACTGCATTATCTTACAGGTACAGATAAAGTTCCTTAAAAAGCATTAATTGATAAGTATGAAATGTACTTTTATGCATTAATTTCAAAAAGTGAAGACTATGTTTTAGTTTTTGTTACCATTTCTAATAGACATGTGCAGATATGCGCTGTGATGACAAATTATTATTTGTCCATATTTGTCATAAAAATGTATCATTCTAGGCCTGGAAAACTTCACAATTTCCTGTTTTAAGCATAACAATCAGGGTGACGGCTCTTCCCTATTTGGAGCATGTTCGACATGGGTTTTTCTGTGCATGTGTAGGGAACAGGAGACTTCTTGCCGGACACACAGCAGGGGAACAGCTGGCGTTACTGAACCCCACTAACACTATAGCTTGTGTATTGGTCTGTGGACACGACACTTCTGAGCAGCAACTGGCAGTGTTGTAGCCCAGGGAGTAGAGTTCAGGTGGTAGAAAGATGAACATAACAGGAGACATGGATAACGTTGCGAACCAGTTATTTAATCTGAAAACGGACAGACAAATTCTGGCGAGATCCATGCCTTGTTCATTTTCAGAAAAGTAAGCCGGTCTACATTATCGGAGGATAGTCGCATGCGACAGTCTGTTAGTACACCACCTGCAGCACTAAAGACGCGCTCCGATAATACACTGGCAGCAGGGCAAGCCAGCACCTCCAATGCATACTGGCTAAGCTCTGGCCATGTATCCAGCTTAGAGACCCAAAACTTGAATGGGGAAGAGCCATCAGGGAGTACACTGAGAGGGAAAGACATGTAGTCTGTCACCATCTTACGGAAACGTTGCCTCCTGCTGACTGGAGCCGTCTCGGATGGTGTAGACATTTGTGGCGCTGCCACAAAACTTCGCCACATTTGGAACATACTGGTCTTGCCCTGTGCAGAGGCGCTGCTTGTGCTCCCTCTTGTTGCAGAGCTGTCTCCACTGCCTCCACGCACAGAGCTGCTTTGTAAAGCAGTAGCAGCAGCAGTGCTCTCGGCTGGAATGGAGAACATTATGGATTGCACCAGTGTGTCTTGGTACTCCCGCATTTTACGCTCCCGGTTCAACGGTGTAATGAGGCTTTGTAAGTTGTCCCGGTAGCGAGGGTCTAGGAGGGTGTACACCCAATAATCAGACGTGGTGAGAATGTGGGCGATGCGGCGGTCGTTTCTCAGGCACTGCAGCATGAAATCAACCATGTGCTGCAGACTCCCAACTGGCCAAGAAACGCTGTCCCCTGCAAGAGGCGTAATCTCTGCCTGCTCTGCATGACCCCACCCTCACTCTACATACTGACTAGAGCGTTGTGTACCTCCCTCTGGAGCGATGTCTTCCTCCTCCATTGACACCTCCTCATCCTCCTCACAAAGTGAGCCCTGCCCAGCCCTTTGTGAGGAACCACGTTGCGCTGACTGTCCAGAAGGTGATGGAATTTGTGACTCCTCATCCTCCACCTCTTCCAAAACCTCATCCCTTAGTGCTTGCAGTGTTTTTTGAAGCAGGCAGATAAGGGGGACAGTCAGGCTGACTAGTGCATCATCTGCACTCGCCATCCGCGTTGACTCATCAAACGCACGCAAAACGTGGCAGATGTCCTTCATAGAGGCCCACTCAGTAGTGGTGAAGTGTGAACGGCGCAAATTGCGAGTTGATTGCGCCTGATGCAGCTGATACTCCATTACTGCTGGCTGCTGCTCACACAACCGCTCCAACATATGTAACGTAGAATTCCACCTGGTGGGTACGTCACATATGATGAGATGTTCAGGAAGGCGAAATCTGCGTTGCAGAGCTGCAATGCGCGATCTGGCCATGCTGGAACGTCGCAAGTGAACGCACTCTAGGCGGACCTTGTGCAGCAGTGCATCAAGATCCGGATAGTCCCTCAAAAAACTCTGCACGACCAAGTTGAGCACATGTGCCAGACATGGTATGTGAGTGAGGTTGCCAAGGCCCAGAGCTGCCACCAGATTTCGGCCATTGTCACACACTACCAAGCCTGGCTGGAGATTCGCTGGCAAAAACCACACGTCGCTCTCCTGCTTGATGGCATTCCAGAGCTCCTGCGCTGTGTGGCTTCGATTCCCCATGGAAATTAATTTCAGGACGGCCTGTTGACGTTTGGCCACGGCTGTGCTCATATCGGTCGCATCAGGTAAGCGTTCACGGGTCCATGTGGAGGTAGACCGTGACGGCTCCTGCAGCGATGATTCTGAGGAACTGGAGTAGAAGGAGGAGACAATGTGGACAGACTTGATTCCTGCAATCCTTGGAGTTTGCAGAACACGTACAGCGCCACTCGCAAGATCTGTACCAGGCTCCACAACATTGACCCAATGGGCAGTGAGGGAAAGGTATCGTCCCTGGCCATGGGTACTGGTCCACGCATCGGTGGTCAGGTGGACCTTGCTACTGACGGCGTTTAGTAGCGCATGTTTAATTTTTCCCTCAACATGCTTTTGCAGACCAGGGACGGCTTGCCTGCTGAAATAAAATCGGCTGGGCACATTGTATTGTGGGACTGCCAATGCCATTAAGTTAAGGAAACTGGCAGTCTCCACCAGCCTGAATGACAGCATTTCAAGGGACAGGAGTTTTGCAATGCCAGCATTCAGAGCCTGTGCTCGTGGATGGTTTGCCGAGTATGGCCGTCTTTTATCCCATGCCTGTGCTACCGATGGCTGTTTTGTGGCCTGGGAGTGTGAGGATGACAGGGAACTTGCAGCTGTGGGTGGAATAACACTGGGTCTCTGGACAACAGTGACAGAGGTTCTTCCATGGCGATCCTGTGAGGAAGCCGAACCAGCTGTGTGTTTCCTGGAGGACGAGGCTCCAACACGAGCTGAAGATGTAGGTGCTGCTGTAGGTTGGCCTACATCTCCAGTGTGTCTTTGTAACTCAACCACGTGCTTTGACCGCACATGTTTCCACATATTTGTGGTATTAAGGTTACTGACACTTTTACCTCTTTTTACTTTTTGATTACACAGCTTGCATTTGACATAGCAAATATCATCTGCAAGTGTGTCAAAAAAGGACCACGCAGTGCAAGTCCTGGGAGCGCCCGTTTTGGCTGCTGGAAGAGAACTGCTACGAACGGGTGCCAAACTGGAGGCTACAGGCAACCGAGTCTGCAGCCTACCTCTCCCTACTGTTTGGACCGTTGGGGCAATCTCTTCCTCAGAGCTGCTACCACCACCTTCCTGTTCCTCACGCCATGTTGGGTCTTGGACCTCATCATCTCCACTACCCTCTTCCAACACCTGCTGCTGTTGGGTGGTCTGCCAAGCACCATGCTCAACAGAAACTGGCACCTGAGTCTCATCATCATCAGATGCGTTCTGCGGTGTGCTGACCATCGGCACTGGCTCACCCGCCTCTTCAGATTCAGAGAGACACAGCTGTTGCACATCACTGCATACTGCCTGTTCTTCACATTCCAGAATGCTGCTTGGCTGGGCCCCTGTTTGCAAGCCAACAGATTCTGAGAACAGAAGCAGAGACTCAGCTGGCTCCAGTTCAGAACTCTCTGACTGCCTGGGCAATTTGGCAGGCGGTGAAGAAACAGATGGTTGTTCAACAGTGCTGTGGTCCTGAGAGGAGGTGGAAGCATTTGAAGTCGATGCATTGGCTGCCATCCAACCAACAACGGCTTCAATTTGTTCTTCCCGCAGCAGGGGGGTACGCTGAGCTCCTACAAAAGTGTGCATAAAGGAACCCTCACGGGGAAAACTGGTGGATGCTGTGTCACTGGGTGCGGCAGCAGCCACAGAATCCCCACGTCTTCTCCCTGCTGAAACTCCACGGCCACGACCACGTGCCTTACTCCCTGCCTTCTTCATCTTGGTAGATTGATAAAGAAAGTCAGGAAAGATATAAGGCCTAAGTGTGGTTATTCCTCAGAGACTGCAGTGAACACTGCAGACAACTGTTCAGTAGCTGTGAAAGGCCCCTTTGTGTACTTCTATAGTGTTTGCAACCAATGTATTGTATACGGATGGAAGCGCGTCACACTAATAGATTAGATTTTTTTCAAATATAATGGAGCAGCACCAATTAGAGAAAAATGTGAAGGATGAGGCAGTGACACACGCTCAGCAGACTACAACCAGCAGTGGTTGAAGAACTAACTGGAGCGTAATCTGCACTCAAAAAATGAAAAGCTCACAGACTACAGTGAACACTGCATTCAACTGTTCAGTAGCTGTGAAAGGCCCCTTTGTGTACTTCTATAGTGTTTGCAACCAATGTATTGTATACGGATGGAAGCGCGTCACACTAATAGATTAGAGTTTTTTCAAATATAATGGAGCAGCACCAATTAGAGAAAAATGTGAAGGATGAGGCAGTGACACACGCTCAGCAGACTACAACCAGCAGTGGTTGAAGAACTAACTGGAGCGTAATCTGCACTCAAAAAATGAAAAGCTCACAGACTACAGTGAACACTGCAGACAACTGTTCAGTAGCTGTGAAAGGCCACTTTGTGTACTTCTATAGTGTTTGTAACCAATGTATTGTATACGGATGGAAGCGCGTCACACTAATAGATTAGATTTTTTTCAAATATAATGAAGCAGCACCAATTAGAGAAAAATGTGAAGGATGAGGCAGTGACACACGCTCAGCAGACTACAACCAGCAGTGGTTGAAGAACTAACTGGAGCGTAATCTGCACTCAAAAAATGAAAAGCTCACAGACTACAGTGAACACTGCATTCAACTGTTCAGTAGCTGTGAAAGGCCCCTTTGTGTACTTCTATAGTGTTTGCAACCAATGTATTGTATACAGATGGAAGCGCGTCACACTAATAGATTAGATTTTTTTCAATATAATGGAGCAGCAGCAATTAGAGAAAAATGTGAAGGATGAGGCAGTGACACACGCTCAGCAGACTACAACCAGCAGTGGTTGAAGAACTAACTGGAGCGTAATCTGCACTCAAAAAATGAAAAGCTCACAGACTACAGTGAACACTGCAGACAACTGTTCAGTAGCTGTGAAAGGCCCCTTTGTGTACTTCTATAGTGTTTGTAACCAATGTATTGTATACGGATGGAAGCGCGTCACACTAATAGATTAGATTTTTTTCAAATATAATGGAGCAGCACCAATTAGAGAAAAATGTGAAGGATGAGGCAGTGACACACGCTCAGCAGACTACAACCAGCAGTGGTTGAAGAACTAACTGGAGCGTAATCTGCACTCAAAAAATGAAAAGCTCACAGACTACAGTGAACACTGCAGACAACTGTTCAGTAGCTGTGAAAGGCCCCTTTGTGTACTTCTATAGTGTTTGCAACCAATGTATTGTATACGGATGGAAGCGCGTCACACTAATAGATTAGAGTTTTTTCAAATATAATGGAGCAGCACCAATTAGAGAAAAATGTGAAGGATGAGGCAGTGACACACGCTCAGCAGACTACAACCAGCAGTGGTTGAAGAACTAACTGGAGCGTAATCTGCACTCAAAAAATGAAAAGCTCACAGACTACAGTGAACACTGCATTCAACTGTTCAGTAGCTGTGAAAGGCCCCTTTGTGTACTTCTATAGTGTTTGCAACCAATGTATTGTATACAGATGGAAGCGCGTCACACTAATAGATTAGATTTTTTTCAAATATAATGGAGCAGCAGCAATTAGAGAAAAATGTGAAGGATGAGGCAGTGACACACGCTCAGCAGACTACAACCAGCAGTGGTTGAAGAACTAACTGGAGCGTAATCTGCACTCAAAAATGAAAAGCTCACAGACTACAGTGAACACTGCAGACAACTGTTCAGTAGCTGTGAAAGGCCCCTTTGTGTACTTCTATAGTGTTTGTAACCAATGTATTGTATACGGATGGAAGCGCGTCACACTAATAGATTAGATTTTTTTCAAATATAATGGAGCAGCACCAATTAGAGAAAAATGTGAAGGATGAGGCAGTGACACACGCTCAGCAGACTACAACCAGCAGTGGTTGAAGAACTAACTGGAGCGTAATCTGCACTCAAAAAATGAAAAGCTCACAGACTACAGTGAACACTGCAGACAACTGTTCAGTAGCTGTGAAAGGCCCCTTTGTGTACTTCTATAGTGTTTGCAACCAATGTATTGTATACGGATGGAAGCGCGTCACACTAATAGATTAGATTTTTTTCAAATATAATGGAGCAGCACCAATTAGAGAAAAATGTGAAGGATGAGGCAGTGACACACGCTCAGCAGACTACAACCAGCAGTGGTTGAAAAACTAACTGGAGCGTAATCTGCACTCAAAAAATGAAAAGCTCACAGACTACAGTGAACACT